>VZSR01001283.1:1480280-1620049 GCA_013398615.1 Brachypodius melanocephalos | reverse complement strand
CAGAGTTCAAGAAATGTTTGGACAATGCTCTTGGTCACATGGTTTGATTCTTGGGGATGGTCCTGTACAGAGCCAGGAGTTGAACTTGATGATCCTGCGAGTCCCTCCCAACTCAGCATATTTTGTGATTCTGTGATGAGCAGAGCCTGTGTGTATGGAGGGAAGCTGCCCTGTGTGCAGCTGTTTGCTCTAAACTGAGTACATTCAGTGTGTATAGACAAGCTGGCAAATTGCTCATGTTGCATTGAGAAATGAGCCGTGATGGAAAATAAAATAGATGTTTAGTTATTTCAGGGGAAAACCCCACACTATGCACATCCTGTGTTTTCCTGTCACAAAACAAACAGAGCAACGAGCTTGACCTTTAGGCTGTTTTGATTTCTGGTGGTTTTTTGTTTACAAGACTTAAGTAATTTAAAGTCCTATCACCTGGGCTATTGTGCTAAGGGATTAACACACAGTGACTTGTCCTACTGTCCCAGATGTAACCTGGACTAACTTCTTCCTTGCCTCTGTCTGCTTCCCTGCATTCAGCCATTGCTGTAGAAGGCCTCCAAGTCATGTCATGTCAAATAATGCATGGTCTTCAGAGCTCACTGGGGGAGAGAAAAGTCTGGGAACAATGTGAACAGGCACAGCCAGGCATTTCCACTAATTGTTGATGTGGATGATGGAACACAAAAGCAGAAGAAGGGAGGGGGGAATGGAAATGTGTCTTGGTGTGGAAATGAATGTGTAAAAACAAATATGCCTGGACTTGCTTACTGGGAATGTAAATGTAGCACAGGAGAACTCCCACAACAGGAATCCTCTGCTTTAGTCTGCCCCTGCCAGATAATTTTAGAAGGTTTCCTTTTTTATTTATTTACCTCTAAAGATTTTTTTGGCTATTTGGGATTGTAGACTTCAGCAATGTTACATTGTAATAGGTAGTTACATTTTACTGATGAGCTGTCCTGAAATTATCTGTTACTTTTTGGTTCTGGTTATTAGATATTGCCTAAATATTGGAAATTGAAAACTTGAATTACTTAATTATTAATGTAACATGGCAGTGACATTTCAAAATATATCCTGGTGAAGTGGAGTTAAATATCTAAGTAACTCTCTTCCAAACTGTGTACTCTAATCCAAAGCTGGGTGGAGTGATTTCCAGATCAACTGTATAAAATAAGTAAAATAAAATTACATGTTTGGACTGGGGGGACAGGGATTATTCATAGTGACAAAATAGAATTTCCTTTAGAAAACTGCCATGCAGAAATATCTATAATGTAATTTCCTTAAACTCAGAAACACAAGAGGTAAAGACAGTGATGAAGAGGTGACCATTTGGTAGGATGAGCTTGAAAATGGTACATTTGCTCTATAGAATGGAAGCTATATGGAATTATGAGCAACTGAAAATGAAGTTAGTAAATTCAGTGAGACTCATATAGTAAAATTAGTAGATTTATGTTTCGCCACACAGTGGAAATTTTTGTACACAGGTAAGCTACCAACCCATGCTAGGCTTCCTTATCCCCTGGAGAAGGAAAGGTTTTTTACATCAAGGAAGCAGAAAACACAAGTGATGCACAGGGCACTTGGATGTGCCTGAAGGATCATCCTGCCTGTGCTGAAAAGCAGATATTTCTGCAGTGGGATGCAACAGCTGCAATTAGTATGATCAGCACAATGCAACATAACTGGTAAAAATCCAAATGCTTGCTTTGTCCATTTACTAAATGAATTGCAAATGTCTGACTGAGCTGAGAACTATTATGGAGGCAAGAGGAAAGGGAATAGCCAGCAGAAACACCAATTTGTTGTTTATATAATGGATCTGTCATTAGTAACTTGATCATGCCAATGTAATTGCTTTTTCTCCAAGACAGAGACTTGTTCTTACCAAGACTGATTGAAAAGCACTCTGATTATGCCAAAATGTGCTTTAAATGGAAAGAAGGAGATGGAAAACTCTTTAACAGTAGAAATATGATTGCTGATAGCATTTCAGAAAAGTGACAATGCAGAAAGATAGCATGATTTTATCCTAGCAGTTAGATTGATTCCTTTTTAGTTAAAACTGTAAATTCAGTGCTGTGGAAGTTTTCACAAGGACAGCTGTAAGGACTGATTGTGGGTCAGAGTGAAAATTTAGTTCATTCTATGAAATTCCGTCACAACAATCCATTGTGGCGTTTCTATTTGGACAGGCAGGATTGGGCTCCTAGCAATTACCATTGAAAATATTTATCATTGTAGTGTGGAAGTCTGACTTCCTGGCATTGGGCTGGGAACTTCATTTCACAGTAATCTCCTGAACATCTTTGCTGACTAAGGCTGATTCTGAGCATGTTGCCAAAAGTTTCTCCGCCTTCTTCCCAGTCTTCCAGTTTTCACATCAGGTTTCTCTTTACTATGTGCTCCTATTTTTGTAATCCTGTGATTTCCAAAAGCCACTGTAACCTCCACACAAGTAACATTCTTTATTTAAACTTCTTTATTGTGTGGGTGACAGCACATTGGGACAGATTGTCCAGAGAGGGTGTGGAGTCTCCCTCACTGGAGATATTCCAGAACCATCTGGACACAATCCTGTGCCATGTGCTCTGGGATGACCCTGCTTGAGCAGGGAGGTGGGACCAGATGTCCCTCTGTGATACCTTCCAACCTGACCTGTTCTGTGATTCTGTGAATATTCCCTGAGCAGTATTCCCCAAGCCAAAGCACTAGCTGCTATCTCTAGCGTTTCCAAAACCCACCACAAAATATGAAGAAATCGGGCTCACAGAATTACATATTGGGTCTTTATGGGAAAGATTTTTAGATTTGTTTACATTCCTGAGATGTAGGCAAACTTTAGGGGTGAATATCTTGTTTTTTCAGATTTTGGTGACTTTGCTCACAGATGGAGTACTTAATGCTAATGTGTGGCACAAGGTTCCTGCTGTTTCGTGGAGGATACCCACAATTAACTTTTTAGGTGATTTAAAAATTATTTTAAATTGCTTAAGTGACCAGTTCAGTGCAGAGCATGGAGCAGCTGAACCTGCTGGAGGGAGATTTCCAGCTTTCTGAGCTGCTTAGCACTAGATATATGCTGTGTGCCATTCTGGTGTTACTTACCTTAGCAGGAACATTTTCCCCGTCACTGGAGCTGCTGTGGACGGTGGGGTTGGAAATGGAGACACCCTTTCTGCATGGGATGGAAGCATTAGGATTTCATTATGGCTCTGTGCAGCTCAGAGGGATGGGAAAAGGAACCACCTAAAGCTTTTGAGTGTATAAATGAGCAAAATATGGTGTACCAGAAATATCTCATGAATGGATACCAAAATATCAGTAATTTTGGTTTTGATTTTGCAGTAAGTCCATTTGACAAACAATCATGTTTCTTCTAGTTGTTCTGCAGAGAGTTTTCTCTCCTTACACACAAATTTTACAGCTCTGCTTCCCACAAGTCTTACCACATGTGAGAGGATAGTGCAAATTGTCTGATAGAAGAGAGCTGTGATGGAGATGGGGGAATGAAACCAGGGTACAGTGGTAATATTTATGGCTAATGCTATGATTCACCCTCTCTGCTATTCTGATTGTGTTACAGCTGTAATTCTGTAGCTGTGGTCTAAAATGGGGAGGCAGGTAAGAGGTTGAACTCACTGTGAGCCAGGAAACCTAAAATATCTCTTTTACTTTTGGCCAGATGCCCAGACCAGAATAAATATGTTCAGCCTTTCTCTTTCACATCCCCATTGTAGAGACAGAATACAAAAAGGCCAAACAGAAATCTGACAGACCATATTTTGTTTATATAGAGGTTTGGTAACTGTATGAGATGAAGAGACAGTTACCAAGCTAAGTCCTATACTTTATGTGGATTTGTAACAGCCATTTAAATAAAGTCTGCCTTTCTGCTCAGGCTGAGAATTTGTAAATTCAAACTGTTTTATGCATGTTTGCATAATATATGAGGGGGTTTTATGTGTAGTAGATATACTTGCCTAGATGTTTTTGTTGTTGGAATGATCGTGGTGATTTAGTTAATGTTGTTTTCTTTCCTAAGCATCATCTCAGAATTTATCACAATTTCATTAATAGGAAAAAAGCCTTCTTTTATCTGTCCTAATTTCTACACAAGGCCAGTTTGAGGGAAAGGTTGACTTTTCCGAGAAGCTTCCAGAAGTTCCAAGAAGGGTTTATTTCCATCTGGTAATTAATTAAAAATAGGCCTTAAAACTTCCTATTTTCCTTCCTAGGATATTCTGTTTCTCAGGCCTTTCAGCACAGCTGTCTGTGAGTGTGATGGCTGTCTGTGTCACTTTACAGTAGTGCTCAGAAAAAGATCTGTGACACCAGTGGGGGGACACTTTCCTCTGATGGCTAAAGTTGGAGTTCTTGGTTTGGCACACTGATTTGGCTTCACAGGAAGTTTATAGTTTTGGGAAGGAAATTTAATTATATGTTCTGGCTAAAGCCTTTACATTTTCTTGATCTTTTTACTGTTGGGAAATTGCATGTAAAGCGACTGAGACTGGTGCAACATATTTCTGTATTTTATGTATAACTTCAAAGCAGAGTGAGCACAAATGTTTATCTCAGCAAAGTCTTTTCTAAGTACATGGATTCATTAAGCTGACCATAGAAATTCAGTCAAACATAAGTTCAGCTATTGCTGGTAATTCATGAACAGATTCATCTAAAACTTTGTCCAAAGCTTTAGTTTCTGAATCAGGTCATGAACATCTAATTTCCTCACCAGTCCAAAAATACGGTTGATTTGGTGGTTAAAGCCAAGTTTAGCCAGATGGAGCAACAGCATAACCTCCTAACCACAAGCTTGCTTTATCTTGGATCCAGCTGTGCTTCTCCTTCCACATGTCAGGGCTGAGGAGGAAGAGGGTATCCCTGAAGTGTGAAACATGGCAGTCTTGACCCTGACACCTTGATGGCTTTGTTCTTCATTTTGAAGGGAGTGTGTAGCCCAAATCAAGCTCTCACTCCACTGACCTTTGGGTGGTTCATTACTTGACCAGGAACAGAATGTGTGGAGTAGACTCTGGATCTGATACAAACTTTTGCATATGAAAAGCCCTGAAGTGCTTTAGGAGTTATGTTTTGTCATACATGACTGACATATAGATAGCTATCTTAGATATCTGTGGCAGCGATCACTAAGTGCTTTGCTGGTGTTTAGCAGTGCTAGGAACATTTATGCTGGAATTCAATGAAGTTACTTCATCTGGACTACATGATAGGGAGGACTTTGCAAAAAAATGCCAAGTGTGGAACAGAGTTTAGAGTAAACATCCATTTTCTGAAGGAAGCTGTTGTGAGATACTGAATGAACAACAGAAGTTTACTTCTCTGTGTCTGGAGAAAAACCTGGTTTTGTTCATTCCATGTAAACTCAAATTCCTCTGTAGCACTTTGCGTGCTTGCACTGGCCCCGGTTTGGTTCCTGGTGAACCAGGTAACATCAGTGCCCTAACTAATCTGGATCAGTCCCTGAACTGCCAGTTTTTGGATACATGCAAGATCCTGATTTTCCCCAGTCTCATCTTGTTATCAATATGGTATTCAGTTTGTCCTCTTGCAGCTCTTATCAGACAAATGTGCCTTCTAACACTAACTTCCTGTGCACTCAAGGTTTCACTTACATGTTAAACACCAGGAGACCTGCTTTATTTGCTCTCGCCAAAAAAGTGGACTCTTGGAGGATATCCAGGTTTTTATTGAACCGGTATTTAATCCAAGCATTTCTTCTAAAACTATCCTCGAAAGAAAGCCTGGGGAAGAGCCAGCATAATAACCCTAATGCACTGCCCCTTCCGTGTCCTTCCTTCTGCAAATTTCTAAATGTTCAGGAGAAATGGTTGATTTAATGTTGCCCTGGAAGTATCATTATTTTTGATGTGAAGCTTGGAAAGCAGCAATTTAAGAAGTAATCTGCCCAAGACTATAGCATGCTGGAAAGTAGAGCTCAATGCCTCCCTAGTCTTATATGTATGTAAGGTAAAAACGCATCATGCTTAAAGCCAGACCACTGTAGGTAATCCAAGACTGCAGATGTCTTGGCCCACTCTGCTCCTGATTCTGCACTGGCTCTGTGTGGAGCTTTCCCTATATAAAATCATCTATAATGTGGCTCTCTTTGGCCTCAGGAGTTCACCTGTGATGAGGTCTGCTGCCAGACTCCCATGTACTGCCTTCAGTTGTGGATGAAGCCAATTTGACTCACTTGAAACAGAATCAGAGAGGACCGTCAGCCTATGGCTCCCCATAAAACATCCCTTCCCTGCCATTCACTGTTGTTACGGCTGATGGAAATAAGCCAGTGTTAAATAAGGGGTGGGAAAGCATCGCCCTGCCTTAAACTGAGTACAGCTGCGAGGGCAAGCAGTGTTTTGGCATGCTCTGGGCTCCTAAAAGCACTGCTGGGGCAGCAGCGGAAGTTACTCCCACTGTCTGAAAAGGCAGGTCACCAGAGTCCCAAAGTTCCAGCAGCTGAAGCCTCTGGAGAGCCGTGTGTTCCCTAAGCCCTGGGGAGAGCTGAGGAAGAGCCTGTGCTCAAAGGACGCCCTCACCGTGGGAACTGTGCCTTGAACCTGCAGGGACGGTGACAGATCAGTTCAGAGCTCCTCCACTGATGGTCTGGTTTTTCTAATTGTGATAAAGTAAATCAGCCAGGTGGCTGAGACAGGTGAAAGCTGGGGCTGTGGTGGTGGCTGGTGAAATGCTGGAAATACCAGTGCTGTGTATTTCTAGGTGGCCTTTCTCATCCATTTTCAGGAAGTTGGGTTTTTTTCTTTTCTTTCTCTGTCCTTGTTTACTTGTAATTTCACTTTTAAAGCTCTTCCTTCCCCTTTCTGGACTTCTCTTTCAAATCCGTTTAAAAGAAATTTCTTTCAGATTCACAGAAACAGTGTTTCCTTGTCTGTTTGTTTTCCCAGGCTGTTCAGTAGGTTACGAAGAAAATTTCTGCTTGTTGGTTAGTTTACATAGGTAAGATCCCTTTGATCTCCTTTTGGAGCTATTATACAGCTCTTCATCAAAACTTGGGGCATTTGAAACTCTTAAATAAACAGATGGTACATTTTTATGAGCAGTATCCCATGTCATGTACATGTGTATGTGGGTGTGCCTGCACACACCCATATTTCCATGTGTATTTTTTTGCATAGAATCCTTGGGCACATCTGATCTGAGGCTTTTGAGAAGGACCGGAACCATGGCATCAGGAACAAGGATTTCTTATGACACGTCTGGTATGCTTTGATGCAGGTGCAGCCAAAGAAGATGGTTATCACACTCTGAACGTGGAAAAGGTCACATTCTGACATGTAGCCACAGGTTGTGGACCAGACTCTTTCTAGATTTGGAAAACAGTTTCTGAATGATCATACATTTTTATGTTGACCCTCACATTATATCTAGAATGACTCCCTTCCCATGTCTGTGGCCCTTCCTCACCTTTCGGTCATTAGACATCAGAGCTCTTTTTCTTCTGCAGATCAGTCAGTTATTGGGTTTCAACAGGAGGATCAGAATTTCTTGAGTCTAGAAAAAAATGCTAGAAGTAATTATTATTTATTTCCCTTTTTGCTCTAGGGGATGCATAATGCAAGAAGGAACCTTCTTTAACTTGCCATTTATTTTCTGCCTCCTGTAGGACAACTCTTTAGGCAGTGCCATCATATCTTCCCTGCAATAAAGTTCATCAGTTTGCAAAGTGGTGATGTTTCTTGCTCTCATTACAGCTTTCCTCCAGAACGTCACTTTTTTTTTTCCCCTTCCTAATTTCCAACCTCAATTCATGCACAATAATTTTCCATTTTCTAATTGCACCCACAAAGTCCTTTATCTGTTCTCCCTTGTTGCTGTTTATGCCTTATGTAACTGTGGAGAAGGATCACACACACTATCAGCTGTCAACTGCAGAACCCAGCGAGCCAAACTCCTTTAGTCACGTCCCACAAGAGAGACTCTCTGTTCCTCCCATCATCAAAACAGCCTGGTGGTGCACCTGTTGCCAGCTGAATTAACCTTCCCTGAGCAGATGACCAGAACCGTACACATTATTCCAGATGAGCTTTCACACTGCTTATATATATCAATATGGGATTAAAGCTTTTTATCTCTTCTGGAGGCCTCCTGATGCCTGTTTTGAACTGTGCTTTATCCATAGCAACATTACCATGACATCTCCCAGTTAACCTTTTTGAGACAGGTACACTTCAGTTGGTCTCTATCCAGCTGTAGAGTGCTCAAGTTTTAGACAGAATTATAGTCCTTGAATACATAAATGAGGGATTAAGGACTAAACTAAAATAATTGAATTAAATTGATTAAATTAACCTGATTTCTGTTCTTCCGCTTCTTCAGATTATCCAGTCCTTTTCATGAGAGATCCTCATGTTTCTCATAGGGAGTGAGCCCAGTATCTTGGTATCATCACCAAGGTGCCTGGCTTAGTTTAAACACACTGTTGTTGTTTACCCAGATTTCAGGAAGTTGTTTCATGGAAAGATTATTGCTTCTCTTTGCACTGGGGACTTGAAATTCCTTGTTGTCCTCCAAGCTGCCTGGGATGCCAGCAAGAGAGAGCACAAGAGACTTCCCCTTTTTCTCAGCAATGTTAGCTGGCACTTGAATGGCAAAGAAAAACAGGGAGAGAATGTAAAGGGGGTAACAAGGGTTTTCTGTGTGCAAATTAAATCTTAGTACAATTTAGTAAGAAATTGAGATGTCTCCTACAGCTGTCTGGTTTATTGCTAGGCCAAAGTTTGGCAGAGTCTCACAGAGATGGCACAAGACAGACCAGGAGACCCTACCAGATTTCATGGTCACAGTGACAGAGCTTTGTGATTCAATATTAATTTTTTTTTAATTTGACAAATAATATATTTTTCTAACTTTTGCTTTTTAATCTTAATTTTAGCTAAAACTTAGATTGAAAAAAATTATACCATAGAGGAACATCTGTCATTTTTGTTGAATTACAGCCCACTAAGACAGGAGTTGTTTTCCAGGTATTTGTGTAGCTACAGGTTTTATAGCCTATAGACCTCTTGTTGCAGAACTGTGAATGAAAATAGATCAGTTTTGTGCAGAAAGACAAAATAATTATCTGACCAAGTTGTTAAGAAGTATTTAACAGATTTACATGTTTAGTTAGGACTACATCTGTCCTCCTTGCAGCAGCAGTAGCTGTCTAGAGCTTTAAATGTACAGTAGAGTGACCAGAGCAAGTGGATGGAGTAGATGTGGGATGGTTTGACTAAAAAAAAAAGTGACTTTTGGAGCTAAACCTGCATTCCACACTTTGTCTCCCTCTGTTCCGGGTAACCTGCATTCTACACTTTTATTATTCATGGAGTGCATACTTCTTGAAAGGAACTGGGCTCATGTAAAGCAGAAATTGCTGAAATTCTTTTTTTGGTTCTTCTTCAGCTGACTTGAGAGGCTGATAATGCTTGGAATAATTTTTGAAGTTTTGTTTCTGTTTTTTGGATGTTTTTTAATGCTATATTTTATAAAGTTTTCTTATTACCTGTTTCCCTGACCTATCTCCTTATTTCCTTTTTTCTTCTTTTTTCTTTCTTTTTTTTTTATTTTTTGCTGTCTCTTTTCTCAGATTTCTTTGAAGAGTATGAGCTGTCCTTTTTCAGTGGTAATATTCAAGGGAAATAAAAGGTTAATACAAGATCTGGGCAAATAATGGTTCATTTCCAACAGTGCTACCAGCAGAATTGGCCTTCAGCTGCATTGTGTGCTGAAAACTGATGACTTACAATTGGCTAAAGCCGACGGTGGGGCTGGAACAGCTGTGGTACAGCAGGGCAGCAGAAACTTGCAGAAACAACTGGTTTTGTTAAAGCTGAAAAGGAATGTTGTTTTCATCTCCTCTTGTGTAAGTAGGTGCTCTGAAGGTTTTCTTGTGCTGTTAAATACCTGCTGAGAAACAGCAGGATTTCAAGAAGAAAGCAGTTTGCATGTATGCAAACTTACATAGTGAAATGTTTCGATAATTGATTTGGTAATGCTTAAGCTTTAGTAAAGTTTGGGGTTTTTTTTCTTTTCTTACTGATTTAGTGCTTGTAGTAAAATTGCCGAATGAACAGCGCTGTAGTAGTCCATTTATCCAGGGAGCAGGTCCTGCCCAGCCCCTGGCCTGGCATTTCCTTTGGTTCACCTGCCAAGATTCCCTGGAGAGGATGATGGTGTCTGTCCACCCCACCACCATCTTTTGGAGATGAGAGAAGTTAAGCTTTGCTGAAAGCTGTGATAGTTTCGCATTGCAGACTCTGGACCATATAAAATCCAACCAAGTATAAATTCATCTCATGGAAGAGAAGCTGATTTATGAGGGCACTGTCAGGGAGGGCATTTGCTGTGCCAAGGGAACTGTGTCTGTGTGGCTTGTGATTCTGGAGAGAAACCAGCTGCTGGCTGTTATTCCTACCAGCTCCTCTTTCTGCTCTGCTTCTATTAGGACCAATGTTCTACCAGAGACATAAAACTTCTCTTCTGGGAAAAAAATATTTTCTTCTGGGAAAATGCATCGGTCTGGCTTGGGTTTTTTTTTTAGCACTACCTAGAGCCCTTTCATCTGTGCTGGTGATGTTCCTGCTGCTTCCCCCGGGGCTGCAGCACGCACCCTGAAATGCGTCAGTGTGTTGCCATAAACGCTGAGCGCTTCGTTGTTTCCTTAATCCGTGCTGACTCCATCGTTTCTGGGTATTATCGGGAAAGTGCTCACCTCGGTAGCAATTACACACGGGCCACTGGACTTCATGTTCTTGCCTGCGTCACCACATGGAGTGGTGTTAGGATAGGAGAGATCTTCCCTCCAAAGAGAGAAGAAAACAGAGGGGAGGGAAGAGCGTCAGTGGCTCTTCTTATCAGCAGAAAAAGGGGGATTTGTTTTTGAGGGCTAAGCTGCTAATGCTGAATGACATAAAGAGATAAAAGAGCTGCTAAGTCTTTGAGGAGTGTTGTGGAGACAAAGTGCGCTCTCCAAGAAGGATACAAAAGACAAAAGAAAGGAAAAAAACCAAAACAGTTGTGGAAAGAAAAAGTAAGCCACTCCAAGAGGAAGCTTAGCAGAGAAGATGGGCAGCAGTCAGGAAAGTTGTGATGTCTACATCAAGGAAGCCAGGGCCAACAGAGGCTGGTGAAGATCATCCTCCACATAACAGAGATAAGACCCATAAACAGCAGAAGAGAAATGTAAAAGGTAAGGGACCTAATTTTCCTCACCTTCCTCCAAGCTATTTTACTTTAGCTGCACTGTTTGAAAGAGTTACTGTATCAGGATGGGTTGTTCCCATATAAACTCCCCTGGCTTCCATTGATTGTTAACAGATAAGCTTCCAGCACCAAAGGTAAAAAATGTCTTCTACTGATGTAATTATTTCCTGAAATAGAAAGAAGTATATGAAATAGCAGAGAATTATATCCAAGACAGAGTGTCTTTCTCAAGGGAAGGTAGTGAAGAACCATTAAATGGGTTTGAATATTTAGCTGGGAATCCTAAATTACCTTCAGAAAACATTTAAAGTTAAAAAAAAAAAATTGCAGTGTGATGAGATTAGATGAACAGCCTGAAGTAGAGGTGGCAGAAAATCTGACCTTTGCTCTGGGTAAAGTAGCCACCAGATTATCCATGAAATGAGAAGTTCCCAGTAAAGGCTGTGATGAGATATGTTTGTGTTTCTGATAAACCTGAGAACTTTATCAGAGTCAAACAGGATGCTGTGAATAATGTCCAGATCGTTGATGTTGTTCTGAGTAGGACATGGTGAAAAGAACTCACGGAAAAAGCAAGACCAGCTGACTTGAGGAATTCACCAGGATTTCTGGAGTAGGTGATGTCTGTTACGGAGCCATTTTCCCTCATTTCCTAACGATACCTAGTAATACTGGAAATGGACATCTGGCACAGCACAGCCATACACAACCTTGTGTATTTTGGTATTTCCCCCAGATTAAGTTTATTTTAGCAGACTGAAATTTTGACATGGGCATGATCTATCCTTGCTTCTTGCCATGGATTTTGCTATATTTGCCATCTGAGCTTCTTGTGTGCTGGACAACACAAAGCAGGGGGCTGCTTCAAAACATAATAGTTGACTTGTTATTAGTAGCTTGTTTGTTTGTCCTCAGGCCTATTTATAAAAACAGCCCCAGGCAGGGAATTCTGCCAGCAGCCCAACCACTAAACAATTACAGATCTTTTCTCGGAGCTGTGTTTTCCAGTCTATGCAATAATTCAGTAGCAAACCGTAGTCACTGCTCACAAGTGTATGAAAGTAGCCATTTTTCTGTGTGGTGCTGTTTTCATTGGGTTTTAATAAACAAAAATAGAGTCTCAAAAGGTATCTCTGTTAATGCTAAAAATATACAAATTTTAACTTGCAGGTATCACTGCCCGGTTAGTAAAACCAGGCCCAGTATGCTATGCAGAACTCAAAACTAAGTTAAAGTGATGAAGTACATATTAATCCAAAATTGTAGATAGGCTGCAAACTTGAACAAGAATTCAAGAGACTGGTACTCATAAGGAACCAGGTTTTCCAAATCCCTCCTGTTAGGTTTAAGAAAAACAAACAAAAAAACCCCAAACCCAAACCGAAAAAAAACCCCATCAAACCCCAAAAGCAACTCTAAGGGAGAAGATCCACCTAGTTTTGAAAGGACAGTGTAATATCTGGTTTTACTGGTGCTGTGATACTTCATAGAGTTCAATTCACAAGTGTGACAGGTGATTGGGTTTGCATGGTTAGTGGTGCAATGCAGATGAGATGCAATCTTTAATTAATGGATAGGAAACTGTAGAGGGCAAATGATAGTCCCTTGGTGGCCAAAATGGGATGGAAGGGAGTTTAAACATTTTGTTTTGTTCAGACTGCTGTAACAGCATAGTGAGAGTATTTTGTGAAAATAGCCTGATAAACAAGTCAGTAAATGAGTCTGGTAAGTTTTATGAAAGGTGGGAATGGTCAAATGAGACTTTGGGGGAAGTCCTATCCAATGGAGATAACTTTGCACAAGGCTGGGTCACTTCTCTGTACAAAGTTCAGAAGTCATGAACCAGAACATCTCTGCTTGGAGAATGTGAGTTTGTTAACCAGATTGCTTGTGTTTCAAGGGTTTGAAATGTTCTTTCTGCACTTGAAATATGTGTCTGTGTTTGCTAGATATGACGCAAGGTTTTGGCAGTTTTGCACTTGATTTATAATTTAAGCCTTAAGGAAGACCTGGAATTTGGGATTTAACCCCAAATCGCCATGAAACTTGTTAGGTGTTTAGATATTGGGGTTTTAAAAACTGGGGTTTTATTATTATTTTACTTTATTCTTCCTTGGAGGGAAAACAAATCTGCCTGGCTGCTGCCATGGAGAGGTGTGGCAGGGACAATTTGTTCCTGAGATAACTTAGGCCTGCTTATGTAAATACACCCTTGAAACATTCAATCCCTCTATTGATGTCTAAAGATTGAGGCAAATCGTGAAGTAGCTTGAAAATCAACTGCTGTGCAGAGGACAAGGGTTGGAAATGCAGAAACCCCGTGAAAAACGTGTGAAAACCTGATCTGTTAAAGACATGAAGCAGAGCCACTGCCTCTCCAGGATATGGAGCAAATTGGAGGGATATGGGGCATGGATGTGGAAGCTCAGCATCATCTGCTGCTTTTCCCTCACAGCAGCCTGGAAATGTGGTTGAGAAGGTTTGTATTTTAGGAAGCAAACTCTGTCCCTGTTCACTCCTCAGGTTAATGACAAAAACTCAAATATGTTGTGTTTTGGATGTCATGGCTCAAAATTGAAGTCAACCAGTACTGGAAAGTGTCTATGAAGTGTCTTGAACTAGGAGGTGTGGGAGAGGGAGGAATCCTATAGCATTTGTAGAGGCTTTTCTCCTATGACTCATTTACTTTCTCAAATGAAAACTAACATACTATATTGTATTAAGGAGCAGATATAGACTTTAACAATAAGGTTTTAAGTTCTGCAAAGTTAATGACCTTTTATCTTTTTCTTTTTTCTTTCCACCCCCTCCCCCTGCCTTTTGCCTTGTCTTTAGAGTTTAAAAATGGGGAGCAGCAGAATTCTGGCTTTCAGTCTCAGTTCCTCTTTTTTGCACAAAATGCTTATTGGATTGCCCTGATCTCCCTCCCTACAGATTATTCAGCCACTCTTCTTATAAAAGGTTAAGATCTGATGGTGTTGAAACCTCTTGTTATTGCAGAACTGTAGTATGGAAATTTCCATCTGCAGCAAGATTAAAAAAAAAAAAAAAAAATCCCTGCTGTTTTTGTGAACTTTCGGATCCAGATAAAGAGAGAGTGGTTGAATCAAGCATGTTAATTCTGACTAGCACATACAGTGTGTTCAGCCAAAGAAGTCTAAGCTAATACCCCCATACTCTGAAGACATTACCTTCTTCTGCTCCTCCAGGAACCACAGTCTCACTTGCAGAGGTATCTAAACTGCTCTGATAATCTTTGTACTAAGGTCCTCTAAAGTGCAATGCTGCCTTCCTTAGGGAGATAGGACCAAGAAATTACTGGCTTTGTTGCCAGCAGTGGGTTAATTTTTCTTGTTATTTGGGTCATTTGGGCAATGACATATGCAAGGATGTCAGTACTTTTGGAGAGTAATGTTCGTAGTGCAAGATGTCTGTGACAGATTTGAGTCTGTGATTTGATTGTTTTGGAAGGAAAAAGCCCAGCTTGTGGATCCTACAGGCCTTTTGGAGAAACCAAACAGGTAACTTCTCTAAAAGCAGCACCAGTGCTGCCTGTATTTCACATACTGTGTTCTACACATTTCCAGTATTGCAGGGGGTGTAATTCCACAGAGAACTTGGATTTTCCATATCAGTTCAGAGCACACACAAATAAAGCACCCACTGCCCTGCAGCCACAGCTGCCTCTCCTGCTCCTTCCACAGCCCAGCCAGGCAGCAGTTGTGCAGTATTTACATGGGGCACAGAAGGGTACACTGCTTGCTTTTAAAGCTTGCTCTGAAGACTCTGACCAAAAAAAAAAAAAAAAAAAAAAACAACCAAAAAAACCCCCAAAAAACAAAACAAAACAAAAAAACAAACCAAAAAACCCACCTTCATGACAAAATGCAGGGTTGTGGTTTTGGGAAGAGGTTCTTTCCTAGGTTGATGCTTTTCAGTTGTGTACATGTTAAAGTTTGTCACTGGGCCAGGCTGAGAAGGAGCATTTGATAGGTTTGTGAAGCTGGTCCATGTGCTGCTGAGAGGTAGGAACTGACTGATCCCTTTCTTGTGGGCTGAGTGCTGTGCTCACTGGAGCACCCTTGGCCACTGCCTAATGAGTTTAGTGATCTCAGCATCTTCAGGCTGCTCTAAGTGACCGTGTTTTCGCATGAGAGCAAAACTGAGGGTGTTCCACTTCCTCCTATTTTGCTTTTGGGACAAGTTATAATTAATTTCCTCTTGCCTTTGTGAGCCCTAGTTCAAAGCACTGCATAAGCAATATAATCAATGCTAATAATTCAACACTACAGTGATTTATATTTTCAGAGGCCTCTACCAGCATTACACAGTTAACTGTCACTGCATTCCTGCTGTAAATGAGTGTTAGGTCCATTTTTTATGTGAGGGAACCTTTTGCTGAAGTGCAGAGCTGTGTTGAAAGTGTGAAGGAAACAAATGGTGCTGTTGGGATGGATTCCAACAATGCCTTTTGCCAGAGTAAGGCAGGAAGCCTTGGGTTTACCTGGCAGGGGAGAATATATGATGATGCATAACCTCTGTACCTGCTGGGAAGAGCAGGCACCTCCCCACGGCATCCGAAGGGGCTGTGCCGTGCATGTGTTCAGCTCTGCACGACAGCTGCAGGTGCTTTCCTGTCACATAGCATCATGGAAGGGCTCTCTGCTGCTGTGTTGATCCCTTGCAGAGGTGTTCACCTCATGCTCATTAACTTGTCTGAGGGAATGAGGAAACGCTCTAAAAACCAGGATCAGAATTTACTTTTAATCTGACTGCCTTTGGGCTGCCAGTCTCCACGTGAAACATTATCTGTGGCACAAGGAACGTTCCGGTGATTGCTTTTTTAGACTGTTCTGGGTTTTTGAGTCATGGAGTTGTTCCCCTGGCAGTGTCCCTGTGGTAAAGGCATGTGGACATTGAAAGGAAGAATGTGGATATGCAGATGAAATGCCAGTGTGAACAATATTCCCACCTCAGTGCCCAGGATCTGCATCTCTAGATCAGGTCTGCCCTGTCTCAGGGTACTTTTCTAAAGGATGCTCTGCAAGCTCATGTGTGTCAGGATACCACCCTTATGCCACTATTGAAGTTGGACCATGGTCACTCCAGCTTCACCAGTAGTGGGAAAGGCAGTGAAGTGGGAGGAAGGTTTCTGTATTCGCTGCTATTTCAAAAGCCATGGCTTCAAAAACAACAGGAAAATCCATTTCACAGGTTTTTTTCCTAGACAGTTCCATTGTTTTTGTTTACATCCACAATCTTCCTAGTTTATATAGAAAGCAAAATCTACAGTGGAAGAGAGAATATCTTAAAAAATAAGAAATATTCCCACAGAGCTCTGGAAGAGATCACAAAAAGTTTTCCAAGTTTAATTGTTGCAGAGAGATACACTACTTGTAAGGTACATCTGGGTCTGCATGTGTGGCTTTGCCTGGTAAAACAGGGGCATGTTAGAGGCAGGATCCTGGCAGTGGTTAAGCCAGTGGGATTTTTGCCAGTGATTTTAATCACAGCCAGAATTTCACCCTAGGTCTATAATCTTGTGTAATCTCCCTTTGAAGTCACATGGATTTTTAACCGATGTGTTATGTAACACCGAAACAGTTCACTATCCACCCAATAATGTCTGTTGTCCTGCCTAATCAAAATGAAATGTTCCAAACCATGTTCTCCAGAACCTGAGATGAGATTGAATTAAAAACCCTTTTTCCCCCATTTTTCTGAAATGTTTGGTGTTTGTTGAGTCACTTTGAAGCTATGGGTGTAGTCTTTTTTAAACCCCTTGTCTGACCTTATAGCTAACCACATTTAATACTTGATGTTTGAGACAAAGATTTATGTCGTTCCCTTCCAACCTGAACTATTCTCTGATCTCACAGTCCTGCTTTAGATCTTAGAGAAAGCCTTTTAGGCTCATCTGCTGATGAATGTTAATACTGATGAATATCAGTATTAACAAACTGATAGGCTGCTCAAAACACAGTTTGTCACATTAAAATGAATAAAATAATAAACCCTAATAGCTCCTTGTAAGAATTTGAGTTTGGGGTTTTTTCTCTGCATATTTGGAGTCTGGTAGCCAGTGACCAGCTCTACTGAAACCTGAGGAAATTCCATTTCCAGCTTACATAGCCTCAGAATTTCACTCGAGCATCAATGCAATACCTGGCATTTTTAAGACTGCAGGTGTGTCTTGAGCCTGCTGAACTAAAAGAGAGAAGATGATATGAAAATATATTCAGTACAGTAATAAAATACTTCCATGTCAGAGACAATTAGAGGAATATCACACAAATCCACTGTTTTGAGACTAGAACTCCTGTGTAATTTTAAAAGGAGTTGTTTCTTTCAGATCTTAAAGATTGTGAATATTTGGATTTTCAAGACAAGACTGGCCAAAGCCCTGTGCACCCTGATTGAAGTTCCCTGTTGGCCCTACTTTCAGTAGGAGCTGGGTCTAAAGACTTAGAAATTCCTTCCCCTTTGAATTATTTTATGACTTTGAATTGTGCACAGATCTCCTTAAATAAGCATTGGTAAATCCTTGTCAAAAACAGACTATAAATTTTCGGGTGACAATACACAGGTTGTCTTTCCAGTGCATTTTGGCTTTAAATTCTGTATTTACACAGGACTGAAAGCTGGATTTTTGCTTTACTTTAATAAAAGTCAGAAGGTATATCAGTATCAGAGGCAACCCTTAATTCCTGACCTGATGGCCTGATAATACAGTCTGCCAAGACTGAGGAATTGTAACCTACATCTGGAAAGATTTTATACTTTGCAACAACAGCATCTTAATTCACGAGTAAAATTGCCGTTGACCTGATTCATATACACATATTTTAATTTTAAAGCAGTTAAGGAAAACTTTCTGGCTGTATTAATCTATTTTTATTGTCAGTTTAATGAGTTACCTTTTTTACCTTATAGCAATACCTTGGTGGTTTGGGTTTTGTTAAAAATAACTGGCTGACAGTTCCTGTTTCTTTGCACCTTCTTAATTTGTGTGATTTTAATCTCTTTTTTTTTTAACTGTTCATTTCCTTTTAGTTCTTTTCTTAAAAGAAAAACCTCTTAAAAACCTCTTCCTTTGCAGATCAGTCAGGTATGAACGAATTTGCAAATATCTGACTCAAGCTAAATTTGCTGGAGAGCACATCTTTGTAAAGCCATGAGTTTCTTTGTTGAGGGTTAACTATATAATACTTTGATTTGAATGTTTCAGCCTGGGAATTGTTTCAAGTTGTGGATTAAGAAGTTTGTCTAAAGTACTTAGGAATGCAGGATTTGCAATAGCAGGTGAAATAATTTGTCAGGTATGTCTGGTAACCTGCCTCCAGCAGTTGTCAGGCTCTGTGGCCATGGTGAAATTTTTTTCTCTTTTTCTCAGCATCCCTTGTATGATTGGACTGGTTACTTGTATAATGCAGTATAGGATAACTGGGGGAAAACAGATTGTGTTTTTAAAGAATAATTAAGCTCCTTACGGTGCAAATTTGACCCATATTTTAAAATTTCAGATTTGGTACGGAAAGTATCAGTCTCTAAGCCTGGTTTTTGTTCCCCTCCCCCCAAAAATGGACAGAAGGCTTTACCCAATTTTCTAACTTTTCTGAAGTAATCTGTTTTTTCTATAGAAGTCAATATAGTTGAGAGCAAAAGAATGCATTAGGCTTAGTGATGTACCCAAGAACTACTTTAAGAAAACAATTGCTAATCAAGAGATGATCAGAATTAGGAAACAGTGAATTAAAATTTGTTTGGTTGAAATAAGGCCCCATTTCTAAATAAGAAGATGGCCATGGGCTCAGTACCGCTTCTGGCATCCATCACTGGTAACCTGAGAGTTAAAATCTGCATCTGATATTTGGGACTTGAGGGCCAAAGGAAGCATGTCCTGCTGTTGTGACTGCCAGCCCTGACCTGTCCCCACAGTGGCCTTCCCTTACTGTCATCCTGAGGAATGCTTTCATCAGGGGCAGAAGGATGGACATGTAACAATATAATCTCTCTGTCTAGCTCCAAATGACAGCCAAAAAGGAAGGTTCAGGGATTTTTTTTCCCCCATTTCTCTTCTATTTTGTCATTTCAGAGAGTGCAGGCTGTAATCAGTCATGTGGCTTTTCTTTTGAATCATGACTGTCAGCACCTGAAGGAAAATCTTAAATTGCCAAGCACTGCTATAAATTGGACAGGTTGCTGCATGGCTGGTTGGGCATTGTACCATGCCTACGTTTCTCCAGCTAAAACAAAAGGAATAAAGAATTGTGTTGAAATGAAAGCTTTACAATTTTGGCCGCTTTGAATTCTCTTTCTTCACTTCTACATTTGTAACAAAACCCTTTTGAAGACAATGTTTACTACTCTGATACTAATCAGGGCAGTGTTTCTGTATCTCGAACCTCCAAAACTTGCTTAATTATTAAATGTCATACTATGCCAGGGTCATATTTCACCCTTGCACTCTCAGCAACTCTTTATTATATGAATATTTTCACAGCAAGCCCACTGTGGTAGAACAGAGCTTTCCTCAGTGTCACCCAGAGAGCATGTGAAGGAAAATCCATGAGCAGCAAAGCAGACAAGGACAGTGCTGGGACTTGGTGTTACCATGCAGTGAAAGCCACTTCACCTCTTCCAACTCCAGTCTTCAGCCAGTTCCATAATCCATGAGAAGATGAAGAAGGGTGTGCTGGCTGAAGAACATTAATGAGTCAGGAAGCTTTTTGCTCTTGAGCCTGTGACTGACGACTTTATGGGCATTCTTTGTGCTGTGTTCTTAGGAAACTAAATGGAAAGTGCTTTTGGGTTTTGCAAGAAAGCTTAGAGGTAGCTGAAGTGTCTGAACAGCCTATGTAGGATCTAAGCCTGTTTGGAGCATTTTGCAGTGTAAATATAGCATTAAAAAAAAAGAAATCTGATCAGGAAATCTACTTGATCTGTTTGTGAGTTGAACTTTGCACTTTTTCTGGAGCTCTCTTTCCTTTCCAGTAAGATCCCTGGGTCTTGCTGGAGGGCAGGTACAGTTTCTGCTAAAATAATGCCATGTTTCTGATGCCAAACAAGAGGACTTGAGACACGAAGATTGGCACCTCGCCCATTCACTGTGGGCACAGAGGATGGCCCAACCCTTTCTGTCCACCAATCTCACCTGGAGTTCTGAGTGCACAGAGAAAGTGGATTTGGTGTGTTAGAAAGAACAAAAACTGCCATCAGTATGTATGTGTTTGCTTAAGGGTTGTTTTCTTTGTTAATTATGTTATTTATTGAAAAGTATAGACTTTGCATAGAGTCCTGTTTGTGGAATGTTGTTTGGTCACACAAATGGAATACCTAAGTACTGAATGAAAGGCAAAAAAATGAGTACAAATTTTGTTCCTGTAAGAATATCTTGAAGACTGCAGCATTGTGAGAAGGGCCCTTGGGACACTTAAAATCAGGACTATTCATATATATGTATATATATATTTCTTTCCATTTGTTATATGTAGTGAAGGGAAGCAAGATCTAATGTTGCAAAAATTATATTTCATTCCTGCTGTGAATCATCAGATGGTTCAGGATTGTCTGTTGTAGGAGAAAACGATTGAAACTAGAATGGATTCAGCCTTTATGAAATCAAAGCCAAGGTCTTAAGCTCCATTTTTGTGACACACCCTCTGGAAGGTGTCTTCCCATTCTGGATCATAGATCACTCAGTCCAGGCTCTTGTATTAAAGCAGGGTAGGTGTAGCTGGACTGGACTGAGGCCATGGATGGCAGATAGGTCACAAAAATCCAGGGGGATCAATGAAAAGAAGAAATGCCTGCTAAGGCAGCAGATGGTGCTTCCACAACCAACTCTCCCATCCTGGCCTTGCACACACAGATGTTCAGGGGAAGCTCTGCCTCTCCTGAATCCAGATGGGAAAGGAGATAATGCTGCAATTTCCCTTATCCAAGACAACCCTTTCCATGAAAGTGGAGTGCATGGAATGCTACAAAACTTAGATGCAGCCTCCAAGGCTGTCAGACCATCTCTGGCTAAGCTCTTTTTGATAGAAGGTCTTACTAGAAAGATCTACCACCTCTTAAACCAGCAGGTTCTTCAGCATTCCTTGGCTGTCTCTTAAACTTTGTGGTCACATTGACAGGAAATTATCCCTGCTGTCCAACCTAAATCTTACTTCCTGCAAATTATCTTTCTTCATGGCTTAGGGACCATGGACAGTATTTGACCATTGACATGTTTATTTTTTGTCTTCTCTTTCCTAGTCTGGAAACCCCAGTTTTATCAACATATAGACCATATGTGATAATCCTCCTCTGGCTCTCTGGACTGTTCCATTTTGGAGTACTGTGTTTTGAAGATGCTCTGGGCAAACGAGATCTAAAATTAGACTCACAGAAGTCTTAGGGAGTGGGAAAATTGCCTGTAATGCTGTCTGAAAGCTCTCCTAATGTACCCATTTAGATACATTTGGGGTTTTTTGCAGTTTGATGTCACTGACTCATCCTCAAGTACTTCTCCCTTTTAGCAGCCTGGCTAATAGCCAGCTGTTCCCTGCTTCATATTTAGGCGTTGTCTCCCTTCTTTCTCTAACTTGTTGTAATTTATAGTGTTTTGTTTCATGGATGAGGATCTTTTCTTGGTTTGCAAGATCACACTGGTTACTTTTACTGTCCCTAAAACAGCTGAGAAACATCATACAGTCTAAATAAAATTATTTCATCGTTATTATGAAGTGTCTTCTCAAATCAGTTATCCAGATGATAAATAAGGTGCTACCTATAACCAGACCAACAGTGATGCTATGCAGGAGACTTCCAGCCTCAGTGACAAGTTAACTAACTCCCCTTTTGAGGGCTTTCAGAGAGGGGACACTCTCACAGTGACTTTTTTATCTCCACTTTATTTCTCTAATTTGGTTATGAGAGTGTGCTGTGTGAGAACATAAGAAGTTTTACAGCATTCAAGGCATATTACAACTACTCTTCCTTCTTGATTCACAGGCCTTTTAAAAGCTGCTTCAGATTATATTAGATTAGTTTGTAGGAGTTGTTATTTGTAGATTTATTCGTAACCTGCCTATGTAAGATATTTATCTTACTGTCATATGGCAATTCATTGGTCCCCCCAAACAATCCTAAATTACAGAATAATTTTGTGCCTTCTACTCTGTAATTCCATCATTTAGATAATCGAAAGTACCAGTCTGAGAGAAGAAAACATCAGTGCAGTAATGTTTTTTTATATATTTTTTTGGAAGCCTTTGTTTACTGCCTGTATAGAAATTGAGAAAAAAGAATAAAAGATTTTCTCTGCAGACCTCAGTGGCCACATAGATGACAGCTGAGTGGGCAGAAAGTGCTTCTTGTGTTGGTGGAGAGCAGAGCATTATTTTCTTTGGAAACAGGAATGTTTGAGAAGCTTCTTGACACACTATTTCTCTCTTTCTGTGCTTGAAAATGACCAAACATTGTATTATTTATTATTATTTTGTGTTATTGTTGTCTATTTATGACTGTTCTGTCATGTAACACATCATGCATCTCTAGAAATGTTCTCTGCTCTGACATCTTACAGCATCTGTGCGTAGACAGCGTTTTCTTGAGTAGCTTTATTTTTTAAGGTTTGAGTAATACAAATGTGCCATTTTTAAGTTCTCACAGGTAACACAGTGAGGGTCTTGAAAAGACTCTGCTCATTTGTCACTTGGAGGGTCTGGGATGGAAACAAACCTAGGAAGGGACTCTGGTGAGCAAAGGAGAGAGAGCAATCCTGTGCTAAGCAGGTAGGAAAAGTGGGGTTTGTGGAGCCCAAAGGTCACTGTGGAGACCTTCCCTGGGTTGATTCCAGATATTTTTGGTTAGGAAAAACAAACAAACAAACAAACAAAACAAGCACAGTGCTTGGCTGTTAGTTTGAGCAGTAGTTTCAACTGCTTGTGTGTGTGAGATAGGAACTGCAGAGCTATCCTGGCTCTGAAAGCAGCATCTTGCTAATCAAGAAGATTCTCAAAAAGCCATTTTCCAAAATCTGCTGGTGCATTTTTTCCATCTTGACAAAGGAATAATGAGCATGTGTATGTATTCATCCCTCTGGGCAGTTTCTCAGCCTTCACTGAATTATGAGCTTTTATTTTAGCTTTTTAAAAAGTCCTTAATTCTGTAACAGTCCTTAATCCTCACCTTCCCAATTATTCAGGTGTGACCATTTTTACTTTTAGAGGCAGCCCTTTAAGCAGCAACACTAAACACATAATGTTTAAATTGCTCCAAAAAAAAAGGAAAAAAAAAAAAAAGATAAAAAAGGCCACAGAAAGGAAAATGTAAGTACAGATAAACTTGCTTGGGAAAGCAGCATCACTGTGGGCAGTAAAGAAGTTGTTGAAGTGGAACAATGTGGCAAACCTGACGCTGATTGGATTTAAGGCTCTAATCACTTTCCCTTGCACATGAGTCTCATTTCTGTTGTTAACTTTAATGAGACTTATGTGCCAAGCCTGCAAGGAGAATTGGTCTTTAATTCTCCTCGCTGCCAAACTGTTTCTTTAGGAAGTATTTCCATGTCTTCCTGTAGGAGTTTCAGTCAGCAGTACCGACACAGACACAGTGCTGGCAATGAGGAATTCTCCTCAGATCTGGGAGCTCTGGTGAGAGAAGGGCTCGGGTACAGCCAACATTTGTGCCAATGAGTGTGTGATTAAAGATCTAAAGCTTCTTACCTCCTGCTTGCTCCTGCAGTGACTCTGGAGGAATGGCTTTCTCTGCTTTTCTCTCCTTAGTTTCTAAAAAGGAGAAGCATTTGTCCCTATCTCCCTGATGGAGCTATTGGGAGGATGAATTTGGATGTGTTTGTAGAATTCTGGGCATGAGAAGTTTTATTTGACTGTTACTCCTTATTAACCCCACCAGCATTTCTCTGAACTTTGATGGTAATCTTTGGCCTACAAATATTGTATGTGATTCCATAGAAATGAACACCAGGTGAGCAGCTTTACCACATTTTGCAGTGGCTAAATGAGTATGTTTATAGTAATGATCTTATAAACCCAGAGTAATTGAACAACAAGCCACAAATCAGTCACAGCCTGGAAAATCCTAATTTGGGGCCACTTTCTGCCTCCATCTGCATAACATTTTGAATTTGTTGCTTTTCATTTTCATGCTAATTTGCCCTGTGTGTTCCAAAGACTGCTTCAGCCTGTTGGCAGCTCAGGAATGGGAGCAGACCTGCTGCTCCTTGGCAGCAGGTGAATACCTCAGCCCTTGAAGAGCCGTCCAGATTCACATCCAGATTCACATTTCCCCGGCAGCCTGCAGTTCAGCTGGGCTCTTTGCTGCAGAGCTTTTCTGGGGGGAATTCCCAACTTATTCTCAAACTTCTGAATTGCATTTTGGCTTCAGAGTTTCCTTCTGCTCCCAGCACCCTGAGGGTTTGTCTGCTGGGCTACCTTGGCTCCAGAATTCAGATCTTTTTGGCTTGAAGGTGGCGTTATTTAGGAATTACTCAAAAAACTTTCAACCATGTAGGATAAACAAAGAGAACCGAATTACCATTTTAAGGTGTTGAGGTACTACAGGAAGGTAGGATGTTTTTCCTGGAGTTGTTCTTAGTTGCCGTAGTTGATACAAATATTCCTTTAGTTTTGTGTAATACTGTTTGTGGTCAAAAATCTTCATGGATATCAGTGGGGAAACATGACCTGTGGAGCTTGCTGTTGTTGGCAATGTAATACAGACTCTGGGTTGCTATTGATACTAATATATGAAATTTGTTAGCAAACAATATTTGAAGTTTGTCAGTCATTGGGAGGTCTGCTGTGGGTCGTTTTGGGCTTTCTTGGCTCCTTCACTAGCAAAGCTCAATGTCATTTGAGATAACATCAGACTGAATTTTCTAAACTAACACTGCGCTCTTTCAAACTGAAAATGCAATTCCTGTGAGTTGAGCTGGTGACAGCTCTTCAGCAAAAACATGTATTTTGTTTTTCACTAATTACAATGCTCTGAGATCTCCTAAGTGAAACATATTGAGTTGTATGTGGGCTGTCAATCATGTTTTCCTTTGCTCATGCTGCATTCCTACGTAGAAAAATAAGCTAAATTATAGATTGTCACTTTGTTTAGTAGCTCTTACAAGAAATGTGCACATCTCAGTTGCTCAACCTCCGGCCACTAATGATGCCTATACAGCTTTACATGGGTAGCTGACGTGTTTTTCTCAGCTTGTTTTTGTGGATATGGATGGTAACTTTGGGATTTTGCCTTGTTTTACTCATATACAACTTTACTGGAGTGTTTGGCTTACTTCAGCCCCTGAAGAACAAAATTTATCTCATAGGCTTGATCTACATGGCAACAACACTGAGGAGAGATGCAATCATGCTGGAATATGTGCATTTTATTCCTGTTTTGTCTTGGGATCCCATACTTCTCTCTTCTGTTGCCTGTTTTATTAATCTTATCTTGTTCAGTGAAAGCAACAAATCAAAAATTTTGGCTAGAAGAAATATCAATAGAATATCAAAGTCAGTTGAAATATATTAGATGTTAGTAGTTTTGGGATGACACAGTGGCATCATCCTAGGGATATTATGGATTATTTTTTTCCCCATGGGCATCTGTGCATTCCCACTTAGGGGATCTGGTGTGGAGCTGTGAACTTCTTATTGAAATGTTGTGCAGCTACAGGACTGGGCCCAAAAAGCTGAGGTTGATGAGATGGCTTTGATTTAACCTTTCTCTGTGTGTGATACAAATCCCACTCCCCTGAGTGTGGAGAAGGTCATTTCAGTGCTCACTGTGAGAGCTCGGGATGTGTCTGACTCGTGAAGAAGCACCTAGTGCTGCTCAGTGTGATGGGCTGAAGGACAGGGATTGGGACAGGCTGCCCTTTAGTGCCTCTGTGAAGGTCCACACATCCAATCCCTGCTGAAAAAAATACTGTGTCCCCTTGAGGGAGAAAATTTCAGCTTCCATTCCCTCTCACAGTCTCACAAGCTCATGGTTGTTGGGATTTTTTCTTAGGTAAACTGGTAAGCGATAAATCGTCTGCTTTTTTTTTTTTTTTTTAAAGCTAGCTTACAGCTGATTTCCTTCCTCTTTCTCTTTGAAGATCTGAACTCTTCTTTTGTAGTTGTTTGTTGAACTGCTGGCCCAAGGTCTGGTACAGTTCTCAAACTTTTGCAGCTCTGTGGTTACAGAACTTATTCTAAGATCTCAGGAACTGCGAACTCACGCCAGAAAGTAAACAGCTCTAACAGCAGTACAAAGAGCAGGGTTTTCTTTATTCTTTTGCACACAGATTGGTGATTGCCAAATATCAGCATCAGGTTTGGGGCCTGAATCGCTTGGGCTTGTGTTTGAGATTTCAAACAAAAACCGTTCATGATTAACGTGGTGCAAAGCATGTTTCTGTTTCCCGTTGTTGTCTTCACTAACCTTTTCACAGTGCACAGAGCTTCCTCTTTGGTCTTCACGAGTTTTCAGTTTGAATTCCTCAAGGAGAGATAAACAGGAGGCAGAGAAATCAAACTAGACTGGCCTTGCTCTCAGTGCCTTGCTATTGGATTTCATAAACCATTTGTTTAAGCATATTTGTCTTTAGTGGTTAGGAAAACCATCTCTGGGGTTGCTTTAGTTGGCAAAGGCACCGATCTGTAGAGAACATGCTGTGCATTATGTATGCCTAGTGCTGTTTTATGGACTATCACAAATCAAAGAAGATTTGTTTGAATTTCATCAGATGCTTCTGGCTACCCCAGTCCAAATTCATACATATATAAAGCCTTTATATAAGAATATGCAAGAAATGTTGAAAGAAATATTGGTAACGTTACAAAGTCAGTGCCTCAAAAGCTGAGAAACATTTGGGCACAGCATTTTTCCAACTCCAATTCTGTTCTTTTCTGCAGATCCATTAGGATGACTGTTTGTAAACCTGTAAGCTGTCACTGGAGCTGTGCTAAGGCACCATACCAGGCTTGCAGCTTTCCTCCTTGACACTGGGCTACTGCTGCTGTCCCCTCTCTGGAGAGGATATGTCAGTCACAAACTGTAACATATTTTCTGCCAAAGGACTCCAGGCAATTTGGTGAAGTGTTCTCCTGTACAGTGCACGCCCCATGTAGATGCTGTGGCAGATGTCAGCCTTGTGCCCTGACCTGTGTTGTCTCAGGTGGAAATAAGGACCTCTGTTTCAGCCACTCAATGCCACCCTTCACGTCTATTTTCTATCCTGGGAATTCAAACACTAGGTCAAACATAGGCATTTGTGGTGTCTCAGTCTTAGTTGACTCCTGCCCATAATGTCAGTTTACCCAGTCCTGTTGCTTTATTTAGGAGGAATTGATTCTGTTTAATCTTTTAGAGGTGGACAGGAAGTGAAGTCTCTCTTGCCCATTCCCAAATAAAGCTGTCTCACTCAACTCCTATGCCTTCAGCCACTTTGCTCTGTCCCTGCCTCATGTCTGCTTTTTAATCCCAGCTTCTATTCTGTGGATGTCTGAACCAAATTTCAGTCTCCTTGTCCAGCAAATATTAGGTTCTGTCCTCTACTTCTCAATCCGCTGCTCCTTTTGAGATATTCTCAGGTACCACAGCTGCTTACTTGTTAGTCTGGCCACATTATCTCCCACATTTTCACTCCCCTTATTTGAAAAAACTCAGCTTGTCAGTGCCACTGCTGCCAGTTCTTGTCCAATGTAAGTGTGAAAGTCCCTGTATAAAGTAGTTTAATTTACATTCATTTTTATATAGAGAACAGAAATGTTTGCCTTATGTGGTCTGTCCTGCCAAGTCATAACTCTCAGACCCAAACCAAGCAGGAGCTAGAAATCCCCCTCTAAAATTCACCAGAAAATTGTTTCCTATATAGAAATATCCTCAACATTTTTTAGGAATGGCTTAAATATTTTGGCTGATGTTTTCTCAGATAGTTCCTCTTTGGGCAGACACAGCTTTGGAAAATTTCTGCTCTTTCTCATTACATTTGGCAAGGCTTGAAGGCAACTTAAACAGGTTGTTAAAATAGCAATTGCAAAATACTAGATTCAGATGCAATCCTTGTTTTGAGCATGTGGCTGTAGCTGAAGCCATACATCAAGCTTACGACTTTACAAGCAGTTTTGTAATGTATTAGAGGTACTGACTTGCTGTACAGCTTTCTGAGTAGCTGACACAGAAACTATCTCTTAGTGATTTTCATAAACTGAAGAAATTTAGTAATGTGGACTCAATATGGACTGCTCTTCATTGTCCTGTTATCTCATTTCCTCAATGGGAAAAAAAAAAGAGAAAAAAGACATTAAATTTGCCAGAGAGCTTAGCTTAAGCTGCTGAATGTTTGTGGTTACATTGGCAGGAACAAGCTGATCTAGTGGTTGCTTAGGACAACAAAATGAATGTCTCAAAAAATCAGTGTGCAGTGGCACTGGTTGCCATGAGCATGTTGGTGGGGTGTGTGTGGGGATGTTTGTGAGACAGAAACTTGGAGATACATCCCTGAAGTGCTGTGTTTGCTTTTTGTTCCATGGCTGATGCCAGTTCTTTCTAAGAGGTGCTCGTCTGTCGGCATTATTAGTTGCCATCTCCAAAGGTTTCATGCTACGAGGATCTACAGAACATTTATTACACCCCATGCACAGGGACCCACTACAGTCCAGAGCATGTCACAGCTTCAACAGAGTGTCACTGGAACCAAAATCCATCACTATCATGTGCTGCAGGAAAGGGGCTGGAGTAATCAAGACTGCTATCAGCTTCTTATTCTGAAATTTACTTTCCCAGCAGGAAGAACTTGTTGGATAATTTTCTGAAGTGGCCCTGGAAATGAGACCACACATAAAAAGATGAAAACCAACCACACAAAACACTTTCACATTGGGGCAGGAAGGAAAGAAGAAGAAGAAATCCTTTCTGTCCCAAACACCTCCGTTTGTTTTAACCTCAAGCATGTGAATCACCTTTTCTTCTCCCAGTGATCCAATAATCAGTTCATGCAAGAACATTGTGCTTGTCCTTTCAGTACATGATGCTCAAACTCTAGCACTAAGTTAGATAAACCTCTTAATTTTTGTAAAACTGAAGCGAGGAATGGATTCAGAAAGGTTAACCGTGTTATAAGCTAGTGGATGTTGCTGGTGCTCACTTTTCTTTGGATGGTTCTGAAGCACGTGTTTGGGCAAGCTCTGGCTTGGAAGACCACAGATAAAATTAGCACAGACAGGTTAAGGCTAAGACATTTTGAGGGATACTAGCTGGACTGCCTTTCAGCTGAGATGTAATCTAGAGTCTGATGTGACATCTGGATCATCATTGGCTGGAATAGATGTTGGACTTGGACTTGGAGAAGGAAACTCTATCCTAGAAATGCACTGCTAGTATTTCTTTGGTGCTAGGAAAATGAGTGTTCCTGTAGGCAGCCATGTAGCCCCATACTGTGCTCCTGTGGATGTTAGGAGTAGCCCTGGATGACTCTTTGGACAGGATGCCTGTTAGGAATAAATTTGTACAGAAGAAAGGGGAATAGTTATTATTCTTGCCTAAAAATAAGCACAGTATTGAGCTTCATAGTGCATTTAAATATAGTCCAGTCAGTGGTCACTTCCTTCCGTGACCTTGAAATCTAGCATTTGAAATGGTGTTTTCCAGGCAGCTGTAGGGATTTAATTTTCTTCTTCCAGATGCTTTCTGCTTCCCTTCTTCCTGCCCTAGAGCACATAGGCAAAATTAGCTCCTTTTCTACTGATGCTTGAGATGTTGTCAGTGTATTGCACAAAAAATCTGACTTCACAGTGTAGCTCCCAAAGGCAGTGAAAGGCTGCACTACAAAGTTCAAGTTAGATATATTTCTCTTATTCCTTTCCCAGATAGTCTTTGCTGATAAGCTTTCAGTGGAAATCTGAACTGATGCTCTGATGAGAGGTGATCAGATTTAACACCAATGAATGAATTCTGGATGGAAAAACCTTTCATAACAAAGCTTTAGCTGAGGTGGAAGCCAGTTTATTACAATGTCTGTGTGCTGTCAGAGTTTCAGCAGGAGGTCCCCAAGGTCCTCCTGCAACTTGTTAAATGGGCATATTTCAGAAGCATTAGAGTGGAAAGCTGAGGGACTGAGAAATCTGTTTTCAAAAGCTGCTTTGCAATCAAGAGAGGCAGTGGTCCTGGAGAAACAAATATCTTGAGCTGTACGTGGATGGCAATGTTTATTCTATTTTAGGACATTGTTGCTGGTATATTATGCCACGCTCATAATGTTTTAATTCAAGTATTAGGAGAGGATAAACCCAGGAGTATTTTGTAGCTGCAATTCCTCCTTTTTTTTTTCTCTTCTGAAAGAGCTGACAACTTGTGCATTCTTAAGAAATTGCTGGTAGTAACACACACAAATAGTAATTAACATATCCTAAAGTAAATAAAATTCTCTTTTCAGAATATATTACTGACCTGTAGGGGAGAATTATCTTTGGCAGGAGCACTACAGAGGTATCCAACAACAAGGGCAAGGTTAAAAGCTTTTCTGGAGTTGTTTGCAAAGCCCTTAACCACTGGCTGTTTGTTGATCAAGATCCAAAGCTGCTATTTGTCACACTTAATGCTGGTGTTGTGGCCAAATGATTTCTCAAGTTTCTTGGTTCTTCCCTTTTAAATGTCATATTATTACCTTTATATCAGAATTTCACTAAACAATACTTGTTACTCTATGTTCTGTTAAAAGGTGGTACCTCTGAATAGAGTGTAGTCTAAAAAAACAACAAAGAACAGCCAGGTGGGGAGAAATGAAAACAGCAAAGTTTTTGGAACAGCCATTAATGATTTTTCCTTTTTACGATAAATGAAGAAGAGTTGTGGTTGTACCTGCTTGTTCTAAACTGATATTCCTGCATTTTGCAAGTGTGGCTCCACAGCCTGGTGTAGAAGAGTGATTTACGCTGATAAATCAATGGAGGTATTATTAGATCTTATATTAGGTCTATCAGGTCTCATTAGACCTGCCATAGCAAAGCACAATTGTGGCCAGGTCCATGTGGGGAGTCAACTCAGAGATTGGGACTGGTACCCATGTCCACCACCCCTGTTCTCACTGGAAAATGTGTATAGGCTCAAAAGTACTAGAAAAGGAAGAAAAAGACATTTTATGAAACACATAAGAATGTGCTTTGAATCACTGAATGTTGCCAAGAAACAAGATTTCAGTCTTCAACCTTCAAAACAGATGATCCTGCTGTTTATGGGACCTGTTCCTGTTCAGAAACTGCTCTGGTGCTGACAGCTGGGGGGAAGTGGTTGGGCACTCACAGGGGGATTTCTGTCAGCTCAAAAGCCTTTGGACTTTTGTTACCCAATGCAGCACTGTAACATAGTGATTGAAACCAACACTATACAAATGTGGTATTTGAGGTATGGAGTTGGTCCTTCCAGGAGGTTTTCAAGATGTGAATGGCCAGGGTGCTGGATAATCTCATCTAAACTCCTTTTCCATGAAAAGTTGGTCCAGATGATCTTTTGAGGTCTTTTCCAGCTTGGGCTATTCTATGCCTTGGGGAAGGTTGGATCAAATTGGTTGATCTTTCAAACTGATATGACATAATTAATGTTCTGATTGCAATCTTCAGTATTTTTTCAGCATAATTCATAGAATCTCCCCAAAACAGGTTTGGGGCTTGCAGTCCTGCCCCCAGTGGAATCTGGGGTGTTTGGGACAGGCTTGGAAGCCAGATGTCTGTGGAGGACAACTTCAGTGTGAGGAATTAAACAAGTGATGCTTTGTGTGTAAGTTGTATTTGTTGCTGCTATTTTATTTGTGTGTTTAAGTCAATATTGTGTCAAATGTACAAAGTTAAAAAAACCCCATTGCTTTTTCTTCCAGTTCTACAAAATGCTGAAAGCATTTTTTAAAAAAAAATGTTTTTGACTCTTCCTAAACAAACCTAGTCAAGATAGGATTGAGAGAAAAGACCCATCAACCTTCAGGGCTTGCTGGAATTTATCTACTGGGAGTAGAATATGGGTGTCCTGCCAACCTCAACCACAAAGTCATTCTTCATCATTTAAAATATAAATGTAACAGGGAGGCCATGGAAGGTGGGAAGAACTAAAAATATTCACCTGCAACAGTAAGTTTTATGCATGTGTCTGTATTTATATATATGTGTGTGTGTGTGTGTGTGTGTATTTTTGTCAATGGATGTACATGTATTCACACATATTATTACTCTTATTAACCAAGGTCATAGATAGTATCAGTAAAATTAGTTGAGTGACAGTTTACACCCTTTTTTTGTAAGGTGTAAAGGTTACAGCCTTTAAAAGACTTCCCCTTTTAAATTATTTCATGAACCTCTTAAATGAAAAAAAGCCTGTTTTATATACATGCCTCAGTGATTGCTTTGTGTGCAACTTGTCTTACCTTTAAAAAACCCAACCCAAGAAAACAAAGAAGCAAATTAAAACCAGAATACTGCAAAAATTGACATAAGTGTTTCTTCTGATGTGATCATTTGTATTTGATTTTTTAAAATTTTGTTCGTTCTGTATTAGTTGGATTCTTTAACATCAAATTGCTTTCATTTTTCTTTGGGCAAATTTTGCGTCCAGGATGTGTTTAAAGTGCTGCTGTCTGCAGTGAGAGACTTGAGAGCACACTTCTCTTTCCGGTGTGGGTAGATTATTTTAAATTATTATTTACAAGACCTAATTAGGAAGTAAAACATAAACTTGTATTTGTTTATACTTGGGTGGTTTGTTGGTTGGTTGGTTGGTATTTTGGGTTTTTTTTTTTTTTTTTTTTTTTGTAAATAAGTCCCTGTGGTGGTAATCAAATATTTGATCTTAAAATACCTTTGCTCTCACTGGGTGCATCCTATATCCAGAATGGTGGTTAAATAAACACTGGACTCTTATCATAGATGGCGTTTTTTCAGAGCTCATCATCACAGGATGCTTGTGGATGCCACAATGGTACAGTGGGGCTTTGCCTCAAAAAAGCATTTTGGGGAGGGGATGTGGCTCTGCTGGGCGGGTCCCTGAGCTGAAGCACCAGCAGAGGGGAGCTGGTGCCAGCAGCTCTGTGTGAGTTCTCTGCTCTTACACCAGCCTTGTGGAGCATCTTCCCTGAGAGCTGGGCAACCACCAGTGCTGTGAGAGTGGATGAAGCAGCTCTCAGGGAAATGGTCCATCCGTATTCCAGAAATCCCTGTGATCATCCCTAGTTACAGTGTGAAGGTCTGACTGCCCATTCCAATAAGAACCAGCATAATACTGTGGATGTGACTGTTCCTAGGGTGTTCATGCCAGTCTGCAAGTGTTGATGTGGCTCATACCCATTACATTCCGCCCCAACTGTTGCCTGTCTCTAAATTAAATTGAGTGGATAAACTCGTTTACTTCTTTTTTGGTTAAGCTGACAAATTCTTTCTGGTGAATTTGTAACTCCGTGTCAGGTTTCTGCATCACGATGTATTTAAAAGTATTTCTTTTCTGGCAGTGCTGACCTACTTTAAATGCTTCAAGGTGCTCTTACCTCCTTTTTTTTTTTTTTTTCCCTAACAGCCAGTTGATTCCAGCAGAGATCTTTGTACTTCAGCTTCTAAACCTTTGATGACATTTTAACTGTTCATTCCTGTATGTAGAGAGCCACTTTATCCTTTTCTAGGTGGGTCCTTGCTTCAATTCAAAGTTAATGGTTACTATTTATTGCACATCTACAAAAGGTAAAACCTACATAGAGCAAAGTTGCTACGTGCACAGAGTGCCTTAGGAAGCCCAGAATCCCTGACCTGAAGAACATATTGTCCCTAGCCAGGCTGTACAAAGGTGTGAGGATGTGGGTAATTCACCTGGACCCTGCAGGCACGGGGACAACTTCAATGAAATAACTCAACATTCACCACAACAGTCGAACCTAAGTCATGAGGTTCAAAGAAAATAAAACCTGCTATGAGCGTGCAAGAGCATCTTAATTCCTGGATGAGTGTGCTGTGATGTTATTGTAGTGGGATGTTTTCTTTTGGGTGAGTAATTAGTGCTCTCCTGAGAGCTGCAGATGTGCTGTGGCATTATATGTTCTCCACCACAATCTCCCAGCCAGTCTTAAAATGTTACAGACTGCTCAGGTGTGGCCTTTGCACACAGATGTAAAAGGATTTTATGCTGAAGCCCCTGGTTGGAGTTCTTACCCATAACCCACCAGATCCTACTTCCCTGTGGTTTCCTCTCATTTCTGGATGTTGCAGTAGCATTCTTCTATTATCTGGTGGAACTGTTTCTGGCCCACAAAGGGTTTTTCTCATCCAAGCTCTTAAGGAATGCAGTAGAAGCAAGGTAAGACTCATCCTGTGGCCTTCAAAACTTTTAAAATTCAGTGCCTTTGTAGGGAACAAAAGCAATGGGGGCTCTGAGCTAGACCACAGTGTTTAAATCTGGTCACCCTGAATCACCAATTGCCTCTGATTCAAAACCTTCCAGAGCATCACTGTGTGGCAGCCTTGAACAAAGCTGAATGAGGCACCACCGAGTCACCACCAAGGTCCTGACATTGATTTTGCTCTCTGGTTTATTCATCCTCAGAGACCAGGACATCTCTGAGGGGTTTCACTCACACCACAGAGGATTACAGTCCAAAGTGTTGGTCCCTCACTCCCTGAGTTATTGAACATTGTGTCCTAGCTCAGACTGTAATTCTCCCCAGGCACCCAGAGAGCTCCACTGACCCCAGACACAGCACAGCTCTGCACTGGCACCTCTCCAGAAGTGTCTCTACCCTCTTCCTCCCCACCGGGATACAGGAAAGAGGCTCCATCCCTCCATCTGTGAGATCCAGACAGGTGGGAAAGGCAGTGGGGTCCATGTGGAGCAGGCACAAGGCTGCTGTTGTGCCTCCAGTACTGCCTTTGTATGAACACCTCATCATTTCAATGTCATTTGCATCTGGACACACATGCAAATACAGAGGGAAAAACCCCTCTGCTGAAGAACTAGATTTGAGAAAAATCCTGCTTTTGGTACCCGAGCTGGCTGAGGCATCCCTGGTGCAGTGTGATCCATCCTCATTGCAGAGGCTGGCAGGGTGCTCCCTCCCCCGGGAGAGATGGGTGATTGCTCACAGGGCTTTGATGTTCCTCACATGGATATTCTCCTTCTGGCTTGTCAGCAGTGAGTCAGGAATCTCAGCTACTTGGTTCATTGCTTGGTAGATCATGCTGAAAGATTGCAAGGGGAAAAACTGTGGCTGTTGGAGGTGAAAAAAGGAGTAAACTGTGGATTTTGTTTGTCATGGGATATTTTTCTCTGCTCCTCTTTCTCTCCATTTTCTACAATCTCCATCAGCCTGCATTGCAGTTTTGCCTGATTTGTGCAGGGTGGACTCTGCAGTTCATCCCTGCCTCTTACTCTTGGGGCTAAATGTTTTTGGTTTTTATCTTGTACTCCCTTTCCCAACTCTTGCAGATCCCAGCTGCCCTTTGCCTGACATAAACTCTTGAGGGACTACTTTGGGTGTTCTACAAAGAGCTGGTGTGTTTTGTGGTGCAGTTCAGGATTTTTTTTCTCCCCATTTTATCTTCCCCTTGGGCTCTGCTGCTCTCCCAGCTGCTGTAGCTTTCCCTGCCCTTCAAGGAGTTGCTTTTCTCATCTGAGCATTGCCCAGGTGCTTTGGCTTCTTGGCTGGAGGCTGCACATCTGTGTTGCACGTTGCTTTTGGTTGCTGCTTGTGCTCAGTAGGAGTGGGGATAGGGCAACCATGAATATGGATGGCTGTGTTAGCTGTGAAAAAGATGAAAAATCTTTCTTAATTACACATTGGACAAAAGCCCTGCCCTGCCATGCAGAGCTCTGGCTCACCATGCACTTCAATAATTGCTGTATCTGCTGTGTTTTGAAGTGATATCTTCACAGACAGAAGCTCCGTGGATTTCAAGGCACTGTTTGCCTCAGAAGAAAAAGGAAACTATAATGGAAGCTGGCCCCATGAACTCATCTAATTTGTGTAGTATTCACAAACCCACCATATCTTGGTGGAAAATTATGGAATATAAATAACAACAACCAATAGCCAGACATTTTCAGTCTCCTCTGGGAAATTGTGGAAGGTTGCTGTACTGCCAGTTAGAAATTTATAATACTTTAGGTTTGCACTCGGACCAAAAAGATGAAATAGAGTTGGTGTTTTGGAACAGTTCAAGGAAATTCTGCAGGAATTATGTGCAGTCAAATCTGAAGCTGATTGAGAGGTTCTGGCTCTGAAGTTTTGAAAACCAAACTCTTCAAATGGAAAAATAAACAAGTACAAGAATGCCTGTTTCAGATGGGCAAGGAATTCTGTAGCTTTATGCTCGTGAAAATGTGACAGTCATAAATCTGCTTTGCTTAGAATTTGATCTTTGGGCCATAAGTGAGTGTGTGATTCACAGTCCAAGGCACAAGCAGGTTTTGGTGATTTTTTTTCTCTACAGCATTGCTGCCTGGTAAAGTGTGAGAATCCTACAGTCAGTCCAAATATATGAGTGATCTGCAAGTGCTTAAAAGAAACTTTTTAAAAAAGACACATATTTGTAGAATGAATAATGACTGCTGCTGAGCTTGAGGTGCAAGGACTTAAGAATTGGGGGGGGGGGGGCAAATTAAAAATACCTGAAAAAATTATTGTCATGGAAGGTTGATCATGTAAAGCATTTTCTGGAACCTCCTGAATTGTCCTTAATATGTAAGGAAGCAAGGAAATAGATGGAGTTTTGCATCCGTGCTCATAGAGACTTCTAGAACTCGTCAGTAAAGTGTAGTTGAAAACATCATCAAATAACTTCATTTGTGTGATTTCCCATATTGCATCCTCTTGTGCTAGATGATGTGCAGTAACTCACTGCTGCTTTTGGTCACTGAGCATCAGCATCTCTGATAGAGCACAGGTACCTGAAATCTCAATGGGAAACAAGGTATTTATTCAGAAATTAGTTGGTTTCTCTCAGAACTTCACCACTTGCTTACAGAGCCCCATATGAGCCCAGGTATTCAGTACGGGAATATTTAATAAAGAATATATAAATATTTACATAAATGTGATTTGGACACCTCAGGCCTGTAGATTCAACAATCACTTGGGCTTCTTTGGCAGGACACATCAACATAAATGTGAGTAGTCATTAAATAATGGTAAGAAATGATAGCAATAAAACCTCCCTGCCCATTTTTCATCCCAGAAGGGTGAAAGAAAATGGCAAATTATTCAATGTTTTTAATGGTTGTCAGAAACTGGACAGAATCCAAAAACTAGTTCAGCAAATATTTATGAAATGGTATCTAAACCATTAACTGTTCTGCTTATCTGAGATGTAGTTGTGCAATCTGTTTCATACTTCTTATCCAAAGGTGGGGGAGGAAAAGGCATGTTTTTGAGGCAGAATTTGTGCCAGTCAGACTTTGAGACCAGAAACAGTTTTAAGATAATTTTTTAAAAACACATTTTAATAGGTCTGGACGATTCTTGTCATTGGCTACATCGAACTGAGCCCTGTAAGTGATTTGAAAGGGATGATTTAGGGATATGGGACATTTTCCTGGCTGTTAATTCCCCTTTTTATTTAATCTGATTGCTAATCAGAATAATCCTTAGAAGTTATCTATAAAGAGAAGCATTTGACCTGAACTGTGCTTGGCAGGAGAACCCTTTTTATTCCACTATGAATCCAATCTTCCCTTTTACCCTCTCCAGGTCAGCCACAGATTCCTTCCTTTCTCCTACAGCTCAAGGAGGAGAGACAAAATGTGTTTTGCTTGCTCCAGCTGGTTGACTGGTTTCTCTTGTACCCTCTAAACAGAATTTAAGAGGAAGCTTGTTTATTTTCCTAAACTATTTGTACATTCTGCATGCATAAAATATTCATTTAGCTGGGGAAAAATCTTCTAAACACCAAATATTTGTGCTTGTTTCTGTTAAAAAAGGATGCCAGTGATCTTTTCTTGAAAGGATTCAAGTAATCGCTGCCATTTGTGAGTGAACACTATGTACCATTTTCAGCTTTTTTGCCCCCAAGGGGCTTGTGTTATCAGAGGCACTTAGCAAACCCAAGGAAGGGAGAGCAGTGGATGCTTCCTAGCATGTGCTGGCACACAAAGGGTATCACCTGGACCTCATCTCTTCTGCTGCTGAAGAAGAGGTACTGCCCAGCCTCGATGATATTTATTATTTGATGTAGACAGAATTAAGGCTTCATCTTTTTGCAAAAGGGTGCAGCATCCTGCAGTGAATGGGATAAATAAACTGAGAGTGATGTGTAAGCCAAGTCCATTCCACTGATCTAATGGTTTAGTGACCTGCAGTTATTAATTAAAGCAAACCCTCCATCTCTGGGGAGTTTTTCAACAGATCATCACAAATGGTATGTTGTGATGACCAAGAAAGGATTGGAAATGCTCCATGCCTCAGGATCTGGCCACCTGTTTCTCCAGAGAGGTGTCAATTCATTGCACAGTATTTTGATGCCTCTGTTCAAGTATTGGAAGCTGCAGGGTTTACCTTTCTGCCTTCTGCTTTTCTTTTTACCTTTCTGCCTTCTGCTTTGCTTTGTTGTAGCAGAGGTGTCCTCATCGGAGCCAACCCTCAATAGCATCTTGGCCAAGGATATGATCCCATGATCTGGGGAACAATTTCACTGCCAGTAAAGGACACTGTGAGATGGGTTGAAGTAATTAAAGCTGAGTGTGGTTATAAAAGAGAGATTTATCTTAATGAAGAAGAAGAAGACCGAAATCCCCACCATCCCTCAGCTTCTTCAGGGTGTGTTTGCATTGCTCTGCTAAGCACTTGCTAATGTGGTGCCCTTTCAAAATAACTATTACCTTTCTTTTTTTTTTTTTTCTTTTTTTTTTTTTTTTTTTTTTTTTTTTTTTTTTTTTTTTTTTTTTTTTTTTGTGGTGATACTTTTGATGGTTACACTTTGTGCTCAGGCACTTTATTTTCCTAATGAGATCTTTATAATAAATTAAAATTCAGCCAAATCATCCCGTGTTCATGCTGCAGATGGAAAAACTTAAGCCCAGAGAAATAATATGACTTTTGTGCAGCTACAAAGAGGAGCTGTGGTTAAGCGGGGAATAGGGCTGTTATGGAGCAGCAGAGACTCCAGCCTTGAAAATGCATTTGCTGCTCTTGCTGCCTTCCCCAAGGTATTCGATACTGATGCAGATGCAGCCTCAGTCATCTGAAACTTCTGCTATTGAAAACGGGATCTTTTTTTCCCCCCTTCTGATGGCATTAAAAACGCCTGCGGTTATTTGAACCCTCCGGCTTCCCCTGTGCACCCTGAACATCTCAATAACGCGCCCAGAACGCTGCTTTTAATGACCTGTGCGAGCCCCGGGGCGGGTTCCTGTGGCAGGTTCTGCAGCCGGGGAATGGAAGCGCGATGCCCGAAGCGCTTTTGGCAGGGAGCCCGCGGGGAGCCGGGGCCAAAGCCGCCCGCCCTCCTTGTCCTGCGGTCCCCGGCGCTGCTGCCATCCCCGCGCCGTGCCGCGATGGGAGGCACCAACACACCCAGCCCTGGTCCCCATCTGTTGCAGCATCGGCTCCAGTAGCAGAGCCCGAGATGTTTAAATGCGCTTGCCTTTAGGGAAAAGCTTTCAATGCAGTTCTTCGATGGACGTTTCCAGCCAGACTGCAGGATTTTTCAGAGCTGTAAGTCAGAGCCGGGGCTCGATTGTCCCTGGGTTTCTCTGGATTTGATTATTTTTATTATTAGATTAATTTATCTAAGCAGGGAGAAATAGGGTTTGCATTCATTTAGGTGGATGCCCGAGGAGTCTGCCGAGAGGCAGGGATTCTTCAGGCTGTGTAAGAAATGCATGGTTCTTAGGTATTTTGGTTTTTTCATGGTGTTTTGTCTCTTTTGTATGCATGACTGGCACGGTGCTGTTGTCCTGTTTTTAGAGCATTTAATTACAATAGATACTCCGAGGCTGAACAAAATGTTCTTTTATCTAGTTAAAGAATGTGGCTTGGGTTTGAGGTTGGTTTTGTGTTTTTTTTCCCCTTGCATAACTTTTGGTTAATGTTTTGGAAAGAGATATTATCATTTGGGGGGGGGGTGTTCATTTATTTTCAGCCTAAAACCATCTGGTCTCTGCATCCTGCAATGCTTGGTTTCTCCTACTGCTCATCTCAGAGCCTCATGAACTGCTGAGCAGCTAATTGCCATGGCTAGTCACTGCAACCCCAAATCACAGGTTTTCAGGAACTGCTGTTTTGCTTAATGATTTTAATTTGATATTTGATTAGGTTTGTCAGGATAAAGAGGTGTATTGCTGGCTTCATGTGTTCTTCCTTGCATTTTTTCCCTTTTTACTACCGGAATTAGTGCTGAACACATGCAATTTGCACTGCAATTAATGGATCTGTGAGATAATGAACGTCCAAAACGGATGAGGCGGCTCCATCCTGGTATCAGAGCCTGGAGGGTTTCAAGATCTTCTGTTAGTGGTGTGATGGTGAATAGCAAATGAAATTTAATCCAGTATAAGATGCAGGGTATTTTGCCAGCATCTTGTGTGTTTTGTTTGTTGTTCACTGTTAGGGGCCACGGGAGAGATTGAGGGTGTCAGCCTCTGGGAGGGAGATTTCACCCTCAGCTGTGTCCCCTCTGCTGTGAGTGCAGGAGAGGCTGGAAAGCAGAGGCGGTGCTGGCTTTGAGCAGCCCTGGGAGGTGTGAGGAAACTGGAGTTGCTGCAGTTGGGAGCCTGGGGGGGCAGGATTATCTGATGGAAGAGGGAATGATGGGCAGCAGGATGAAATGGATCCTGCTGGCAAGGAGCCAGCCCTCGATTCAAAGGGAGGCAGTGGGAAACTCAGCAAAAGAAGACTTAGTTGTACTTCAATTTAGTACATTTTTATTACTGGGAGTGGGATACAAATGTATTTTTTTAAAATGCCCCAGTTTGAAATAAGCAGAAAAGCTCACCCACCCCCCCACAAACCCACCTCATCAATCTGTACAAGGGTGTCTGACAGTTCATCAAGAAGAAACTAGGAGAATTAAATGCAATATTGTTGCAAATCTTTAAAGGCAAAACAGAGTTGATGGAAATCACCTGTAACCAGAGTTTGCTTCAGGCAGCCAAGAGCCATCGGGTTTTCATCAGGAGGAGAAAATCCTGCTGTCATTTCAGCCTGTTTGGCCACCCAAGTTGGGGCAGTGACAAGCTGATTTGAAAACAAGAAATATTTAGTCATCCCAAATTTAAAATAAATAGCAGTTAAGAAACTGTAAGACTGTTACCATGTCTGTATGCACATATGATTGTATATTTTTCCCATGTGCATTGCCCTATATGAGACCATGTGTTATATGTTCGTAAAAATAGTGATGCCCTGTGATTTGAACTCTGTCACATCTACATGTGGGAGGACATAGTCACCAGGGCAGTTTGTTTCTGCTTCTCAGTGTAGGTGCCAACACCTTTGCTTTTAGAACTGATATATATTTTGATAAAGTTACCCTTTTTGTGCTGGTGTAAGAGACTCTTTCCTAATAGATATTTGATGACTTCTGATAGTGGTTCTAACTCCCATTTCCATTTCTAATAGACCTCAAAATAAGTCTTAATAAAACTTGGGTGTAAATATATACTAATAGTTGTACAGCTGTTCAGTACATATAGATAGAAATTAATGTTCCTGATGAGAAAAAAATACCCAATAGTTTTAGGGCCATATTACTAGCGTGAACTTAATTTTTGGTAATAAGGAAAAAAAATATTGTTATTCTGAATCAAATTTTCCTGCTTGTGAATTTAATTTATCTTGAAGGTGGGGGGGGGGGAAAGCCGTTTTGCTGTGTTTTACTTTGTATTGTTTCCTTCTTGGTTGCTCATTACTTTCATGGGAGGTTTTCAGTGGTGCTCCTTGGCAGGGTGGGTGTCTGTGCCAGGCTGAGCTGCAGGCAGGGGCTCTCCCAGAGCCTTGGTTTGGTAATTCCAGTGTGAGCTTTATTTTTTTTTTTGTGACAAATGGGTTTGGACTGTCTGCCACATGGCTTGGAGCAACAGCCAGTTCTCAAATGGCCTCTCCCATGCCAGGCTCATACTCTGCCCATCTGTCACCGTGTCCAGGGTGTCCTGCTAAGTTGGAAATGTTTCCCACACTCTCCAAGCAGGATCAAATGCTTCTCAACTCATTTTGATGCACAAACTATCAGCCAAATCAAATGCAGATTTGCCTGTTTCAGCTCATCAGTGCCTGTTGAGTTTCAAAGCCATTGCAGAGGGCAGAAATGACTTTTGGTGTATGTGGATAATGTCTTAAGTTTTCAGTTGGGTTTCCCTGAGCGTGTGCTTGCTTGTCCTTTCTCCACAGTATGTTCAGATTGGTCCATTGTAATTGTGGTGCTTAAATGGACTCATAAAGAATAATAAGATGGCTAAAATCAGAAGACTCCTGCTAAAGGAGTGAGAATTTGATATGGCTCATTTGTAAGGTTTTCTTCCCTGTGCTGGATCTAAACTAGGAACTATTTCTGGAAAAAAAAAAAAAAAAAAGAAGTCATAGTCCTTGAAAGAAGTCTGAAGTTTACTTGGGGAAATATCTTCCTCAAAATTTTAGTACTGCATGTACAATAATTAGGAAAAAACCCTGGGTATGTGTCATTTCTTCCCTTTCCATATGAGGATTATTTCCAAACTGGACCCACTGCAAAAATTTATTTTCAGTGGTGTTTATTTCTGGTGTGAGTGAGTAATCTCTTTGTTGTGTTCTTCTGTTTGTCTCATTGTTCACAAGATTTTCCAGATGGGCAAGTATTTTATCCATATTTCTTCCAGAGATAGTCACTGGTGTCTTCTAACACCTTCTTCCAAGCAGAACTCTGATGCTCTTTGAAGCACATCCCTCAAGACAGACTTTAACTAGTGACCAGGGTTTGGTGTGTGTGGGCCTGGAAGTGTGAGATTTACTATCCCTTTGACATTGCCAATTCTCTTAACAAACATGTTTTTTTCTCAGAAGTTGTGTAGCTGGTCTGTTTTCTTAGAATTTAAATTCTGGGATTTTTCAGTTGGACACGGTGGTCCCTTCATCTCACTCCACTGGGCACCCACCCCATCAGAGAGTTAACCCTGTTTTCTACACAGCAGCCAAAGCTGTGCAAAGAAAATGTCATCTTAGTAACACTTGGAAGTGTCCCCAGAGCTTGGGGCTCATTGTGCTCCCGGTGCAGGGATGCCTGGAGTGTGTCAGGACAGCGAGCAAAGCCGGGATTGAAACCGGGCTGAAACGATCCCGGCTGGGTCCTGCAGCCCAGCAGGGAGCTGGGAGCTGGCTGTGCTGCCGGGGCGATGGCTCAGCCTCCCTGGGCATGGAGCATCCTCCCCAAGCCCAGCGTTGCCATGGCGACGCCGGTATCCGTGTGTGGAGCCGGGAAAGCAGCGGAGTGGAGCACGAACCACGCTCCGCACTGCCGTGCACACCGGAGTAAGAGGCAGTGCCTTGTTTGGACAGCTTTCTAAGTAGACGGGGAAAAAAAAAACCCAAAAAAACCAAAAAAACTCAAACCACCAACTTTATTCACACTTTAGAGACAGTAAAAGTGGAGAGATGGGATGCAGGGTTCATTTATCCTACGTCGAATCCTCCAACGTTTAAGCAAGTTGTCCAGCCTCTCCCATATCAGGGAAATGGGAGCACGTTGCCCATTGGAGATGCTGGCTTTCCCCTTCTCTCTAGGCTGGATAAAAATTGTGGGGTCATGACTAGTGACAGATATCCTTAATGCCTTCCCAGAGCTAATCCAGAGAGACAAAGCAGGCAATGAAAGTCTCATCACTGAAGTGAAGCTGTTCTGGACTGGATATGCAATTTGTAAAGTCCTTTGGATTCCCACAGCATGAATGATGTGTTGTAATTTATTAGCATTAGATGTCACTGCTAACTGAAAATCTAGGAATGGCACAAAAATCTCACTATCTCTTAGCTCAAAGTCAGGGGTGGGACCTAAAGGACATGCAGGCTGGGTTTGGACAGAATACTGTACTAGGAGTATGATGAAGTCTTCTCGGTTGTCTCTGAGAATTTCAGCTTACTTCTGTCCTTGAAGGCATTTTATGTTGCCAACTTCAGCAAAATGCACCTTTAGAGAAAGAGTTCAGAGTGTGATGAATGAAGACATCCATTCTTTTGGGAAAAGAAAAAACTAGTTTATCTTATAAAATAAAACATATTGTATTTATTGGTCTCTTTTTACACCTGGTGCTAAAGGTATAAGAAAAGCTGTAGCAAAGTGACTGTAAACTTCATAGGGGTGATGTTGTTCTCTGTAGCTCCAGAGTGATGTAGGAAAATGTATCAGGAAAGCACCAAGAGGGGAATCTATCCTCATTGTGTACACCATGTGCTTTTCCCCATTGACCTCCCATTCAGGTCTTCAGCACACAAAGCACAGAATCATCTTGTTCTTCCTTTCCTTCTATAATTTCCTCTCTACTTCTGCTTTTTTCCCCCTTTTTTTAATTTTTTTTTTAATTATTATTTGTGGAACTAGGAGATCAGAGCAGGCCCCTCACTTGCCTAGCTTTCCAGCTGTAAACTTTCTTCTAATTGTCAAGATTATTCACAGTTACTGACTGACAAGAATGGAAAGAGGAGACAACAGGCAGCTGTCTTCCTAAATGCAGTGAACTGGAAAAAATAGTTGCAGTTCAAGTATTTATGGAAGAGATCTTTTGCCTGATGTGAGTGTCACCTTTTTTACTCATATGTAAGCAAGGGAGAACCTAGCAAGTCCTTCTCAGATAAGGCCATCAGTTGGGGGTTTTCAGTTCTGATTCTGTTTTGTTTTACTCTTCCTTGAGGACATGGTTTTCAAAGAGATTTGGCCAAAAAAGAGTGGGAAAAAACCCCATAAAAATACAAAACAGAAGTAGCTGAAGTGTGGAGATGACTTAGTAAGCCTCAGTATGATCCTTGCATTGAATCCCTTTCAGATTGTTTGCTCCTGTGCTGCAGCAGCTCAAGTGTTTTCATTACATTATGGCAAAATCATCTTTTGTTTCCTACACTTCTGCTCTTTCACTGTGGCTGAAGTTGTGTTTTGTAGCCAAATGATGGCTTTTCTCTGCTAATGCATTGGGATCCTGTGTCTGATTTATGTAAGACAAACTCAGAAGTATTGGAAAGCACTTTTAATGGCATTGAGTATGTGCCATCCGAAGGGTAACATTTCCAGTCTCCTGCAGTCTTTCCTTAGAGTTGTGTGTCTTGGTTTCTTAATTCCCTCATCACTCACCTAACCACATTTTCCAGGACTGAGATGTGTTATCTTCTGCTTTAACCTTGTTTTTCTAAACTTTGGGCGCTTCTTGAATGAACGTCTCGCCGGAGAAAGGTCGTCTTTGGCTGAGCACCCAGGAATAGCACTTAATAATGGGTTTGTGTGTGCATCGTGGTGGTGTCACAGGGACTGTTGGGAATTTTGGTTTCCTCCCTGGCATGTTTCCTCTGCTGTTCTTTCACTTTTTCTCTCTCTCTCTCCTTTTTTTTAAGTGACATTTCGTTATTTGCACGTTTGCTAGGTTGTCCATCTGCTGTTGTAATAAACATGCTGCCAGTTACTGCTGTGTGGTTTGTGGTGTGGAGGAGCTCACAAACCAGGCTGTCGTGTGCTTGGGGATCCTAGGCAGCCTTTGTCAGAGTGCCTCTGTGGTGCTCTGTGACTTACTGATGAGGTGGGGAGCAGCACCCTCCACCCCAGCATTCCCACACAGCCCTGAGCTCTCTGCACATCATAACCATGGTGGGGCTCCAGGCAGGAGGGATTCCATCCCACCCCAGCCTGTCAGTGCTCAGCTCATCTGCAAAGACTGAATCAACAATGAGATATGGCGGGGTTTCCAGGCAGGAGAGCACAAGGCTTGAAAGAAAACTTCATTTTTTTTTTTTTTGTAAACAGCATAGGAATGTGTTCTAGTGATTTAAGCCTGAGGTTGAGAACAACACAAAAAACAATCTATTCTCTCTTGAAAGTGTTTTTGGTGGATCTTGTCTATAGCCCCAGAAACAAAAAAACCTGAACTTGCTGTAGGCTGGTGAAGACTAATGCCTGTCAGGATCAGTTAAAAATTTCAGAAATTAAGAAGGGTGTGCTGGATGCTGCCAGTGTCCCATGATCAGGGTAACTCAGGAAGAACAGCTTGGAAGACAGCTGTTTTCAGGGAAATATTGAGGACTTACTGGTTTCATGGGGCTCTTTAATCCCTTCCCTTTGAAATTCATAGTTTTAGCAGCTTTTTCTGCCCAAGTGGTGGCAATCCAAGCTGGAGGACCTGTGGTGAGAAGAGTGGTTTCAGTAGCTCTTTAGGACCATCTCCACTTCCTGTTGCAGCTGAAAGAAATGCCTCTGAATTGCACATAGGCTGATTTTCTACTGCCAAGCTTTCATATATGTGGGGGTTTTTTTTCGTAGAACATTGAATAATCACCTGATGCATGGGGATTTTCACATACTGAGATCTGGGTTAGATTTCAGTCAGCCATTACTCCCTAGCTTTTTAGATAGTGCCTCTTTGGGACTGAATATTTCCCATTTGTTCCAGGCATGTCATTTAGGGGGACTTATCTTCTGTTACTTCAAATCTGATGCTGTATCCACCTTGAAGTGCACACAGCTGGTGTGTCCAATAACCCCTGGACTGTGCTGCCTCTGGAATCTTCACACTGTGGACAAAATCACAGAATCATTAAGGTGGGAAAAGGCCACTAAGATCAAAGAGTTTACTGAAAACCTGCCATCGCCGTTTCCTCTTGTCCTCTTGCTTGTTTGGGGAGGAGACCAACCCCCACCTGGCTACAACCTCCTTTCAGGGAGTTGTGGAGAGTGATAAGGTCTCCCCTGAGCCTCTTTTTCTCCAGGCTAAACTTCCCCAGCTCCCTCAGCTGCTCCTTATAGGACTTGTATTCCAGACCCTTCACCATCCCCCTTGCCCTTTTCTGGGCACTCCCAGCCCCTCAATGTCTTTCTTGAAGTGAGAGGCCCAGAACTGAGCACAGGATTCAAGGTACAGCCTCAACAACCAAGTCCCTGTATCTTTTTCCTACCCTCTCAAACTCTCCAGATTTTTTTTTTTTTTAATGCAAATAGCCTTAAAAGTAATAGCAAACAAATAAATTGGAATAGCCTTGTGCAGTACAAAGCTGGCTTGTAGAAATCCAACCAGCTTTGTACATCTGTTCCTGCCCACTCCCATTGAGTCATACTGAGTCTTAGTCACCAGCATCCTCAGTCTCACAGCACAACTTATATCTTTCTCTCGAAAACACATGCTACAGTCTAGATGGCATGGGGGAGTGAGAAAAGCAAAGCAATGAGCAACATACTCCTAAAGGAATAAAGGAATGTAGCAAGTCTTATTATCCTTTACTATAACCGGTATATCAAAACAACAATAACAAAAGGACAGAAACTCCTGTGTATGTCAGTTTTGAATCTTTCCTTGTGCAATAATGGAGTGATTTGTTATAAATCCCCAAAGGCTTCTAGATAGGATTGTTCTCAGAAAAAGACAATTTTCTATTTAAGCAGAGCTACCAAACTATGCCCTGTATTCCACTGAGATCAAACCGTGGATTCTGCTCAAAGGCTATTAGCATATGTAGCATATTTGCTATTCAGAGTTTTACACAGGCTTGTAATAGGTACAAATTCAAGGTTGATCCAAAAAAATCTACTGGTGTGCAGAATGCAATGAAAGAAACTGTTCACAGCTGATGTTAATAAAAATCCTGACCTTCTTTGTCCTTGCTAGGATACTTGAAGTGCTTATAGCTCAGTAATATCAGCAGAGGAGACTTTGTTAAGGTGTGATGCTGAGGAGTGCAGCTTTTACCAATCTTTTTTGAGATCAGAGCTCTTGTCAGCACTCAGCTTAATTCCTCTGTATGTTGTTTTCTGTGTTTATTTTATTAAAGGATCTGTCTCCCCATATTGAAAACTGCGTTAGTAAAGTGTCACCTTCTGCTCGAGTTATGTTGTAAAAAGAAACTGTAATGTCTGGCAGGCATTTCACATCCTTAAATTTGGTGCAATCCTAGCACATATATAGAACATACTGAGGCAGAAAAATAATGCCTCAAAGGTGACGCCATCCATGATAAGGACTGCGGGATGCTACCCACACTAGGATTCTGAAACTGTTCATAGCTGAGGAGCCCAGACTTTCAGCAGAGGTTGCTTATGGGGCTACCATGAAGCTCTTCTGACCTGAGTCACCCCTGAAATGTGGCCAAAGAGTTGACCAAGTTCATGGGGACTCACCACTGTGGGCACAGATTTCACATCCCCGTGTCATTCACAGTTGTTCATCATGTTTGAATAGATGGTTGCAAAAGATGCCAGCAGGGAGCTGTTTGTGAAATATTCTTTTGATACCCAGCCCTGAAGTTTTGGACCACTGTCGAGTGGGGCCATAAAAAGGTCCTACTTCCACCCAAAATACGTTGGAAATTGGTCTCTGGCCTGTCAGTCACAGCATACTCCAGCCCTTGCTGGCTCTTTGGCTTCAGCCCTTGCAGAGAAGCTTTATCAGCCTGGCTGCCAAAGTAGCCTTGAAACTAGACAATATTACAACAAGAATCTTGTTTATTCTGTGTTGTTTACTGGATTCAAGGCTTTAGTGGTCTGTTATTTAAGTATGCAGCCTCTGCAACAGAATTGCTGGAAGCCTTCTTCTTACACCAAGGTCTCCAACTGCAGCAACCTCAAGACTGAGGTGTCTGAGCAAGCCTTTTTGGCAGGAATTCTCCCCAGTAAGGAAAGAAGCAGTGAAACTGGCTGGAAAAGGTGAAAAATGGTTTGGCTAACCAGATCTTGCACCTGCTATTTGACTGTGCTATGCCAGCCAATACATTTGCTTTCTGCATCCTCAAATGTGGTTTCCTTTCCTACTCTCCAAAACATTTCTGAGAAAAGCTTCTTTGTTTTCCCAGGATATCAAAGAACAAAAATAGTATGACTTCTTTTCACATAATCCCAAATATTCTGATATAAGATGTGTCAGAGGAAAAGGGGGCTGGAATTAAGAAGGATCACCCTCTAGATGTAGGGGTAACCTAGACCAGAATCATGCTAGAATTAGTCCCACCTTTGGAGGAGAGATTCATGTGAAGATTCTGTAACCTTCCAGATATCTCTTGTTTGCCCAGAGGAAATAGGCAAAGAAGTGGTAGAGAAGAAAAGTGGAAATGCAGACTGAATAATCCAGACTTGCACTGGAAAATCACCTGTTGAGTAGGTGTTGTGGGAGATTTCCCTCCCCAGGAGGGAGCTTGACTGCTGACAGGAGCACTTCTGCTGTGTCACAGCTCTGCTGTCCTCCAGGAAAAGCTTTGCTGTCCCTGGGGCTGTGTTCTTCGGTGAATTTAGCAGGAGCTGCCATGACAGCCTCTTGTAAATAAAAGTGGATGGAAAACAAAATAAATCTGAGGTGACTTCGTGGCTGCAAAGTAAATCTAAAGTGCTCAAGAGGTCATTTTTCCTAACAGGATGGCAGGAGTGATGTCTGACTGTCAGATGGAGCAGAATGGTGGAAAGACTGACTAAGGAGCACAAGCATGACAGGAAAGCCAACAAAATTTCCAAAACAGAGTTTTCATATTCTTAATTCTAGGTTAGCAGCACTAGGACCTGCTTTGTCTCTATACAGGGGTGATCATAGACTGTGATCTCTGCAGAAGTTGTCTGTCCAAGGATACAGTGCAGGACTGATGGACAACAGGGTGTGATGCCATTCTGCAGCCAGGGCTCTGCAGTCTGGAGGACCCTTACTCCTACCAGGACATCAATCTGTGCCTTTGATGGAGTTTTAAATGTCTCTGCAGGACCATGTGGTTGTCCAGGGAGCTGTTTCCAAGTGGAGTAAAGCAGAACTGGAGAGCAGGAAAGCTGTCTAAGAACAGCTTCAGTCCCCAGTCACTAGCAGAGCAAGTTTTCTGTGTGTATCTGCTGGCATCAGATCAGAGCAGTCACATCTGTGACAAGGGCAAGGGTTGCACCATTGGTCTGTCAAGAGTTCAGTGGTATTTTGAAACACTTTTGAAGTGGTTTGGTTTTTTGTTTTTGTTTTTTTTTGGTTTTGTTTTTTTAAAGAGTTATTGCATCATCAGCTGCATCATAACATGTTTCTGGATTAAGAGGAACACAAGATAGAAATTGTTATCTATCTGTATTTTGCAGAAATACTCATGGAGGAGAAATAACCATCTAATATTTCCTTGTTTAGCCAACAGATTGGAATTGAAAGAGCAGCATTTGTAGCCTGGTATTTGATATATGTGGTTTTTTACCTTCTGTAAATGGATGCCTTCATATATAGAATCCCATGAAAGATTTAAAAAATTGTTAGGTAGCAGTTACAATTATAGACATTTTCACGGGACTAAAAGTACAATTATCACCCACTTTGAAATGTTCAGCAGTGCTGTATTAACAAAAAAAGGTCTCATGCTGCCCAGAAAGCTGCAGCTCCAGTTATTTTGGCTTACAGGGATTTGTTCTGGATGTAAAGACAGACGAAGTCACAGTACCTCCATGGTATCTGAGAGTTACAAATGACAATAGAGTTGTCATCTGGGTTTCATGATACTATTGGACTTCAGACTTTAATATATATGTGGCTTTAAATTTGGAATTGTAAATGAGAACTGAAATTTAGCTCCTAGAAAAATGGTTGTATCTACCTACTCTCTCCTGGTTTTGAAGGTTTCTGCTCAAATAAGATGTTTTGGTTTCATTCCTGACAGTTCTAGATTTTCTGAACAGCTTTTTCAACCCTGATTAGTAGATATGTGTCCACTTCAACCCAGTTTCTGCCATCCAGTCTGCAGCCTTCCTAAGCAGCTGCTTTCTTCCCTGAAATTACACCAGAGAGTAATATAGAGATACTAACAATGTAGAGCTCAAAAGAGGTTATTTTATTGATTTATTCCATGGAAAATTACTTAGCACACATCAGTTTCCACCTTCTGCACTACTGAAGATGGGTAGAGGAAAATGTTGGTAAATCCTTTGGCTAAATCAAACACAAGGGGATATGTTTTTGTATAACTTTCATTAGCCTCTTAAATATCTTCACAGAGATTCTTCAATTAAGTCCTGCGGTAGCATATGAAGTAATAATAATGGTGATGATGATAATCTATATATTGGTGGTGTTTATAAATGCCATTTATGGCTAAATAATTTTTATATGTAGTAAGTAATTTTAATCTTAATTTTAATCTCTTGCTTTGGTTTTGAGATGTTTCCTTATGGTGTTATATGCAGACAAAGGTGATGTGAAACACAGATGCCCAGGCAAGAGGGAGATGTTACATAGTTGAGCTTTGTAGATAGTTCCCACTGAATGTGCATAGCTAGGGCTGGGAGCTGATGAATTTGTCAGGGATATGTTTGTTTGGTGCCTAATGATTTGGGGCCAGTTTGGCCAAGCCTGGCTGCTGCTTTTTTTTTTTTTTTTTTCCCTTTTCAACTTGGCATGAATTACTCCCATGTGTTTTAGTTCCAGTAATTCAATATTTTGTTCCTTATTTTTGTTGCTCATTATGTAACCAGAATATTTTCAAACACTTGTAAGAATTATGCCTGAGTTGTACACAATTTTTGAGCATATTTTGACTTAAGTATGATTACACAAAGCGATGTGATTAGACCTGTGGCTGCTCTGAATTCTGAAGTCAAGCAAGCCCTGCAGACTTCATGGATGGTGCTAATTTTTAATTAAGCTCTGTTTGATCACAAATTAAGTTTACGTGAAATTGCTGTTTATTTATATTTTGAACTCTTTTAAATGGCTGCAGATGTGGTGGTTGAGAAGCACTGAATCATTGCATGGAAAGGGTGATGCCTCACATCTGGAAGGTTCTGTGCTGGGGAGGCATTCCTGACATTTAGAACACCATTTAGGACCCAAGACTCCATTCTTCAGCACACAGCTTTAGGCAACCTCATGCTTCTGGTCATGGAATTGCTTATTATGTACTTTTCTGATCAAACAGATGCTAAACTTGACACTAACATAATTTCCTTAAGCATGTAGAAAGGAGCTCTAAAACCCTGTGGCTGGAACATGAAGCATCATAAACAGAACAGACGGCAGGAGGTGGAATATAATTGCAGTTTGTTTTTGTTAGTTAAAAATGAGCATGTGTGCTTTTCTTACGGCTTTATTGTCTTCAGTCCTGCAGATTTGGATGCTCCTCTCCCATTTGTGCAAGTGAATTGGTTTTTAACTCCCTGAGCACCGTGTCAGTTTTCTCTGTCTTTTTTTTAGCAGTTACATATTTCTCAGAATGTTGACATACTTTCATTCAGGTTGTGTTTATTGCCATAAATACTCTTTTAAGATTATACATCCCACTAAAGGCAAGATAGGCATTTGCTGAGCAAGTGGATGTGTTTAAACTGTAATTTCCTACCAATTTTTCTGTGGGATTTTGGTACCTCCTGTTGAGAGTTTTAACATGGGACTTTTGGCTGTGCAGGTGGTTTTTGATGGGGATGTGGTGCAAGTGCTGCCGAGGGCTCCCTGTTCACTTGTAGTTTACATCTGACATAATTTCACAGCCAAGGGGAACCATCAGAGTCCATGCTACTGCCTGCCAGCAATTGCTATGGGTGAAGCAGTAGGAACTCTGGAAATAGACCTGTGGGCTTCAGTCATGGGGTGCTCTGATGGAAGGAAGAAGGCTTTAATAAAAGACATCAATTTATCTTCTCCGTCCTTGCAGGATCTCAGCTCGTTTGCCATGCCCTTCTTGGACGGTGATGTGGAGAGCACAGACAAAAATGCTTCTCGCAAGGTAGGATATACCCAAAGCTTCCCTTTCTCTGCAGTGCTTGAAGCCCTTGAGGTACACACAATTTGTTAGGCTTAAAAAAGCCTTTTTTTTCATCTTCCCTGCCATACCATTAATCTGTTGAGAGTGGTGCACTAAGGCAAATGCAGTGGCTTTTGCAGACATTACTGTGACAGTGCCTGTGCAGTATAACTTGTAAAGGGTGCAAGCTGCTGGTGGTATTTTTGTAAATACTGCAGGTGTTGGGTGTAACACACCTGTAAATCAGTGAGCTGTTGCACAGCTGCTCAGGAATATCTTTACCTTACAAGATCTGAGGTGTTGCTGCAGAAATATACACTGCCCAAGAGGAGTCTGTGGCTGTTTGTTAGTAGGTTTTCCTGGAATTGCCTCCTGATGGCTGCTCTCTCTCTATGGAGTGTTTTACTGTCCACTGTCCTTGATCTCTCTGTCCTTGGCACTGGAAAAATGAGCTGCTTTGATTTGCTGAAGCCATCCATAGTGGTAGAGCCTTCCCATGAACAAAGTAGAAAGGTTTCTCCTCAGTGTGTGATTAACTCAAGGTTATCCTTCTGGAGGCATTGATTTGTTTTTCTGATGCTATTAAATTAAGCCAATGTAGTCACAGAGTTGGCTTGCTTTAAAAAGGATCAGGGCAGCACATTCAATGGATGACATTGAGGATGGTTATACAGCGCCTACACAACCTTCAAAGCAATAAAAATGGTGGGTGGGATCTGTCACCTTCAGGTCCTGGCCTCTTCGTTTTCACGAAGCACTGAAGTACAGGCTGGTCTGCTGAATGGAAGCCTCCTACCAGCCACGTTCTGGGCTTGGCAAAGAGGGATTCCCCTCCAACCTGTAGACAACCCCAAAAGCTGATCTTCAGCTACTCTGCAGACCAGTTTCACTAGTCAGTATTTACAAAGCTGTGGACCTCCCTGACCGTTAAACCTGCTACAAGCCATGTGGCAGAGAGTCTGCAGGTTTAATTTAAGGAAGGCAAAGTAATAAATACTCCTTAGTGAAGCTGATCTGCATCTAGACCAATAATAACTTAGCTCTGTTGACAGCATGAGTTTCTGTTCCTTTGCACCTCACAGCTAAAGACAGATGTTTTAAGAATTTCTGCAGTTCATCAGCAATTGAATAAGTTTGTAACATTGGCCTTGTTCTTTTCTGTGTTGGATCTTTTAGACTGAGGTAGGAGTTGCTGATGCTGGGGAACTCTTGTAGACTCCAGGGAAGCTAAAATATACAATGCTACCAAAAGGTGCCTGTTTGAAGGGTTTGAATAAAGTGAACAATGTGATGGTTTTGGAAGGAATAATCATGCTGGAAGAAGGCAGCAGTTTCTGGCTAAAATTTGATTTTTCCACTTACCACCTTTTCACAAAGAAAGGTGAGAAAGATGCATGAATCTCAGTCATGAGGAAACAATGTGCCAAGGCTAGTTGCTCTGATGTTCAGAATTACATGATATCACTGAATGACTTCTGCTCTACCATTCCTGAATCCTGTCATGTTCTTCTAACTGGTCTCAGGACTCTTTTTTCACAAAAGCGCAGAATCATTTTGGTTGGGAAAGACCTCTGAGATTGTTGAGTCCAACCTTAGATCACCACCTGGCCTTTGCTGAGTTCATGTCTTGGAAGAACTGGGAGGACATTTCAATAGTTGTCTCTTTTTTTGAAGCATTGCTAAATGCTGGGGCAAGTTCTGCTTATGGAAGTGCAACTGGCTTTGGAATAACCACGGAGCTGGGGCTTCATATCTAAAGTTGTATTTTTAATTGGCCTTTTTGACTGAGTGTGTTAAGACCCAGTGTTTTTTTCTGATATTAGAGCTCTGTTCAACACATACAACAAAATAGTAAGAAGGGAGCTGGCAGTGCACCACTTCTGATAAAAAAACAGATTATCTTTTAAAATCCATTGCCACACATATAATCCAATATGTCATTTTCCTCAATGAGAATATGGGATTTTTGCTAGTAGTGAATGATGCATAGCATTAGACTGCAGAATTTATTTAATTCTAATTAAAATTGCCAATCCCTACTGCTGGTACGTTAAAAAGTGCCCAAGTTACTCTTCAAGGAGAAAGGTTCTTCTTAGTTCAAGTTTGAAATCACTGTATGGCGTGTAACTTTTGTCTGTTAAAAGTCAGTATTTCATCAGTAATTTGGCTTTTTCCATTCACTCATCATGCTGGAGACAGGCAATCCATCAGAGGTGGATTTCTCTTCCTGCACTTAACTCTTCTGGGCTATAGATCAAGAGTAGTTCACAACCCATCATCCCAATCTGCCATTAATTTAATTCTCTGTTCTTTTTGAAAGCCTTTTAGAAACTGAATTAGCATTTTTCACAGAAACTCTCAGCAGTTTACCATGCAGGTGTCTCTCAATCATTATCCTGTGACAACAATCCTCATTACACAGCTAGGAAATTCAAGTCTAGAATTATTTGTTCAGGTTCACGTAGGAATTTTTTGGCAGCAGTGGTAAAGTGGCACACATTTCCTGAAGTTCAGCCTTAATCACTTCTCATTAATATGTCTACTATTATAAATGATGTATTCTTCTTTCCTTTATGACTAATGGCAGGAAGAGGATAGGGATAGTTTTCACCCTCCTCTTTTGAAGATGGAGAATATAATACTGTGAAGGATCTTGTGCAGAAATGCTTGGCAGGGTGTGATGGAGAAAGGTGCCTGGGACAGATATTTTTGCCCTTCTTTTTGCCAGAATGCCTTAACACTTGTGTGGGTGGTTTTGACTAAAGCAACTGGTATTGCTGATGCCCCATGCTCAAAGGTGGGGCTCTCCAGAAATGGTTTAAATCCTTCCTGCACAGAGACCTTAGAGGAGTATTAAAGACAGAAATATAGACAAGAACAAAGTCTATAGTCTGGGAGCTGAAAAGCAATCAGATTTACTGCATTTCCTCAGCCTGGGAAAAGACAGTGGGAGAGGGGCAGTTTAGAGACCTGGAAAATCCTGAGTGGTTTGGGAGCATCATTCAGAAAATGATTCTGGTACAGTGTGGCAGGGCAGCAGTCAGGGGTGAGTGCCCCTCTGCACCCAAATGGCTCTATCAATTTTAGAGGTCTTAACACCTTGAATGTTTATAGATTTTTCATCTGAAAGGCAGGTTAAAGGATAAGGTGTGGAAATTGCAGGAATTGCAGGACAGCCATTATCTTCAGCTTAAAGCCCAGGGTTGTGAATGATCAAAAAGAAAAAAAATTACACAAGAAACTTGTTTATGAGGAGTCAGCTAGCAAATTATAGATGGAGGAGGGAGGAGGTGGGAGAAAAGACGTTTGAAGAATAATATTGATCCATTTCTTTATGGAAATAACAGAATTGTCACAGAAATATAGACAAAAGCTTGGAAATTAAGTGTGCATTAAAAATTCTTTTCTCCATGTGGGGAGAAAGCTGGTGAGATGTTTATCTTAGATTACAAAGGTGGTTCTATCCTATTAATAGCTTAAGTGTCTTTAAAGAGTAAGCCGTTAAAGTAAGATATTTTAAAATTCAATCCAAACAACTCTGATGAAACACTCTTGAATGAAGTGGCAGAGCTTTCTCTGCCAAGTGTTGATTGTGAATAAATCATGGAGCAGAGATGACGTTTCAAAAGACTGCAAAAAAGGCAATTACTGTGTTAATATTTATGATGTTTGCAATTAGGGTGTTGTACAGGTTTGTCAAACATTAGTCCTGAGCAAAACAATGAAATAGCTAATGTTGGCTAGTTAATGATGCTGTTGTAATAGACTAATTTGGATTGAAATTAATTGTAAATGGTTCTTATTGAGCAAAGGTGGGGGTTTAAATGAATTATAAATTTGATTGAGAAATGTCATAGCGTTGGTGTCACATATATAGAAAAGTAAAACAAGTCATTTTGATTTAAGAAACTGGAATGAAACTGAATAAACATGGGGCCTAGTAAATGAATAAAAACCTGGCTGTTGAAATAAATGGAGACTCATCAGTGGAAAATTTTGTTTCTAGGCAGACAAAACATTCTATTGCTGTACTATATCATACCTTATCAGTGATTTGAAGGATAAACTCTTTACTGGTACAATCTGTTGTTCATACAAAAATGAGAGGGGAGAGAATGGCAAATTGAGAGTGGCAAATTCTGAGCAAGAGACTCTGATGCAGAATGACATGACTCACTTAAAACACAATTTACAAACAAGCTCATCTCCATTTGGCAACTTGTGATCAGTTACACCTAGGAGCATCTAATGCAGACTTTTTGGGAAGTCTTTCACAAAGCCTGGGTTAGATTTTGAGAATAGCTGTAGGCAATCAGCTGTTTTTGGATTCTGGATGTGACTCAGTGGTTAAAGGATTAGTCTGGGTTCAATGAACAAATGTACAATGTACAAATGAAGGAATAGAATGAAAGTAAAGGTTTTGTTCTGACTGTGTTTGGCACTAACTCACTGCTCTGCTATCAGCAATGAAGAGAAGTGTTGGTGAACTAGAACCAGATATTGGGGGAGTGACTCCAATACTGAAGGATTCCAAGGAGTGTTTTGTCTTGCTACTGTTTTTATTTTGTCCAGTGACTGTGGGAATGGCACAAGCAACCCCTGGATAAGGAGAAGAAGAAAAAAAAAACCCAAACATTTTCAGCCCCTCCTTCCTCATTCACTGGCAAATAATTTTCCTTTGTATTTACTTTTTTCACAGTTGTTTAGTTGTCCATTTTTTATGTGCAGTGAAGATGGGGAGCAAGTCCTGGATAGTGCCACAGCCTTGGGGCAGCTGCAGTGGATGCAGGGAGCCTCAGGGCAAGGGCAAGTACAACAACCACTGCACTGTGATGTGCACAGCTCCTCCCCATCCACTGCTTTAAAATAAAAGTGCTTTTGAGAGATTAGAGATTAGGAATTGGACAGGGAGCCAGCCCTGCTCTGTCCTTTCCTAATGCCTGCTTTCTGTCTTTGAGCAGCTCTGCTCACTGCTGGAAACCTTCCCCTGACCATGTGTGCAGCAGTGCAGAGCTCCCAGAGCCTGCCAGAGCAGCCAGCATCAGCCCATTGTGTTTTAATCTGGGAAAGTGTCATTGTACTTTAGTTTTGGGAAGTGACATCTCTGACCCTGTAAAATACGATGCCATCTCAATTGGTACAGCTCATGCAGAACGAAGGGGACCGGTGGTGGTGAATGTGACCACTGGGAGAGCAAGTCCTTCATTACCTTTCAGGCTAATGAAGTCAGCTCCTGTGTCTCTGTGAGCTCTTTTGTTCCAGCAGAATGAGAGAATCATCCAATTAACTTTATCAAAGGGTTTTTTTGTTGGGATTCAGTGGAAGGGCAGGAAACAAGTGCAGACATCTATCTGGTGTTGTCTCTAATTGTGTTGACTGTCCCTGTCAAGGATGGTGGGAGGTAATTCCTTTTCTGTTACTTGCCTTTCAAAAAATTTTTAAGTGAAGTGGCAAAATAAAGGTCAAATAACTCACTGTTGTAAAAGCAAACAGAACTTCATAGTGCTCCATAAATGTCCTCACTGTTCAGGGTTGGAGAAAAAGGGAAGAGAGCTCAGGAGCATTTTATAACTTTCACCTAAATTCAGAAGCATTTTGAAAGGCTGTTTAGATTGAGCCCATTTGTATTCGACAGAATATTTTTTCAGCCTGTTCTGAGAAATGAAACTGAATTCACCACAAAGTGAACCAGAACCAGAGATTTTCCAGAGAGAGCATCCTCTGGGGAAAGCTGTGTGCTCAGTCAAGGATCTGCTGCTGGAGCACACTTGGCAGGAGAGCAGAGGGGATGGCTGTGAGGAGGTGCTGTGGCAGAGGCACAGGCAGTGCCTGGATTTCCAACAGTCTCTGCCTGTCCATGGTCAGGGTCTTCTCAGCAGAGCTCATTCATTTTTCTGGGCATGTAGCTTTGGCAGGACACTTCTCTCCCCTGCAGTTCAGTGCTTCTCAAATTCTAGGTTGGGACCAGAAATTTCTTCTTAGAGAGGACTTTATCTGGCAAAAAAAAAAAAAAAAAAAAAAAAAAAAAAAAAAAAAAAGAGGGATCAGGTTTCCACTATAAAGCAAAGGAACAAAAAATAACAATGTTGGGAAAATTTCTGCCTGTGGCAGGGCTGAGATGGGTGGTATTGGGATGATGAGAGACCAGTTTGTGGTGAAATATGAATAGTTTGCTATCTTTGCCCGTTGCACTGAGGATTATCATATGGTAGTGATTAAATGTAGTGCACTTCAATATTTCTTGTGAAATAAGATGAAGAATGGCGAGCCAGGTAAGAAAATAGATGAAGGAAAAGATTGGTGTTGAAAGGATGAGTGCTGGATGGAGGGACAGAACCAGTGGGGTTTCCCCAGTGTCACTCCTGAGTCTGTGCCAGTAAAGCTGAGACAAAAAATAGAAGCACACTAACCAAATTTGTTAAACATGCAAAGGAAGGTGCTTTTTTAATCACAGGGAGGAATCTTATACAGGAAGACCTTCGGGGTGGATAATTCTTAAAAGCACAAGATACAAGGTTGTTCACTTGATGTATGTTAACCAAAACAAGAAGTAAAAGAGTTCAGGAATGTTCTCTTGGCCTGAAGATGAAGGGTTTGGGCACAATCCTATTGCAGAGCCAAAGTCTAGGTTAGGAGAAAAGAAGAAGAGATTAGAAAGAAAGAAAGATTCCATCATCCTGGTGAAATGACAGGGGCAGGTTTCATAATCTTATTCCTTGTAGTGAAATCTTCCAGAGCTGCTTGACTTGGGGCAAGTGCCCCACTATCACTTTCTGTTTCACTCAAAAAATGGAATGCTAAGTCTCGTTTTGTTGCTTTGTTTTCAACAGTGGATAGTTCTGGATGTATTTCCAAAACATGCCTATGATCACTTAGTGTGTACAACAGGGCAAAATCTCTCCATGGTCCCTAGCTGGAGATCCTTTTGTGCTGTGAAACATGAAAACTGATAATAACTTGGAGCATTTTAGGAGATTTTTTTTCTGTGTGAGATAACCAGTTTAGCCTTGAACAAGTGCAGTTGGTCACTAGAACCAGCTGGGGAAGATCTACCATCAGATCTACGATCTGATGTAGAACAGGGCTCTGCTCTGCTGCTTCACCTCCCTGGGGAGCAGCACACTGCTGTGGGCTGAGGATAGGGTTACACTGGTACCATCACCAACTGCTAATTCAGCCCTATTCCAGCTCCTCTGTTCTCTGCAGTCATAAGGTCAAGGGTGGCATTTCTCTCCAGCATAACCAGTTTTAAGGTATAAGGAGTCTGGAGTTGGGCAGAGAGCTCAAAGATCCCCATTTATGCTTTGCACAAAGCCAACACAGGAAATCTTTTGTCATTAGTTGTTTGGGGTGGTTTTTTGTGGGTTGGTTTTATTTTTGTTGGGGTTTATTGTTATTGTTGTTTTTTGTTTTATTTTTGTTGGGTTTTTTTGTAATTAGGTGAACAGTCTTAGAAGAATTTTTCATTTTTTTAAATTAGATCTTATTTGCGCATGGATTAATATTGTGCTTGCATTGTGTGTTTGGCTTCCTTATCTCCAAGAGGCCAATTGTCTGTTTGGGATAAAATGAGCCATATCCCCATGTGCATTTATTTTGGTTTTTAGGTGTGTTTCATATTTCTGCCCATTCTCTTTTTACAGCTCCTGCTGGACCAACACAAATTGATTCACAGTGCTTACTAATGTGAGAAACCAGGGTGTAATACTTTTACTTTGCTACTACAGCTCCTCTGGGGGAATAGTTGTCTTTCCAAAAACATGTGGGAGTTTTCAGCCCACCTGCCTATCACGGCTTTAGGGAATGAGTCCAAAAAGCATGAACAACAGGCTGATGAATGATCTAGCTGTGTAACCTGCCTCTAGCATCACTGCCAGAGTTGTCACACCAAGTCTGCATGGACTGATGGGGTTTATTCCACAGCAGAGATTTTTCTGCATTTCCAGCTGAAGCACGAAAATAAACATTGCCTTATGACTTTTGGATATGCTGTGATAACTGTTGCTGCTGATTTTACTTGCAGAAGCACCTAATCATCTTTTAAATCTTGCAATCCATTAGCCACAAATGGTATTCTAAGCAAGCAATTCTGTTGTAATTTCCCAAGCAAAATCACAAGTGTTTACCCACCGTGATGGTGGGTGTAACCTGAGTGTAATTAACAGGCTGGGGAAGAATTCAATGTAGTAATTTCCTTTAATTTGGTAGCATGCACATGTGTATTTAGCAGTGTGCCCCTGGTGCTCTGGCAATTAATTAATTCATCTGCCTGGCACGATGGAGAGAAGGCAAATGGTTGTGATTGCAATAAATAAAAACACCCTGCTGCTTCAGCTTAGAATTTGAGAACAATTTGCCTTTGTGTCTGGCTTGCATGTACAAGGGAATACGGACCTTTTTGACAAATTGTCAATTGACAAATTGTTGTGACATTTTACATCTCTAAAATTGCTTTACTGTGTAAGGAAACCACAGTCGTTTTGAAGTGTCTCCTGTCAGTGTGTCATTGTAACCAAACAAGCATGCAAAAAAAGATAACCTGAAGCATTAAGGGTAGTGCCAAAATGAGGTCCTTGGCTTTGCAAATGTCATGGCTTGTCACTTTAGGAAAAAAATATAATGAACTTACCATCCTGGAAACACACCTAAACTACAGTAGCAGTGGCAGATTTGTATCATGATTAAAATAAGCTAGAAAATGTTCTTACTCCTCACCTCCAGGCAGTAGATTTGGCAGCAGACCTATTTAAATTGCCATGCAGAAGGAGGTGCCATTGCACTACTTGGTTGTTTCTTGAACTGTGTAGTTGTGAGGAGAACAAGGCGTAAGTAGTCTCAGATGATTTACAGATGATATTTTAATAAAGTTAATGAGCTTTTATGAAAAATTTACCACTTTGGGACTGTTTTACCCATGACAAAAGTGCAATTTGTTTATGAATTTCCTATATGTGGTTATTATTCCAGGTCTCAGTTGAGGGACTGTGCCCTATTATTCTTGATAAATACTCACTGGGAGACAGTCTAAGTGCTGGAGGACTTAGAGTGGGAATAAAGGAGATACAGTCCTCATGGCAGAAGAGATCTGTAATTTGGAATGAGTTTTCAAGATTGCACATAGAATCTGTGACAGAGTTAGGAGGCAAACCTGAGCCTCAGGCAACTGCATGAAGCATGAAATACTGTTTTTGTCTTCTCTTGTGGAGACTTTCCAGAGTCTGTTGTTGCTTTTGGTAGTTGCTATTGCTTCAGTTAGAATTGATTTATCTTTTTAAAAAACTTCCCCTTGAGGGCAACTTCTCTCCTAATTCATCTGTAAAAGGACAGGTATATATTTGAGATATTTTTGCCCATACAGTCAAAAACAGGAATGCAGTTATAAAAAAGTTGTTCTGTTTCTTGTCAGACATCTCTGTGCTGTGAAGAAGAACACAGAACAGAATTCATCATTTAACCAGGGCTGTGCTGGCACATGTCTGTGCCCCTCTTAGTGACCCACACTGTTTGTGTCCATCTTCCAGACAAGGTGCCACTTGCCCTTTAGGTTAGAAACCTTCCCAAAAGGGAGATTGTAATCTCTGCAGGCCTTTCTGCAGTTCCACACGTTGGGACCTGCTCCAGCTCTGTCCCATCCCAAGTGCAAAGAGGAGCTGCTCTAAAGTGTGTGTGCAGGACACAGAAGGAGTACCAGAAGGGGGACCCTGGGTTATGGAGGGAGCAGCTTTTTGGCCATTATGCTGCTGGTACATATTTCTACAAGTGAATAAACATTATTTTGAAAAGGAAGCTATTTGCATGGATTTTAAACTTTGCTGACTGTTTTTAGTTGGGTTTATACACACAAGCCCTTCACTGACCCAAAGGAGAGTGTTATGTGCCTATGAAGTTTCCTTTCATCTAAATCATCCTAATGAAAGATGCTATTTTTCCCTAAAATTACTCCCATGGCAGCAATGACTGACTGACTGACACACATCAGGAGGCATCTTCAGAGGCAGGAGCTGCTGCCTGCTCCATCTCTCCTGGTTTGTGTTGAGTAATTGGGCAGAGAGAAGCAGGCATGCAAGGGGCTGTGGGCACATCCTTGGCCTTGGCTTAAGCATTCCCTGGTGACCTGAAAGCCACTGCTGCCTCCTGCCAGGAACAGATCCCTTCATTCATGAGACATGCCCCCAGCTAAAGCAGCAGCCTGATACCCACAGAACTACTTTGTGCTTCCAGAAGGAAATAAACTTTCCCTATAGCCCAGGCACGTGCAAATCCCACAGAGATTTTGGGTCAGCTTCTGTTAATTGTATATGGAGGAGAATTTAATCTTAGTTCCTTTTTTTCTGTTTGTTTTTTTTTTGTTGTTGTTGTTGTTTCTTTTCTCCCCCTCGTTGGCGAGCCTGCACAGTGCAGAGCTGTGATGTGCACAGATATTTACACTGCTGGAAAGGCAGCACAGGTCCCAAAAGGGATACAGCTGTTAGAAAGGTCATATCCCAGCTCAGGAAATTAGCAGGAGCGTCATCACTCTAAAATGGTTCCTCTATTTTTGGGATAGGAGTTGCAATCCCACAGTTGTGGCTGTGGCTGGCATCATGGAGGCCTGTCAGGCCCTTGGGGACTTGTGTGCTGTGCTGAGTCACATCATGGGATGGAGATTTAAGTTCTGTGGGTAGGTGCTTAAATTCGTGGGGAAGACTTTGGGTCACCATGTTTCCTTAACCACGGTCATTCATTCCTTTAAATAAATTTATTGCCAGTCATCTTTCATTTTTCTGAGGAAGGAAGAGGGATGCGAGACAAATAAAATCAGCAGACAAATTCCTGCATTATATGTGTGATAATAAACTGTATGCACACCTTGAAATGTTTTTGTGGAACTCAGGGTGTCTTTAGGAGCAAGGGGCAGCATGAGGCCACAGAGGTGGCACACACACCCCTGCATGTCAGTGGAGGCAGGTGCTGGGGAAGGTGAGCTCTGGCTAATCCACCACCCCAACAAACAGGAGTTGGCTCTGTTGAGACAAGTTCAGAGATCCTGGAGGCCTGAACTGAACTGAATTAATGGAGATTTTTTTTTTTTTCTTCCTTCTTCTTTCCTCCTCAGGTGGATGAAAGCTACTCAGCCGGCAGTCCTTCAAAAGGCCTTTTCTCAAAAGGGCTCCAGAACCGACCTTCCAGCCCCGTTTCTGCCCCTGTGAGATCCAAACACAGTCCTGGCTCACCCAAAACAGTGTTCCCCTTCCCCTACCAGGAGTCTCCCCCACGCTCCCCACGCCGAATGAGCTTCAGTGGGATCTTCAGGTCCTCCTCCAAAGAGTCTTCCCCCAATTCTAACCCGTCTACCTCTCCTGGGGGCATCAAGTTTTTCTCCAGATCAAGAAAAAGTAAGAAATTGCTCATGTTATTTCAGGAGGATACACGGTACCTCTGGGCTTGGCCCATTCTTTCCCTGCGGTAGTGAAGTAAGTGCAGATGAGGCATGTGCTAATTGTTCATTCTCTTTCACTGACCGTGTCTTGTGGGTTTCTGACGTGCTGGCCATTAGGTGTGACTTCTGCAGAGCCATGGACACCTCAGGGACACCTCCACAGGGCTGAGGATGGAAACCACACTCTCTGTGCTTTGCTCAGAAATCCTTTGTCCATGTTAGTGGGAGTTTTCTGGATGGTTTCACCCAGGCTGGTTGGATGTCAGTGCCAGGACTTGAGAACAGCTGGAGGTGTTCCTGGGATGCGTGGTGGAGGTGGGCACTTCCATGATGTCACTCAGGAGTTATAGGTTCTGTAGACCCCATGGGGAATTTCAGCTGTATTTTTTAATTGGTATTCATTTGCCCTTTTGTAGGAAGGGCAAGTGACCTTTGCTGGATGGAAATAAATTGTATTTGTTTCCAGTCAAATGACCATTAAGGGGATATTTGAGCTCAGCTGTAAGAATATGAAAGGCATAGCAAACCTCCTTGGCTCAGAGCACTTGCTATGTGCAGCTTTATACTGGGGGCAGTTCTTAGCCCTTCAGCAGCCTGTGTGCTGTTAACACACTGCTAGAACTCAGAAATGAGCAGGGTTGAGAATGTGTTCCAATTTCAAAACTTTCTACTGAACAAAGTTTCCCAGTGCTGGTCAACAAACCAAGCCTGGTCTGCATGAGGGTTTAGTGGCTGTGGGAAAGGAGCAGAGTTACAGGGGGAAGAGAGGAGTAATATCTTGCTGGATTGTCAGGGAGACCACAGGGAGTTTTCAGTCTGTAAACAGAAGAAATAATGAAGAATTGTTGGCAAATTTTCTGTTACAATGTAGGTACAGAATTGGTTATGCATATACCTGTGTTGGGCTGTTTCCTGCAATGTATTGATAGTTTTCAGTGATTTTAAATAGTAGAGAGGAACCTTCTCATTTTTCTTTATGAAAGTTTCTCTTAAAATCATTGGCTTTAATCAGAACAAGTCATTTCACAATGACTCGTGCACAAGAACGCAACAATACAAATCCATACAGATTTTTTCTCTTTGTTTATCAGAAGTGCTGCTGAAGGTTCATTGAAATGGTATCTTTTCCACTCCTTGCTTCTCTCTAAAACACCATCAGGAGATTGAAAGCAGGAGTCAGTGTTTCTGAAGGACTCAGAGAAGGCTCTGAACATCTATTCAAGGATATTTGTTCATCCCTGCTTGAAGTTTAAGTATGATTTTTATGCTCCTCTCTTGTTAAAACTTCACAATAATTAAAATCCTTTTAAGCTCTTCTTGCAAGTCCACCTAGGTTTAAATATGGCCTTTAAATATTGGCAGTATTCTGCTGATGGAATAGGCAGAGAAGAGCTCTCTGCTGCATGAATAGCAGCAATTTAGACTGCAGAGCAAAGCCATCCTGGGACTTTGTAATCAACTTATCTAAGCAGCCAGCACTATTTAAGTCCTAGCTAGGTACAACAGAATATTAAATAAAGGAATCTTCCAAGAGTCAGCAAAATCCTTTTGATAAGGTCACATCCCTGCCTCAGGAACAGGCTTGGAATGGGGCCATGCTATATTTGAGCTAACAGAAAGTATCCATGACCCTGCTGCTCTGGGAGCCTTGCAGGAATTGCACTGGGCTTGGGTGCTCGTGGTCTTTTGTTCTTAAGGCAAGAGAGACAGCTTCTTGGAAAGGGTGTGCTGATTTTAATTGGTGTTTCAATTGATAACTCTTCTCTTTCTACAGCTTTTTGCAAAACAGAAAAAAATCATTTATTACCATGCTTTCATAGCATTTAGCTCTCTCACAGTGAGTCTAATGCAGACACCTACCCTTCACTACCATGTTAATTTTATTCAGAATGTGCTAAACAGGGTAGAGCAATGAATTACACTCTTGGAGTTTACTATATTTAATTAACTTTGATAGGAATTTATTTAGCAAAACTTCTGGAAAAGTATGGGTTAGCATTTCTGCTGTATTATTGTATTTTCACAAGCAATACTTCTGCATTCTGCTACTTTGCAAATAGAGTAACCCCATGCACTACAGATCAGTAACTTAATTGGTTGTGTGCTACTCAAAACAAGGTCTCTGTGGCTTGAACAGCATTTTCTGAGAGACAGCTTTTCTCAGACACTCCTCAGACCAGATACCTCAGACTTGTAGAGGTGCTGTGTTGAAGAGCTCTGAGAAGAGCTAAACCAGCACGTGGCTCCACATTTCTAAAGGTGCTTAAATGCTTCACTGCTCCAAATTGTCACAACCTGTGTGATTAAAATCCCATTTTCTCAAACAGCTTGGGATAACTGTGTTAAAAGTGAGTGGGACTCAGGTTGTTTTATCAGCTCTCAAATTGTGGATGCATTAAGATCAGCTGGACTTGCTCTGTTTGCCTGCCTTTACATCCCTTCTGGTGCTGGATTAATTGCGTTAGAATGAAAATTAACTCTGCTGGACTGCACTCTGAGGATCACCAGCAGGTCGAGGGAAGTCATCCTCTCCCTCTGCTTGGCACCAGTGAGACACATCAGCAGTGCTGGATCCACCTGTGGCATCCCCAGGACAAGAAAGATGGGGACACACTGGTCCAGCAAAGGGCCATTGCCCTGGGGCTGCAGCCCATGGTGTAGGGGGAGGAAGAAAAAGGAGAAGACCTTTGTGCTGTCTTCAGTTTCCTAATGGGGTGATGAAAACAGTGCCAGGCCCTTCAGGGATGCCCAGAAAAAGTGCAGGAGTCAGCAAGAGAAATGCCAGGAATGTGTAGGAAAAATGTTCTTGGAGGGGCTGGTGTGGCAGCAGGGGTCCAGAGGGGCTGTGAAATGGCTGCCCTGGCAGATTTTAATAAATTGACTGGACTAGACTCTGAGCACCCCAGTTTAAAGTTGCTTTGAGCAGGAATCGGACCAGAGATCTGCAGATGCCCCTCCCAGCTGTGGCTCTTCTGGGAAATTCTGTACTGGAGTCTTCCCTTTGGGTTTATAGCAAATCTGTGTTTTATCCAAGCAATCAGCAATTAAAAAAAAAAAAAAACAAAAAAACCCCAACAACAAAAGCATCAGATAAAAGTTCACAGGGACCTGGGGTTTGTTTTTGTCCCCCACTTTATCTGAAAGGAGTCTGTGCTGCACTCCTTTCCTGTCATCATGAGCAGTATGTGGGGGAAAGTAGGTGCAGTTGTTGTTTTAAATAACATACCCTGTCTTCCCTTCACTTCCTCCTCCCACACATTGTTCAAAACATAGACTAACCTGTTACTCTGCATATTCCTTGTTTTTCTTGGAAGCAACTTCTTCCTAGCTTGTTTTCATTTTAAAGACTATGTGTGGTATTCGCAGCGCTTGCTTTCCCATGTAGTTGCTCTTTTCCCAGCTAAGTTATTTTGCCTCTTGAATATACACAGTTTAGGAAGGGCTAGGGTAGGACAATGTTAAAATAGAAATTGATTTGCAGGTGTGAAACTTGAAATATTTTCCACTTAAGGCTGTGAGTTTAAAGGTTTTGCTCATCTTCAATATTTTATCATTGGTTTCGGCAGTATCCAAGAGCTCATCTTTGTGCCTCTTCCCTTTGTTCAGTATCTGGTTATAACCCCACAGCTCTAATCTGACGAAAGAATTCCCTTGGAAGAAAAAATAACTTCCCACAACGTATACTTGGCTGCCAGCCACTTCAGGTAGTTCATAAGTACAGCTTCGAAGCAGTGAGCTGCTGGCTAGGGCTTCCCATTCAGCATCCCACCTTTGCAAAAAACCTCTGGGAGAGGGTCTGCAGTGACCTTTTGGGGTGAGGTGTGTGCTTGGCCACTGGTGCAGCCCCTTCACTTTGAGAAGTTCACTGCAGAAAAATCCAAGAGCACTCTTTACATGCTGGGTTTCTGTACAAGTCTCTGAAATTTAATTATCAAATTTATTTGGGTTTTTTGGGGGGTTTTGTTGTTGTTGTTGGGGTTTGTTTTGTTTTGTTTTTGTTGGTCTGAGAATTTTTTTGCAACAGCACTGTTAGACCAACAGCTGAAAACTGAATATGGACTAGGGGTGAATTAGACCTGGCTTTGAAGTGGTGCAGAGGATTTTCTAGTGCTATTCCCTGCACTGTGATGCTTGGTTAATGCATCCCCTCTGTGGTACCCATCTTACACCTCCCAGAGCCAGGGGCTTTGTGCAAATGGAGATTGGCTCCAGCACCTGGACCCAGAGCTGGCTTCAGCCTGCAACAATCCAGCACTGGGTGTGTATATCAAAGGACAGGAAAGGTGACTGTGATTTATTGGGATGCATTGGAAAATGCTGGAACTGGCCATGACATCACAACATAGAATAAGGGGTGGATGCCATCCTGGTTTTGTCTGGGATAGAGTTAATGGCATCATTATAGAGTTAATTTTCCTTCTAGTGGCTGATGTTTTGGATTCAGTGTGAGAATAACATTGGCAACTGCACTGGATTTGTGTGGCCAGGTTTTGGTAGTGGGGGGACTACAGGGGTGGCTTCTGGGAGAAGCTGCTGGAAGCTTCCCCCATGTCAAACAGGGTCAATGCCAGATCTCCAAGAAGGACCCACTGCTGGACAAGGCTGAGCCCATCAGCAATGGTGGTAGCACCTCTGGAATAACAGATTCAAGAAAAGGAAAATGCCCTGCACAAGTGAGGATGTACAGCTCAATACCACCAGCAGCAGGGTGGGCACATGAGCTGCCATGGAACATTAAAATAATGACAGTTTAAATTGGATATGAATGCATTAGTATGACCTGTAGCTTGCAGTAAGCTTCTACAGAGCTGACACTGATTTCACAGATTTTCTTTAGGGACAACAGGAGGAAAGGGTGAGTGAAGAGGTGCAAGTTGAAGTTTGAGGTGCTGTGATAAGAGATTTCAAAAATGGCATTGTGGAACTGCTTCCCAGTTTGTTTTAGGCTGGCTCAAAACTGCATGAGCTGCTCTCATGAGACACAAGTTGGGACCTGCTGCTCCCAGACATCGTTGAGTCCTGGCTGCAGTGGGAAGGCACTTGCCATGTGTGTCACTTTTGTGAGAGGTGTAGTGCCAAGAGAAAGCAGTGACACAGCTCAGTAAAGCAAACTGAGGTGATCCAAAGTAAACACAGGAGGATGACCTGCACTGGGAAGAAACACAATGCACATGACACTTGCATGAGCTCTCCCTGCACAGCCAAAACATGTACAAATAAATGAGAGCAGCTTTATTTCACTGAGTGGAAATCAGGGAGCCACCCTTACAGATAGGCTAAAATCAAGTCCTCTGAATATTTTATTAAAAGTAGATGGTTGTATGAAATTTAAGTCATTAAAATGTAGCTTTTCTGATGGGTCTGAGTACCTCATTTGAAGGACAGAGCATTTTCCAGTGCTGCTACCCCTTCTGAAACAATTGGTTCAAGTAACAACAGTACTCATGACACATTCATGATGCTGGCAGTTTTACCGGCAAAGGAAATCAATTAAAAGGTTTCCATTGACCAAAAGCTTTGAGTTGTGGTGCATGGGATCAAAAGACAAATTTAGCTTAGAATTAAAAGTTGCTTATGGAACACTGAATTGAAAATTACACAGCTTTGAAACACCTTGATGCTTGTGGTCAGATTTGAGTCATCATAAATTTTCAGTGCACTTGAGAAAGGAAATGTTTTTCAATATAAAGTTTTAGTGTTCTGCTTCCTCTTAATACTTTTTCTCCTGAAATTCGATACTATTAACTGTGGTGCCTAAAGTAATCCATAAGGAGGACTCCTGGTGCTCCCATAATAATGGGCCAGATGGTATTTTTCTCAAAAGACTGTGAGAAGCGAGTCAGAATGGCTGTCATTTACCTTATTTATTCTAATAATTTATTTCCTTGTAGAACATCTCGTGGTTAGATGATGCCCTCTGTGAGAAAAGCCTATGACTGTACTGATTTTTACCCATAGATGGAGCAAGTAGCTCTCATTTGCTTTGACCCAGGGAAGAAATTGGTAAAACCCTGTCACACTGCTGCCAGATTGAAGACCTTTGGATTGTGGCTGATCTCTGCTAAAATTTTTCTTCAAGCATTGGGCTGAAGTTCATTCCCTCCCAAGATTTTACTCTGTATTTGTGGTATTGAGGTGACAGCTTGCAGAGAAGTGAGTTTAGCCCAGGACAGGCTGTTGTGGAGGGTTGGCTGCTGGGCACAGACATTTCACCTTCCCTTTCCTCAAGCTATTCCCCACCATTACTCTTCAGGAATGTTTTCCTGCAGAATGGCACCGTGCAATGGCGTGTCCTTCCTCCTGCCAGCTGCTGCAAGATACATTTGGATTTTTCTTTGCTAAATCAATACATTCCTCCCCTGGTTTTGGAGTTTCCCAGCCTTCAGACCACAGCTGCAGAGACCCATCAGTTCCAGCCTGCACCAGGACTCTGAACAGCTGAGGCCACTCCATCTCCAGTTCTTCTCCCGTGTTGAATGCAGGCAGGTGGGATGCAGGGGGAAGGGGCAGGGGGCAGCTTTGGTTTGTGGCTGTGACTACTGTGCAGGACAAGGGGAGCACGCTGGGGAAGGACAGGGCTGCTCAGTCCAGGTCCACCTTGGGAGGATGATGTAAACTCTTCCACAATCATCCTATAAAACCTGGAAAAGGAGAAAAGCTGTTTGTCTTGCTCTATTCTGCAGTACTGGTGTGCAAGGACATCTAATCATCCTTTTTCAAGCTTGCTTTGTCCTCAGAGGCAGACAAGGGGACCAAGGCTGTTCATCTTGGTCTCATCTACACTAGAAGAATGATTTTTGCAGACAAAATGTGTCAGCACTGCTGCGGCGAAGCTGGTGCTGCACACATGGCCAAAGACCAGCCACGTTCAGCATCATTTCTCCTGCCAGTTACTGATGTCTGCTGTCAGCAGCAGATGATTTGTCTGTTTAAAACGTGCCTGTGGTGATTGTTCTTAGTTTATTTGGAGATATCTTTCAGTGTGCTTCTCTTTTCACCTTAGTTTCTCATGGTCAGTGTTGTCTGCATAGGGAGAGTGCATCAAATGTGCTTTTATATTCCTCTCCTCTCTGTCTAGGCAAGAAGGATTTTTCAGACTGTCTTCAAATTCCTAATGATTTATATTCAATCATTAAATAAAAGAAAAAAGAAAAGAAAAAAGAAAAAAAATTTAAAAATAAAAAAGAGGAATTTTTTCAGTCTCTGACCTTCATCTGTAGGGTATGGGACACACCTGTGACCAGATTCATTCTCATTTTCTGTCTCTTTCCTGGGGTTTCAGCTGTGGAACATACTAGAAATAACCAAAATTTTAAATAACAATTAAATTATTATTCCTTGTAATGTATGGACAAGACTTTAGTTTTATATTTGCTCTTTTAGAAGAGACTGCTGCTGGGATGAAGGGGAAATAGAAGCTGCAGTTTGAACATCTCCAAAGGCTGATGAACTGCTGTTCTTCTTTCTGTCTTTTGATGAAAGTTTTCTGAAGGGCATTGCTGATGTGCAGGTGACTTTTCCACACAGGCAGCAATGTAAACAATAGTAAAACTAAAGAGAGTGCTTTGCTGCCTTAAGCTGTCTAATCACAGGAAATAATTTGAAAATAAATTGTGGGGGGAATTTTTGTGGCCGTGGGCTGTTTATGTTTAACTATCTGTATTTTAAAAATCTGAGAATATATGTGGGAGCACACCTTCAATTATATTTATGTGTCTGTTTTCCATTTTGATCAATCATTTCAGAATTTGGTCCCTAAGCAAGTATTTGTTTATAAGTGCTAGGGAAATCCTATTTATTTTAGTAGGTTTGTTCACACATTTAAAAGTACATTGCTTTTCCTGATTCTAAGTGAATGCTTGTCATAATTCCACTGAAAAGGCATTGTGCATCCAAGATTTTTTGCTATGTGGTTGGAGTCTGGAGGAGTAATAATGACTTAAGGTATCAGATCCAAGTTTTACAGATATCATGGGTTTTCAGCTTCTTAGATAAAGTGCTGGGGAAATGCCCCAAAATGGCCTGAATGACATGATAAATATTGACTCAATCAGTTTTATGATTTGGAAAAGTATGTGATGGAAGATCACAAAGCAGAAAAATAATTGGATTGAGGAATACAGTGTATATAGTAGAGTAAAATACAGTTAAATCCCAGGTTCAGGCTCCTATGTAGCCCTTCTTGGGTCAGTGTGAGTTATGACTGAGCTTGGTCTGATTTTAAAAATAAAATAAGCCCCATAAAAATGATGGGAAATCGCTGTGCAATGTGAGAGTCAATAGGGCAAGGAGCTGATCACTATCATGTCTCAGTTTATGGGCTTTGTGGAAATGAGCCTTTGCTTCTTTCAGCCTTTGGGGCTGTGAAAACATCTTGAAGGAGAGCCCTGCTGATAACCAGTGATTTGACTGAGAGGGTTTTACAGACTTCACACAGACTCTGCTACTTGCCTGCAAGGTTTTCTAGATCTGTTTCCTGCTTTCACATGTACATTTTCCCATTTACCATAAGGGTAACATTCCCCTTTGTATGGGAAGCAACCATGGGCAGGCACTGCAGTGTCCCAGCTGAGCTGGTACAAACCATCACATGAGCTTCCAGCAGCTGCTTTAGCAACTCCTCACTTGCAGCAGTCACTGGCAGAGTCACAAACTGGGCAGGGAGAACCTGGATCATCTATTTGGAATCACTCAGGGGCTGGAACACCTTCAAGTTGTGTAGTGATCATCTGACAGTGGAGTTGCCATTAGCCCATTTGATCTGTACATCAAATTTAGAAGCAGGTTGGTTGTTACTGGAAGAAGGAAATGTGGAAAAGCAGAGAAAAAGGTGTAAAGCTCTGCATGGTGCCAGGTTTAGGATTTTTTCCCATGTCATAGTAAATCATATAAATATCAGTCTGAATTAGAAGGTCTAGGAAGAAGTGTTTTGTCCTTGCAGTTTGACAGAGGTGAAACTGCTGTGGAAATTGTGTAATTCCAACCTATGTCACTGATCTAATTCCTGTTGTTCTGAATCTGTGTAGTGCACATGGATCTTTCCATGCTGCTTTCTCTTTGACCAAAGTGAGCTCATGTTTCCTTTGTCAAAGCCAAGGAGAGCAGAGATGCCACTTTTTAAAATTAATTAGTTTAGGATGTTCTAGCCCAGTGAGTTAATTGATTTGAGGTTTATTGTGAGTAGAATAATAAACACATCAGCTGAAGAAGGCTAGAAATCATGTTCTTAGTTTAAAATGACAGGCAAAGTCTTCTACTCATGGCAGAAAACAGGTCTTGGCTCTAATTTTTGCACAGTGATCTATGAACGATTCCCATCCATCTGAACCTTTCAATAAATCTGTTTTATAATCCATCAAAACTTCTGACAAGCTTCCCTGGCACAGTGTGGGACACACTGAATAAAGGACAGTGCTGTGCAAAGGACCCAATTCAGGTTTATAAAAGCATTCTGTTACTCACAGGCACTCACGTGTTAACCAGAGGTCCATGCTCCCCAAATTTTGCACCATTTTGTCATTTGTCCTCTCTGTGCTGTGCCAGTGTTGTAGGAAATGGTTTGTGCTGCCAAGTGGGTGTGCGTGGATGCTGCACTAAAAAAGTGCAAAGGATGGGGCAGGGAGATGAGGATTTGTGGGGGTACAGTGTGAAGCTGGAGTAAGCAAAAATGTTGTAGTGAATGTGATTTTGAGAGTAATGCCCTGAAAACTTTCTGAAGGGAAGATTTTAGTCAGTAGAGTCATCTCTGATTATCAATCTTTGGCAATAATCTGTAATTGGTGTTCTCACACAGTGCTTCCCCTTTGGTCTGCTTGGACATTAGAATTTGTTATCCAGCAGAACAGCTAAACCAGTGCATCTGCAGAGCATTGCTGAAAGATCCAAATGTCAGAAATTACCTGGTTTATGACTGTCCTAAAACCAGCAAGGGTGACTTCTAAATGACAAACCCAAAGGCAGCAAAGAGCTTACAAAGGTCCCTGTGCTTGGATCTCTAAGATGGAGCAGTAGATTCAACCACCCTCCCACCAGGGAAGGCTGGTTCTAGTAAGGGCACCAAGTGTTACTGAAATCCAAGTTTTCTTATTCTAGTTTTAAAACAAAAGCAAAAGGAAAAAAAACCCACCAAACCCCAAAACAAACAAACAAAAAACTCCCCCAAAACCCACAAACAACAACAAAAAAAAGGGGTTGTGGATTGTTTAGTTTTGATTTGTTGTTGTTTGGGATTTTTTTTCTATATGAACTTTCTGTTACGCCGTTTTCTTTTGCAGTTCACAGGGTATTTGAACATTCTTCTGTATCTAAAAAAAATCCTTGTCTTAGATGATAAAAATATTAATGTGTGTAGCTGATATGTGAAACAAGTACTCAGAGCTTTTGATGATCAAGCATCAAAGCACCTCAGTCCTTTAGTTAAGTAATTTTGAAGCTTGCCTTGGGTTTCCTGTAAGCACACTTTATTGGTTGGCAGCTGTGGTGGGTTTCTTTGTAGTTTGCTTCTTGCAGCATCTCCTGCTGTTTGCAGCTCTCTGAGCCCCAGAAGTGAGTGAGTGCAGGGTTGGCAGCCCTGTGTGGGCGTGTGACACGGGACTGTGGTGACAAGAGCGTGGCAGCAGCTGTGCCAGGCAGTGCCACACTGTGCCAGCCCAGGCTGCACCCCCTGACAGCTCCTACAGCACTGTGAAACGTAGGTGCCCTCCTGTGGGCATCCACTGCTTCTCCTTCTTGTTTGCCTGCCTGGAAATGCTTTGGGTTAGATTTTGAGCTAAGAACCTTTGATTATACTTCATTTTGTTTTGTTTTGTTGCCTTTTTGTTTGTTTGTTGTTGTTTTTTTCTCTTCTAAACCAATTAAAACATCAGGGACTAAAAGCATCCCTCCCTCCAAACTGTAATTTCAGCAGTTGTCCAGGAAATCAACTTCTCCTCCCCTCATCCCAAGAGAGTTTGACATTGCCCTCAGGTCAGGATATGACACTCCATATCAAGGTAGACGTTTAATTGCGTTGATAAATGCAAGGACTATAACGCAATTAATTTTTGGCTGGGGAACACATGTGGAGGTAAGCCATTAATCAAATATTCTTCAACAAACACCATTTATTTGGGAGTACAGAGCATTTCATTTCAGGGTCACCGTGAATATATCTGCTTCATTGCCTGCCTGAGCTGGGCAGAAGGTCTGGTGTCAGATTTGTTTGCTTAACCTCAGTATCAGGTTTCCATAGCTCTTCTTGTTCACAGTATTTCCATGAAGCTGTTTAGTGGTGAGAGAGCTGCACTTGGCCATAGCTCCAGCAGGATGATGCTGTTTGCAGTAAAGCCTTTGCTTCAATTCCTCTTTCACATTGACATGCCCCAGAGCACTGAGCATCCAGAGGCCAAAACTGGCTTTAATCCATGCAAAATAGAGGTGCATATCTAAACTCCACAAAGGTCAAGACTTTCTGGGGGGAAGATGAAAGAATTACACCTGAGCTAATGCTTAATACAGGAGCAAGAGCAGCTATGGGTGCAAACAGTGCCCCAGTGATTTATTCTGTGTTTAGCATCTATATTAGTGCTGCCTCCTTTGTGTGTGGTGGAGAAGGGGTGAGTTTGGCCATGTTCTGTGCACCTTGAAGGATTTCTGAAAGACAAGAAGCACCAGTGGCAGCTGAAAACAAGTAGCCAGATAACAGAAATGGACTTTTGGCAAAGGAGTCCTCAGCAAGGCAGCACCAGCCTAAACTTGTTCAGGACAGTGAACCTCAAAAATAAATGAGGGGTTAGATGAGTTTTGTCATCTTTTAGAAGAAAGTATTGCCTCTTGCAGCAAAGCTGGTTGAAATGTGTTTCTACCTCTGTGAAGATCAAATTTTGCTCTGTTACATGCATTTAAATACATTGGATTTACTTCGCCTGACTTTTTTACAGTAACACAGGAGAAGATTTGATCATTGGGCTCTGAACCCAGTGGAACGATTTCCAGACTTGAGTGTCTGAAATTAATAGTAAATCCTTTCTGAGCCATCTAAGTCAGTTGATCTGAAGAAAAAAGCAAAGACCTCCTTAAAACAAAACAAACGAAAACAAAAACAACCAAAAACCCCCAAACCAAACCAACAAACAAACAAAACTCCAAAAAACCAAAACCCCAAACAAACAAAAAAAACCCCAAACCACCAAACCAAGCCAAATCAAACCAAACCAAAAAACCAGAAATATTCAGCAATATTTGCTCATTCACCCTGTGAAGGTGGTGAACAATAAGCAACAGTTTCCTACATAGGGATTTAAGTGTTGGGTTTTGTCCTTAAAAGCCAGAGGAAAATCCTTACTTCTAATGCAATCAAAGGGATAAATAGTAGGTAATGAGGAGTTTCGCTGATCTGACATCTTGTGTGTTTGCTGGTGTTCACAGGAATCTTTCAAACAAATGATGGGGATTAGTGCAAACCCATTTGTACAGCTGTCTGGATTTTGTTGGATCAGAAGCCCAGTCTGCAGAAAAATAGGTGGATTATCAGCAAATTCTTACTAGTGGCAAGGGAAGACAGGTAGGGAGAGACATTCTAAATTTACAGAAATGGTCAAAACCATGGCTGTGGAGTGACAGATTTGGGCTTTGCTGCAGATGTTAAGAACATTTTTCTTTTTCCCTGTTTTTTTGTAGAAACAAAGACCAAAAAGAACCTGAGATTTAGCATTTTTCTCAATTTCATTGATGCATATAATAAATAGCCATGCCTTTGGGATTCCCTTGTGATGGGCCACATTCCCTTGAAGTTTGTTTAAGCAAAGAGGACTTCTGCTCTGGTATTATCCAGGCCACTGGAGTGAAGAATGTGTAAAGAATACTAGAATGTGAAAATGCAAATAAGAGGATTAGCATGTCATATTTCTGCCTGTTAAATGGAACATCTCCATATAGCAACAGTCATGCATATCCATGCTGCCAGATAAATCCTGAAAGATAGGGCTCTCCTGGGTTTTGGGTGGTGTGGGGGGTGTGTGGAGCTTCTGTGCAAGGGAGATGTCATCAGAGGGGTTCTGCCCCATGCTGATCCGTTGCTTTTTCATTTAACCAGAGTTTAGGGGTGATGAAGAGAGTAGAAATCTCAGGTTTATTTTTTTTAAGAGAGAAAGTCCCACACTCAAGGATGGTGGCTACCTTGACATCATCCCCAGCCTCACAGAATGGTGCTGGAGGAGCACGTGGCTTTTCCAAAGGGTGACATTTGGGGTAAAGCTCCTCATTATGTGTGGCTGTGCCAGCACAGCTGGAGAAGCTGTGGGTGGCTGCAGTCCCCTCAGTGACCCTGGAGAGGTTGTGCAGCACCCAGGAAGCCACAAGTTAGAGAAGAGGGGATTGAAAACCCTTTGGAAACTGGCCTTAGGTCAGCTCTTGTTCCAACCACGGTTTCTTGGCATGGGTTTTGTTACTAAAGACATGTCACTGCAATTAAGTGGCATTAAAGTCAACCCAGCTGCTGCTGAGGGCTGGCCAGAAATCATGCTGCTGTTAAAGTCACCCATCATTTTGGGATGAGCTTTGAGGCAGAGTCTGGAGCTTTGTTTGGAGCAGCTGGAAGCCACAATGGCTATCACAGAAAGTCCCTACAGGCCCTCTGTTTGGAAACTGGGACATGGAGACAGTGAATGTTGTCAGTGGAGGAGCTTACAAAGCAGAATGTGTAAAAAATCTGTGCTGCAGAATGGGAAACTTATATCCAGGGCATGCAGCTCCTTCCCTGGAGAGCCCAGCTACAACCTCAGGAAGGGGGAATGGCAACAGACGTGCAGCAATGGTGCCAGGGCTTTAGCCATGTTTGGCTCTGGTTTAGCCAAGAGAGACAAGAGAGGATCCAGCTGCCCTAGGCTGGGCTGGGAGTCTCACCTGTGCTTGGAAAAGAGAATTGGAGAACGTGATTATCAGGACTCACACCATCATTTTTGCTGCTTTATTGCATTTTGTATTTAAGAGGAAACATGCAGTGGGAGAAGGCTTTTCTTGTGCACAAGCGTGTGTTCAGTGGGGGCATCCTGGCACTGCCTCCAGGCACTGCCTTTTGCATCTTCAAACACATTCAAGATGGTTCCAGCAACATCAGACTTGGGGAGGGCAACAGCAAAAGGAATCACCACAAAACAAGCCTGTTGAGTCATCTCCACCTTTCTTTCCTCTGCCTATCATTTTGTCCATTCCAGTTTTAAAGCTGAGAAAAAGAGGTATATTTTTCAGGGCTTGTTTCTGCTTCTAGGTTTCCATCTGGTTTTTGTCAATGTCAGGGTTTTCTGAGTAAATTTTTTGCCAGTGCTTAAATTTTAGGATTTGGAGTGCTACAACAGGAAAGTGTCTTCTCCTCCCCACAGAGCTGTTGAAGTTGACAGTGCCCAAAATCTCATGTCTGCTACCACTGTAATGAGAGGGAAAACAGGATTACATTGAATGGATGAACCTCACGTGTTCACACTGCTTTGTGCTTGGCATCAACTGGGAAGAGTTATGAGATTGTGGTACCTGTTCTTGTTGCATTCGAGCTTCATTTACCCTTTTGAGGTGATGCAGTCATGATGTTTAGTGTTAAAATATATGGATTTTTTAAAATTAAGAACTGGAAGAGGAAGGAGAGTGTGCCCCTTGCTTCAGCATGGCTAAACAGAGTAATTCCCCAGGGCAGAAGGGCTCTGCAGGAGTGGGGACTTGATGTTTGGGGTGGCATTGTTGAAAGACCTGCTTGCTTATTCAAATCTTGTGACATTATTAGATAAATAAAACAGGTGTCACTAAAGCAAGTATCTGAACAGTACATAATTTCCTTTGGAAAATAACCCTACAGGGTGCTGAAATCTGCTGCTGTGGGGCACTGGAATAACTGTGCAGCATTTCTCACTTGGGAACCATGTCAGGGACCAGACTGGAAAAATTGTCTGCAGTTGATGTTTTTTACTTCTCTGTCATCTAGCTGCCAGGAAGAGCAGTTTAGTGCTGTATTTTGTATATGCACTTTGGTCCTGTTTCTGTCTCTGCATGAAGCTCTCTAAAGTCCTTCCAATTTCTTTACCATAAAGGATAATAAAACACTGCAGTGCTTCATTAAATGGCATCCAGAACTCTTTTCTTCAAACACTAAAGCACAAATCAGATTGGGAGCAGAACAGCAATAAAGGGAAAGACTGGGGAAAATTCACTTGCCTTTGGAGTAGCTGGATTTTTGCCATCAGTGAAAACCTGGAATCCATCCACTGTAACAAAAAATTAGCAGGTACTTAATAATGCTCTTTTTTTCTCAAGACTCCATGGATACCCACCAGTAGTGATTTACTGTAAGTACTCCATGAAAAGCAATGTTAAATCCTGCTGCCTTCTGCTTTGGAGGTCACAGAGAGGCAGCTGAGCAAATCTCAGCAGTGGCAAATGCAAGGCATGAAATACTGTCACTTGGAAAGAAGGAGCCAAGTCTTAATCACATAAACAGATTCTCATATACTTTTGCCATGCTATTTTATAAAGTGTTTATATAACTGAAAGGATTAACCTGGAGGGGAAAAAAAAGGCTAGAAAAAAAAATTTTTACGACTTCTTATTTATGGCTTTACTATGGTTGAGGAATTAATTTGCATTTTACAAAGCCAAAAAGTGGGAGAGGAGAGAGAAGGAGGGATCTGAATAAGGAGAGATATTTGCATGGATCTCAAAATATTAAAGAAAATCTAAAATCCCAAGGAGTTACTTCTGTCAAATGCAGACACAGAGGCAAATCCAAGGCTGGAGCAGGACTCAGTATCCAGGCAACGTCAACATTTTTTGTTAAGCCACTGCCAGTGCCGCTGACAGCTTTTGCCACTTTATGGTCACATTAAAAAAAGCAAATGCCTGCCATCACTGACATTCTTAGAAATTACTTTCTTGTCCATCCAGCAGATGAGAGGCTCAGCAAGCACACAGCACATGCACATCTTGCAAAAATTCCAAGGGAAAATCCTGTGATGGGTTCATGGCTAGGAACTTGTGTTTCTCCCTTAGCCTGGCACTTTGTTTCCCCAAAATTTCTTATCCAATGCCTTGGACACAGGTACTTGCTGTGCACTAGGGAAGGAATCTTGTTCAGTTGAGCTGTTTATAAGCAACTTCTGCCACTTCACTGAAAGCTGCAGGATTCGAGGAACCCTTTGCTGTGCTAAGGAAGCCTCCAGCTCTTCTTGCCTCCTTTTTGCATGGTGCAAAACCCAAGGAGGTAAATGAGGTTAAGAACTTCATTAATATGCTAATAATGCTAATATAGGAGGGGAAGAAGCCTTTGATTTGCAACCTTAAAGGGGTAAGGTGGGACTGGTGAGCACAGAGTAGTGCAGCCTGGTGGGCTCAGTGCTCTGAAGAAAGGACACTGGTTTGCCATGTCCTTAGAGAAATGCAAGTGGGTTTTGTGCTGGTATTGTCAACACAGTGGAACTTTTTTTGAAGCTGAGCAGTTAAAACTGTTGAGGAGCCAGCTTCATTCTTCGCCGTGGGCCATCTCAGGGAGAACCAAGCACTCCCCAGTGGCTGCATGTTTTGTGCCTTTGCAGCACAAAGCAAAACCATCTGTCACCTTGGGAAGTGCCTGGTGACAGCAACCAAGGAAAGCTTGTGAAGACACACGGAGCTTCCCAGTCGTGAAGGGGGGTACCACAAAAACCCAGTAAAAAACTGCTGCTGTCATGAAGATGTTTAGCTCACTGCTGGCTAAGTAGCTAAGCACATTAGGAGGAGATGCACAGGGAGCTGCTAAGCTGCAGAAAGTCCTTTGGGCTTTGCTGGTGCCCCACGCGTTCCCTCCCATGCTGGATTTGTGCAGGTTCTGATGTGGCAGATTTGTGCAGGCAGAGAGGATAATGACTGAGACAGAAGCATCCCCCTCTGCTTCTAGTTTCCCCAGAGCTTTGTCCATGACCTTGAGTGGATCTTCTCCATGGTTTGGTGAAGTTTCATTAATTAATGCAGTTTAAGAGTGTGAATTTTGTCACAGGTGACTGTAAATAGGGAAGACTGAAGGGTGCAGGGGGGATTTGAAGGACTGATTCAGGCTGGTGGTGTTGAGGGCTCTGATTCAAAGATCAGCAGGACCTTCCTAGTCAGTGCTGTGCTTGGCACAGGAGCTCGTGTCACAGCTTTTAACACGTGCAGGGAAAAAAAAAAAACCCTCAGAAATTAATTTAAGGACATCTTGAGAAGCTCAGTTTTGCTGCAATGAGCCTGGGTTTTGCCACTGAGGCCAGTGGAAATTTGGTCTCTTGGGTTGAGGGTTGGTGCTCTCCACCTTGCACTTGTCCCTCTCTGAACAATTCCCGAAGACACAGGAATTTTGCTGTTTGTCTTTGAACACATAGGCTTGTAATGGATATAGGCAGCAAATAAACAGGGAGGAAAGCCAGAAGCCTGTGGTCACCATAAAAATCTGCTTCATCTGCTGTGGGTCTTTATTTTCTTTAAAATTTTTAATTAATTTTCTGGTTAATAGGAGTAGAAAAGAGATTAGTCTAACCATGAGACTCTTGCAGTGCAGCTACACCTGAAAACAGACTTTCATCTGAAGCTTTCACAGAGATGATGTGGGGTTTCCCTGGTTGTGCAGTTGCCTGATAGCAGAGTTTAGAATAAAACCAAACTCTATTAATGCCATACTCAGTCCCATTTCAGTGTTTCTTCCTCCCCTCCTCTGCCCTGAAAGTATTTTATTATGACTGGAAACAACCTACCTGGTTTAAAGGAATATGTGGCTTAGAGCAGTAATTTCTGTTGGTGTCTGTTAGCACAGAGGTTTTATTTTTTTATTTTTTTTTTTGCTCCAGTGACGTGCTTGCAAATAAGCTGAGCGTCAGATTTGCCAGGCTTTATTGCCAGCTGCCAGGTGATGATGGAGTGGATTTTTTCCACAAATATGTAATAATAACAAAAGTGTTCAGTCTGGAACACGGGTAGGTTTTTACAGGCTGTTTTAGGCAACCTTAACTCTGAGAGCCAGATTTGCACCAGGTGGGAGAAAGCTCTTAGGTCTGTGTTAGAAATGTGCCCCTGAGAACAGGGGCACCTGAGTGGGGGACTAAGGATGCAGGAGGCTTTTGGGGCAGACCAAGAAATTCAAGTCTCTGCTGCTGGATATATCCAGAGCTCTGTGGCCATAACACTGAGCTTCTGCTTTGTTTCTTGATGTGGCATTTAAGGATTAGCGACATGAGAGCTACTGGGTAGAGTGCTTTCTACTTTAAGTACTGAAGCCACTGCATGAACCTTGACAAGATCTGGGGACCTTATGGCTCTCTACAACAGATTCTGGTCATCTGTGGTACTATTTTAGATCATTTTCAAATTACTTGACAAGGTACAAATAGTACTGTGTTTGACACAATATATCGCTAAGCAAGCTAAGTCACCACTAAAAGAGATTCCATGATTCCAGAAGTCTCTCAATTTGAGGCTCAATGTGTTTTGAGGAAGTGAACAGGGAAAGATGCTGGCTGCAAATTAAGTGTCAGCTGGGATGTGCCTGAGCACCGGTCCTGTGATTCGTAAGGGGATCCTAAAACATAAATGACCAAGGAAGTGTTGTGTAAGGAGTGACAGTGGTGTTGCCCCTTTTCCACTCTGTCTCTGGCTTTCAAGCAGATCCCCAAGGACACAGCTGACAGCCTTTCCAGTCTCTTCCTTTATCATTAGCTGTTGTGAAAAGTTTCAGGCTATTTTTTCTCCTGCCAAGTATTGTGCAGACTGGCAGGGTTGGCTTTTCCAGGAATATTCTCTTGCTGCCTTGTATCTCCCAGGTTTCCAGCCCTTCTGTCATCTTGAGGCATAAAGACTCAAAGCTTTCTCTAGTTCATGTCTGCATTGGTCCCAGCCAACTCACTGAGATTTTCACACAATCCTAAAAATAGCACCTCTGAACTTTACAGTGCTTGGTGTTTTCACTCGTACAATGAATGAACAGGGAACCTTTCACCACCCAAGCTGTTCCACACTATCCTTTGAATAATAGGATTGTGGCTCCCACAGTCACAGCAGCTTTTTAGCTGGATCCTGTGGATCCTTTTTTCCAAGTCATCTGTCTGCCAGCTACACTTGGTAGAATCAAGATATGGGAAAGAATTGGTTGATTTCTAGATCACTGTCAAGAGTAAAACAATCCAGTTTTCCCCTACATGTCCAGTGTCTTTTTCTTTGTCCTTTCTGTACCTTTAGAGATTGTTAGGGTACCTCTGTACCACCTCCAAAAGCCGCTGGCTCTGTCCTTCTCACTGTGCTTTCATCTCTCTTTCAAAAGTCAGTGAGTTTCTTTTGCTATCAAAATTGCTTGGTGCTCTGGGTGCAAAAAATGTAAAACAAACCCCATTAAAAAACAACAACAACAACAACAAAACCTGGAAAAATAAACCAGAAAGATCTTCTCTTCCGGACCTTATGTGTGTGATAATGTGTATTTTCTCCTCTATATTCCCATCTCTTCTGGCATATTGGGAAAACTAATCCTAGTAAACTTTCTCTCTCTCTCTTTATAGTCATATATTTATATTTATATTTATATTTATATTTATATTTATATTTATATTTATATTTATATTTATATTTATATTTATATTTATAATGGTGGTGGTATCTTGGGAAGTTAACAGAGCTGGTTTGCCAGTTGTTCAGTTATTAAAACATTAAAGCATGCAAAGCACTTGGCTTTATTCCTTTGCTTACAACTAATGATGCTTTTGGATCATTAATTTCTTGGAAAAGTAAAGGTAGAAAATGAAGACCGATCTTGAGGGGGTTTTGTGAATTTGTTTTCTGTGGGGTTTTTTGTTTGTTTTGTGTTTTTGTTTGTTTGTTTTGGTTTCAGTTTGGGGATTTTTTTGTTTGGTGGGTTTTTTTTTTGTTGGTTTTGGTTTTTTGGCTTTCTAGTTGGTTTTTTTTTTTTTTGGGGGGGGGGGTGGTGTTGGGTTTTTTGTGCAGGTTTGGGCTTTTTTTAAATCCCTTGTATTGTTTCTTAAAGACCTGAAGGTCTACTGTGTTTTGCTAAGGGTGATTTGAACAAACAGACAAAGGGATTTCTGCAATTCAAAAAGGCTCTGCAGGGGGGTGGATTTCAGTGCAGTCCCTGTCTACATGCAGAGATAGGGACTCCTTTTCTATTATATTCCCCTTTCTTCCCACTTGTGTTAAGAATGCAGCGTTGGGTGATCTTGTAGGAATTTTCCCTCTTGGCATCACTGCTGTGTTTAGTTCATCAGCATGGAGTCCTGTGCCATGTCCTTGGCCATTGATGTAACCAGACTGGCAGTGGCTGTGTAATTAGTTGAAGTCCTTCCCATGGATACCCTGGCTAGTCCTTGGGATTTTGTGAGCTTTGAGCTTGAGTTCAATGAGCAATTCAGCTCGCTGCTACAGGACCCTGCTTTCACTTTCAAAATAACATTTATGTAAACACCTTTAGGTGACCTCAATGTAGGTTTCAAGTTCTTCTGCACCATCACAGCATCAAAGAGCAGGAGAGGCACACAAATGCTCCTTTCCCCTTGAGACTCATAGGGAATGTTTTATTCCTCTGGAAGTTGCTGCTCCCTTGCAGCTGAACCATGAGGTCCATTTTTAATCAGTGAAGAATGGGAGAGTCATCAGTGAAACTGCTGGAGCCAGCAATGGGAAAGGCTTCTCAAGCATTATCTAAGCATTTAGCTTTTCAAGGGGTGGTTCAATTTTCTCTTCAGTCAGCATTTCAGTGTTGTCTCTCAGGTCTAATAGGATGCTGCTGGCCACTGTCTCTGATTTCATGTATGTAATACATATATAGCATATATGTCCTTATTTCACCCACTGTGGCATAGCAATGGGTCATTTGGGGGTGACTTTGGGGTTTGTATAGGGTTGACATGAAAGGACAGCTGAGCACTGGTGCCAACTGTTGCTAATTCAGTGAATTTTTCTCTTCTCTCCAAATAAATCTCCTAAACCAGATTCAGTGCAGGCCTGTATTTCTGTAGAGTTGTGATGCTCTGATTTTTTAGTCTCTTATGTTTCATGGGAGTTCAGTATTGGCATAGCTGTATGAATTTCACTTTCAGGCCATCCCTAACATATCTCCTTTTCTGAGCAATCTCTGTCTTAATTCATTTGCTGACATTCCCTTTGTGAGCCATTCAGTGCTGGTTTTAAGACTTTAATTTAAACTGAAGGGGGTATTTTGTTCAGCCCTACAATGCCCATTTTAACTTTAACATCATTTAGTCTGTTCCAATTCTGCATGAAAAGTGAAGAAGCAGTAAAGAAAGGAGGACAAGAAGAGAACAAAAAGGAGATTTGTGATGTTCCAGTGAATCCTATATCCTTCTTAAGGTTTTGTGGATCAATATATTTGAAAGACTTGATAGAAGCGAGAAGAAAGAGAAGCAAGAAAAGATGAGAAAAGCCCAAGTGGAAAATGCTTCTAAGAAACTTATTATCTCTGCTGTTTTGTTGGTTTGTTTTTGTTTTTATAAAAGTTACTGCTGAGATGTTTCTCTTTAGCTGAGAACTTACTAAATTTTAGAAGTGGTGTTGTCACCAGACATCTTGTACGTCCTGGATTGAATGCTGTTTTGATGTTTTGAGCACAGCCAGATTGTGATGCATTTAAAAACAGCTCAGTTTTTCGCAATGAGATCTGAAATTGCTGAAGAAGTGAGTGCTGGAAGCATATGCACCAAGTTTATTAGAAGGATGCAGGGAAATTATCATTTGGATGGAATCACAGTCATCAGTCCCAGCTTATTGCTCTTCTGGGATAGATGTTCTGGGTCTGAAATAGTGTTTTTCTTACTAGAAATCACCAATATGACACCACTACCATCACTGTTACTCCTGTTCCTGCTGGTTTGTGTTACAAGCTCTGCAAAGGTACGATAGGAAAACATCACAAAGATGCCAGGATGTAATTTATAAGCAATTTACCAAGAATTCTGGGGAATATAGTGTGCACCTTAGGGGACTGCTAGAAAGAAGTGAAATGAAACTTTTAGATTTTTCTGACAATTTTTTCAGAGATTGGAATCTTTCTTAATGTATAGTGAAAGCAGCATGAAGTAGTATTAAAAAAACGGGGACGAAAACTCGTTACAGGGAAACACTTGGTTATGATTATGGGAAGTAATTGAGCCCAGCTTGGTGTCATAAACTTGCAATTCTTTTATGGGGTGTGAGCTGGGCTTGGACCAGATGGAGAAAATGGTAGTTTGTGTTTCTCTTTGAAAACATGGGCTAAATGTTCTGTTCAACCAGCCTGCAAATGGTGTTCAGGCTAAAGAGGCTTTCTGTTATTGTGCATTGCATCACCTGGATTCAAGTGGCTTTTTTTTTTTTTTTTTAAGAGCAATGATCTCTTTAACATATTTATTTTCATGTTATTTTGAAATATTTTGACATTTTCTATTTATATGAAATATGGTTGCAGTTAAGATCAGTCTGGTGTTGTAAGATGTGCAAGCATGTGCCAGCACCACTGACAGCATTAGAAAACGTTCCATTTTGCCAACATCATTATGCAGAGTTTAAAAAAGAAAAATTAGAAGAAAAAAATCCAGCTTAGGGAAAACGTTTAGGACAACATGGCAGAGAAACATGATCCATGTAGAAATGCAAGCACGATTCATGCTTTACCTTTCTGAGCTTTATTTCTCTTAGCAATGACAAAAACAGAGGGCAGTTCGAACAAGGAAATTCTCAGCAATGAGGAAAGGGAAATACTTGGTTTTGCTGATTTGCAGTCAGGAGCCAGTTCAAACAGTAATTGTCACTAAGGGGATACATATTCCTCTTAGCCTTCCTGTTATGAGCTAAATGAGCTCTTAAATTTCAAGGAGAAAAACATTGATTTTTCCATTTTCACATCAAAATAAATTAGATAGCACTAACTGGTCCCCACTGCCTGCCCTGCATTCTGCTGCTGCATTTTTATGTCAGGTTCAAGCTCCTGTTAAAAAGGCAACTGAGGAAATTGTTTGAAATATCAGTTTTTAAAGTATTTTCCCCATGGCACAGAATTTACATCTCCATGAGATGGATGAATCAGTTTGTGTTCCAAAGCCCTGACATCCAGTGGCTACACTTGTTTGGTGTGATGGCATCTTCCATATTTTCTGTCTGGTGGCCAAATCTGAACAGTCACCCTCAATTCTACCTCACAGAACAAATCTTCACGTCACATGCAGAGAAAAAGAGATTTTTTTTTTATGTTTGTGCCTGAAGAGTCGTGGTAAATCACTGGGGGCAGCTCCTTTTATCCTGAGAGATGCAAAACCGCAAAGCAAGGAGTGTCAAAAAGAGGGAGCCCAGCCAGGGATGGGGGGGAGTTTGGGCTGAGGTCTGGGGGGCTTTGCAGATAGAGAGGGGCTAGGGAAGTGTTTCACACCAGTGTTCGTTTGCTCCTTCCCCAAACATCATTTTATTAAGCTGCCCATTTCTTGGTATCTCTCAGAGAGAGTTCGTGTAGGATTTTTGGAGGGGCATGGTATTATCCTTATGCAGCTAAAAAACCATAATATGGGATAAGTAATTTGGGAGATTTTAATGTAGCTTGACAAGAGTCCATTTCATGGTTGTTTGGAAGGGATGGAAGGGATTTGTGTTTTCAGCCTCCAGAACATAGATGGCCCCAAAGGAACACTTTGAAGCACAGCTTTTTATTATTAGTTTTACAAGATCCTTGCACTGGAATCATTAAGAAGATGTAGTACCTGGTGTAAATGTGCAAGTATCTGCTAGACCATTAGCTGTGGGAGACAAACTGATTATACTCAAAACACTTAGTGCTTTTTTAATAAATTACTGTGAAAGTCAGTTGTTAAACAGCGTTGTCTCATTTTCTAGTAGCTCTGTGTAGAAACATTAGAGCCTTGCTGCTTCCCTTAATAAGGGGAAATGAGCCCTCCTGGTGCAATGGCCCTGCTTGAAAAGGTCATCAGCCACTATTTATCCTCGGTTTCTATCAAAAAGGGGGATGTTTCCATGCTGAAGCAATAGCAGTTCTTATCTCATTAAAAAGGGATTTAAATTTTTTGCTTTCTGATAACATTAAGTCATTCTTAGCAGTGCTTTGGCCACTGAAGAATGAGGAAAGCTTTTCTGAAACAGAGGGAGCTTGAGGTTCAGCCTGCACTGGGGGTGCAGGCAACACTTCTTGTGTTTTTGGCCAAGTAAAGACTGGAAAGGGAACTGAATAACTGTTGTCAGATATGCCAGAGGTGACTCTGGATCAGAAAGGAACACTCTGTTCTCCTACATGGTAAGGGAAGAGTGACTAGGCTCACTTTGCAGCAAGGAGAATCCAGGTTTGGGTTTGGGGAGCTGGTTTTCAAATGGGAAGTACCTATGGAAGTAGGTTGAGAATCAGCAGCTGAAATGTGCTTGTGGGGAGAGCCAGAGCTTGTCCCACAGCAGCTGCTGTCAGTCGTGGTGCCATGATCATGGCAGAGTGAAGGAAGGGGACAGTGCAGATGAAAATGGAGAGGTAAATGTGGTGGTCACACAAAGCCAGATGGGGTGTGCAGAGCTTAAGACTTCTTACAGCTACATTAAACCGAATATTTAAGTCACACAGACACTTTCTCCTGCTAATTCCTCAACTCACTGCTCCATTTGCTTCTCCTCTGTGCTGGGTGAACAGTGAGCCTCAAGGGAAGGGCTGGAGAAGGGGCTTTGCAAACACACTGTGCTGACAGGAGATTTTATGCCAGGGACTGTTATTTGGTTTAAAGCAGCGGGATGTTCACTTGCAGAGCTGAAACAAGGCCACAGAGATCAGGGTAAAAGAAAGTGGGAAGACCAGTCACAAGGGGAAAGTCTGAGAATAGCTTCACGTTAATTATCATCGTGCCTCACTTGGATATCAGTTGAGAGCCTTGTGTGGAAGGTAATTAAGTGCCTTGGTAATAATTTGATTGTTTTGGTTGCTAGGTGAAAGAACAGTGGTGTCCTCTGCACTGTCTTCTTCCACATTCTCCACAGAGTAGACTTGGGGGAGCCTCTGGTAGCTGAAGGTGACAGAGGAACCTACTGTCACCTGTGCACGTATTCTTGTGATCCCCGAAGGCTCAAGACATGCTTGCATAAGTGCATCTTTCTGAAAAACCAGAGCTTGCAAGGAATCTGTGTTGATAAAGGCTTTTTCTGCAGTATTCAAGGCTGGGTTATGTTTTCCTTCCTAATGATATTAAGTCCCAGAAGCAATCATGAGCACAAGGAAAATGTCATGTTTCTTTGTAGAGGAAAAAGATGAAATAACCTTCAATTCTTCTCAGGAATAAAAAAGATAAGACTCTCGTTACTCACATAGAGTGTGATTTTTGAAAGAACTGAGCCTCACAATATAGTGGTGTCCAGAGGAAAGGCTGATGCTCTGTAACTTTTAAAAAAGCATTTGATTTAACAGAGCATTTACTATAATCTTAGGAAGGTTGACTATGATAGTTTGACCATGCCTTGGTCACACTTGCACCCCTTTCCAGCTGCTCAAGATCCAGCCCTTTCCTAAAATAAACAGCTCTAAATGTACAGACTCAGAGCTGAACACCATTCATACAGCCTGACTGACTGGGATGAGCAAGAGCCTCGTGCATGTTTGTCTCATTGGAAAGACCACGAGGTGGGTTTAGCTGTGTTACAAACAGCTGTGGCAGTGCCTTTTGCTTTGCAGAAAGCGAATTTGAACAGGGCAATCTGCACTGAACACAGGGATGCGTGCAGCAGGGGAGGGCACGTCACAGAAAAGCTCCAGCCCATCGCTCCAGCTATGGTTTCCAGAGAGTATCAGCCTTCTTTTCATGAATTGGCAGGAGCTGGATCCCATGAATCCATCAGTCATTAGCTATGGAGAGCTGGACGTTCCTGAGCTCATGGACAGTCAGCTGGGCTCTCCTGTCACTCCCAAGACCCAGCACACGTGAATCAAAATAGTTGGGTGATGTCACGTCATGGTGCCAGTGTGCCTGGGACACTGCTGCCAGGAATTGTCTGTCCAGGGATGGTTTCCTTTTACAGCCTGTTGAAAGAGTCATCATGCCAAGCTGCACATGACAGTTCCCTTCAAGAGGGCTGGTGGCTCCTTCGTGCAGTCAGTATTTTTTAAACAAGGGAGCTTATCAGGCGGCTCCTGACCTTTTCCACATGAGCCGATCCACTGGGAAATGTTTTGGTCTCCGAGGCTTCTGACAGCTGATGTATAAGAGCTGTGTGGCTGCAAGCTGGGCAGACTTTGAACTTCTCCCCGTGTCCACAGGGACTTGCAGGGCAGTTACCGTATGCCGGAATTAAGGCTGGAAGCGCCTGGCGAGCAAGGGTCGGCAGCGTGCTGCAGGACAGCTCTCCACAAAGACCACAGCCAGGCACCTCAGAGCTGAGCTGCTGGCCAGCTGGACTTCTTTTGCAGCCACACAGTCTTTCTAGAGATTTATTTTCTCACACCTGGGCTTTTGGTGTAAGCAACACCTCTCCTTGCCCCTAGTGCTGCTCTTTTTTCTCCAAGCCCGGGCATGAGCGACAGCTGCCGCCCCGCGAGTGCATGTTGCAGCTCATGAAGCGTTTTGGCAGCTTCAGAGGGAGCAAGAAGAGAAAGGAGCGATGCAAAATCTTGGAAAGGCGCCACTCCGACCCCCAGGGCCTGTCTGGTAAGGACCCTCTGCATCCAGAAAGGAGGGACACTGCTCTTTGGGAGAGGGTGATGGTGAATGATAGAGAAACAGTGTTGTGCTCCCCAGTTTCACCGAGTGAAGTGTGCATTTCTTGTGTGTAGGTTATTTTGGTGTTGATTTGCACCAGAGATGAAAATCTGAGCTGACACCTGTAACACACATTGCCATAACCTTTAGGGAAAGAGTGGTGGTACAGGAAGCTTTACAGTAAATCTTATGGCATTCAGAAGAGGCTGTTGCCTGATGTCACTTTAATTGAACAATACTAACTAAGTTCTAAGTTAGGCCTAATAATATCTATTGAAGCATGAATTTTAAGTAGAGAAAACAATTCTTATCAGTCTCGTAACTAATGCATTTAAAAACATCTTTCTGATACTGCAGTTATCAGTATAATGGTGTTTGAGTTGCTATTAGGGACAGTTCTCTCTTAATCAAAAGCTTTTCCTGGTCATTGAGTATTAGCTCCAATACAGGTGCTGAGCTGTGTGTGTCAGAGAGTATCTGTGTGTCACATAGGGGTCAGCTGGTAAGGAGAAAAGTGATTTTTCAATAGGATCTGGCTGTTTTCTTTGTAATGGAGAAGTACCAGTTTTAATGCATTTCCTATACGGACTAATGGTAGCTGGTTCTCTGAAGACCATGAGTGTTACTGAACAATTCTGTTCTGTGACTGAGAGGGTTAAAACTGATGTTACACTGAATCAGCTGGAGAAGGCTCAGTTTAGGGAGGCTGACATGTGCAAAGGGTAGGCAAGGCTCTTTTACTCTCTGTTGATCAGGAGTCACTATGTCAAATCCAGCAGAATGATGAAATTAGGAGTAGTGTTGGTCCAGATGGACAATTTGGAGACTTATATGTACATTTAGTGATGGGGAATTACAGCTGTTGGATGGGTGGCTGCCTAGAGGGCTTGGTTTTCTATTTAGTGGTTTCCAATTCATTTAGTGATTGGTTGTGTAATTTTTAAGTTGTAATCCTTGCAAACACTTCTCCTTTTGTTCCTGTTGTGTACGGTTAAGTGATTTTACATCTAGAACTGTTTACTTTGTTCTGCGTTTCCCAAAACCCACCTGAGGGTTTCAGTGGGAGTGGTAGGAAGGTCAAGGTGATGTGAACGAGAAATGATCCAGGTCTTTGGAGTTTTCACAGTGTCAGCAACATGCACAAAGAGAGGTCACAGGGTTTATGCAACAAGAAGGGGAATGTTTATCTTAATGACATAAAATTCCTTCCCAAATTTCTAATTAAACATCCTAAATTCTCATGTAGAATAGATAGAAACATATGTGCAATTTGTTGATTGAATGTTGAATGGCACTTTGGACCACTAATTCACTGTCTTATTGTGGTTTCATCAACAGAGGGGAATAGCCAATGTCTGCAGAAGGATTTACTGCTGGAAGCACTAAATATAGTCTTGCATGTCTGCTTCCTCTGAGTTTAACTCTAAACCCTGTCCTCAACTCCCTCCTTGGAGAAAATAATTTGTTGGTCACAAAAAAAAAAAAAAAAAAAAAAAAAAAAAAAAAAAAGTCTATATGAACTGTACTGTTTGTGACAGAGTTATATAAAAGAAATTTGAAGTATAATGCCAGTAGTGCCAAAATTCTTGTTCGTTTTTTTCCTCATTCCTATTATTCCAGCTTTGTGGCCCACTCCAGTGATACATAGCAAGCATCACACAGTTTTCTGCAGTTTTCACTCTACAGATTTTGCAGATGCTATTCTTGTAAGAGTGTGACCAGGTTAGCTCCCTGCGCTTCCATCATCAACAGAGAACTACCGAGTCACAAGGGTGGGAAAAATCAAATGGGATATGTCCGAATTTCTGCCTTCTTTGGATGCCCTGCTGTGGGAATTGCCTCTGCCATCCCACCACAGTCTGGGCTCCTTTCAGGGAACAGCTTAACAAGCTTGCAGATGCCTTCCCCTCATGCTCCCCACCCCAGTGCTCTTAATTAACTGCAGGGAAGTGTCAAAACAACTGCTTGGCATTATTTGCTACATTTAATCTCTATCTTTTAGCTATTAGGCCTCAATAAACACTTTCTGTGCAGCTTTCAAGAGAACTGCTGGCTCTCAGCAGATTTTATGATCAATATTAGTGTGTGCAGGAGCACTGGTAGCAGCCAGGCTTGGTGGCTCCTCAGGGTTGATCACTCACCAGCACATCCTATTTGGTTGTCATCTACCAAAATCTGCCAATCTACCAGGGGTGAGAAATGAATGACAGCAGCCTCCCTGTTGCTGAATGAGCTTGGATTGTATTCAGAAAAGGGGTGGAAAAGGAAACAAGAGGAAAATATCCCCTGCTATTTACCCAAAAGGGGTAATCTTACACCTGGACTGGTTGAATTTGGAATTTTTGATTTTTCTTGGCCACTTCTGTAAGTGTTTTAAGGAAGAATCTTCCAGTCCTTGTAAATAGGATTGGGCCAGTGCAGCTCCTTGGCTTCCCAGGAGATGCCATCAGGCCACTGCAACTAAAATTATCAAGTAGTACCATTCTTCTGTGTATCAGCTGGGCTAAATCCCTTCCCTCCTCTGCACTGGTGCAGAGGTTGCATCCTGGTGGAGAAATAAAGAGTGGCATTGCCAAGGATGGTCATTCGCTAGGTTTGGAGCCTTACAGTCCTTTTATTCCAAGTGCACAGCAAGGGGAAACCTGAATGCGAACAGAAGCAGAGAGCACACAGAGAGGGACAGGAGATAAACATGAATGAGTACCAGGAGCAAACAAGAGCACAAGTGAAGGCAGAGATCCCGCAGTTTGCTCTGGGACAGGAGCAGCCAACAGGGAGACCTCAAAGCTTGAGCTGTCCACCAAACAGCAGGGAAGCTGATTTATTCAATAGGATTTTGGCAGGGCTGAGAACAGGGATTACCCAAAATTTCTCCAGCCTCTAGATCACCGCTGCATAGTTTCCTCTTTCCTCTTGCAGTTGCTGTGCAGGGTTCTGGCAGTTTCTCCTCCTGGCAGCAGCCCGATGTGTTGTAAATGGATAGGCTCTGTGGCATTTCTGAAGGGGAAAAATTTTTGACCCCAGAGAGGCTGTTTGCTCTGCCCTTTAAAGAACACCATATATTGCACAAAGGACTGAGTGACATATGCAAAAGGAGTAATGTTTAAAGTGTTTTTTCCCTATCCAAGTCATAAGTGCATAGCAAAGGAACTGCCCTGCAGCACGTGTGGCTGCTATGAGGCTGCACCAGGGCTGCCTCATGCCAGGCATTTAGCCTCCAAACACGTGTTTTGGAGTCTTTTAGCTGCATGGAAATGCCAGGAGCTTCTCCTTGCCCATGCTGCTCCTCTTGGGGTTTGTTGCTTTAATCAGGAGGCTTTTAAGCATCAGATGCCAAAGCTGAGCCCCAACAAGCCAGGTCCAAGGGGTTCCAAGCAAACCTCGGTGCTGCCCCTCAGCCCTTGTCCTGTCCCACCTCAACAGCACTCTTGAGGATCATTTCCCTGTCAGTTGCTATAATTAGGTGCATATTAGGACTAAACTAGGAGTGAGCCTGCTGGATGTCTCAGATCCCAAAAACCACAAGTGCAAAGATGCTTCAGCCCCGCGTGAATCAGGCGGTCCCAGAGTTGCCCCATGACTTGCTCAGTGCATGTTTTATCTCATGTCTCTGTAGCCACCATGGAATGGAGAGCTGCTGAGGCTCTGGAGCGCATCTGGGAGATGCTGTGGGGTGTCCTTAAATACTCAACCTAAATGGAAATGTCTTCCCCTCTCAGTCAAAAACTCAAGGGGCATCTCTTGTCTCCTGTCATGGTCCTTCCCAGACCCCCAGGGTTGGGTGTGAGTGTGTGTCCAGCAGAGAAATTATGTTCTTCCTTCCCAATAATGGGTATGTGGTGATTGCATCCATGATCACCATGTGCAGGTAACATGCCATGGAATGTGACCAGCTCATACAGCTGTCCATGGGCAAGGACTTACACCAAACCAAAGAGCTGGTGCTTCACAGCCTCTCCAAGTACAAATGAAAACCCAGGGGGATAATTCAGCCTGGCTGTCATCACTGTTCGTTGGCACGAGCCTGAGAACAGGGCCAGAAAACTTGGGAGAAGTGCACAGTGGAAACATGAAGCAAGGAAAACATGATGGAGAAGCAATTGCAAAATGGAAACAGGATTTTATCTCCTCCTCTTCCAGCCTGGAGAGCTGCAGCTCACCCAGCGCTTCACCCCAAGGTGGGTGGTGCTGCTTGTGGGAGGATCAGAGATATTTATTTTTCTCATTCTGGTGGGATGTTTTTGTTATGAGGCAGTGGGGGAGAAATCATAGTGAAAAAATTCTGGAGAAATAAGTGAGAGTGAAGGAATTGCTGCATGTTCCAGCACTGCCACAAATGAACGGAAAGAGCAAAATCCTGTTGCTCCAGTAAAGCAGCATAAAACCACCATCATCAGAGACTGGGCATGAGAAACTGAGACAGCTTTGGTTTGTTAATGATTTTCTCTACTGGTTTTCATGCTCTGTTGAGCTCATAGTCATTTTAGAAGATGTGCAGCCCCGGCTGATCAGTACTGATTAATCTTGTACTACAGAGAGCACCGAGACCTGGAAGCCGTGAAATTTCTGTAGTTGGTTGTTGGGAAGGAGAAAAGCAGTGACAAACCTGATCAAATGTTTGAGACTTTTTAATTTGCCATTTTCTGCTTCCTTATAGTCACTGTTCTGGTGCTTTCTGGCACATCCTGGCTTTGTGCACAGCTTTGAGGCATTCTGAATGGGAGGAAAATTACTCTGGCCATGAAGCAGTAGAAACAGCAAGGTGTTTTCAAGCAGGCACCTGTAAATTCAGATGGTAAAAAACCCCATAAGACCTCCACTGATTTGGTGGAAACTGAAATGGAGGTGGATTGAGCAGAGTGCAGCATCCTGCCTCTGCAGCCCTTTGCAGGCTTAAAGAAGATGTAGACTCTGCCCCCATGATGAGTTGTCCAAGAATGCAAATTCTCTGAGTAATTTATTTTCAAAGAAGTTATTTTTGGCTGGATGGCAGATTAGACGTGTAAAAATACAGCGTGTTCTTGAGGCACAAATTTCCAGATCAGTGCTGCAAATGAATCTGCCCACTGACTCTTCTTCCCAGTCCTGTTCCAGGCGGTTCTGGTGTCTCATCACAAAATTTGGTCAAAAATATCTGTATTACTATAAATGACTGAATTACTCAGCACTGATGTGCTGTTGTCAACAATGTGGTGAGAGCAGCAGGGCCAAGCCTCCCTTTTGATGGGCTGCCTTACAAACTGTGGAGGTTTTTGGGCAGGGAGATCTCCCATCTGGGAGGAGTCCACGTGGTTCTGGTCCTTGTTGCTGCTTGTGGGTGCAAGTGTTTGTCCCCCAGACACAGCAATGGCAGAAAGACTTCATTTTTAACTGTCTGAAGGACACTTTCCTGTAATTCTGCAACTATTCAAATAGTGTTATTTGAAAACTGGGATAAATGTTATTCCTGAGAGAAAGAAATTAAAAGCAAATCTTGGGATTGAATCTGAGCAAAAGTGTGAAATGCAAGTATGGGGAGGAGTCCATTGAAGTGGAAAAGAAGAAACTGAGATAGAAAGGAAGCTGACTGTGAGTGAGAGTGTGCAGATCCTGCCTTTTTCTGACAGTAAATAATATTTATGCATTTATCAGTATTTCCTTTTTCCGTCCTCCATGTCTGTTATCTTCAGGGAACAAGTCATTTCTGATATGTATGTAAGACCGGAAAACTATCTCTGTTACTTCTGACATAAATATCTGATTCATTTTTGAGGCTGAAATAAAATAATGTAGATAAGACTTTCATATGTGGCACCTCAGTTTAATGAACACAGCCTGGAGTGCCTTCATAAGGGATGCTGGAGGGTCACAGCCTACATACTAAAAATCACTGGAATTACTCATTTCCATGCATCCTCTCTCATCCTTATTACTCCAGTTGGGAGTTGCATAGAGATATTTTTCCCCTGATTTTCCTGTACTTTCCAAGGGTTCTTACTTCAAAAGGATGTCTGCATGAGAAGCTGTTATCCTAGACTGACTTTCTACTTATGTGAATGTGCTAAGTTAGACCACAATTTATTTATACTCCCATGCATCTGTATTAGAAATCCTCTTGTCAGACTTTAAAAGCAAATTTCAAGGCCAGGTCTGTTTTTAGAGGCTAGATTTGCACTTGACAGTAGCATTTAGGTAGATGGGTACTTTTGTTTAATTAGAAATCAATGTTTTGGACTATTGACTCCTTGCTCAAAGTTTCAGTGAATTGCCCAAGACTGCAATTTCAAAGATGTTGTTGAGGCAGTTTGTTTGTCAGGTTTAGTGGATCAGCAAATCCCAGGAATTACCAAGATTCAGCTGTTTTCTACTTTCACCTCTATTCATGTCCAACCTAAAAGCATTTCAAGGACTTAAAAGTGCTCATAATGCTGAGATTGAATGCCTTGAAATTGTTTCAGCCATTTGATTGTCATTCCAGAGTCACACTGACACAGGAAGGCTTCGCTCTCGGGAGATGAAGGGCTGCTCTGTGAAATACCGTGGTGCAGCTGGCAGGCTTGGCTCAGGAATTCTCCCTGCTGGAAAGGTCACACAGCCTTGCTTGGTTTAAGGACAGACCCCAGCTCTTGCACCAGAGAGTTCCCATTCTGTCCTTTTTCTGCTCCTCCTTTGATAAAGTTGGGGCAGTTTAGCTGGAGGAGGAGCGATGGGATTAGCTGACATTAATTAATAGCATCCTGTTGTTTCTTCAGAGTTTTTTCAGGCATTGGAAAACAGCTGCTTCCCAGTGCTCTGTTCCCTGTGGGCCAACAAGGACCCTTTTGACACGCTCGGAGCCACAGTCACCGGATTGTTCAACAGATCCTGCCCATCTGGCCCCGTGGTTTTCTTTCAGTCAGAGCAAGAATGATGATAGTGAACCCAGGATCCCTGTGACAATCCTGCCTTTCCTGGAGGGCGATGCTCCTGGAGAGGAACAGATGATTTGTGACATTTTCACTGCTTGTGTGGAGTGTAATTAGGGATAATGAGCAAGAACAGGGCAATAAATCAATTTAAGAAATGCAGATGAGGCAGAAACGAGATGGCAAGTGAAACTGAGACATGAAGGATTTGGAAAGCTTGCAATGGAAGGGTTCTTGCTGCAGGAGTGACTACAAAAGTTGGAGGGTGTTCAGAGGTGAGGGTTGCACCAGTCTTCTTGAGAGGAAGACTGAGTTGAAAGGATGAGAATTTGGCATTTCCCAAGGGAATTAATTGTATTACAGAATTTAGGGATAGTTAATATCCAGGGATCAGGGGACTGGAAATGTTCATCAAAGCCCTGGGTGGTGAGGTGAGCCTGCAGCAGGACATGCTGGGTCCTGACTCCCAATGAGTCAGTCACCCCAGGGCTTGGGGTTGTGGTGGATATAAACTGGAAAATGATCCAGGAACGTGCTGTCACTATCAGCAGGTGAACCACACGCTGGGTTACACCAGGAGGAATGGAGCAATCCAGTCCAGGGAGTTGTTATCCTCCTCCCCCTTGGCCTGCTGGGCTGCACCCACAACAAGGTGTCCTATTTCCCCCCCAGCAGAAGGACAGGAGGAGACTGGGAAACTGAAGAGACTTTTCCTGGAGGGCTGTCAAAATGTTTTGTGACCTACAGCAGATGTTTTGGGATCTGTGAGGAGAGGCTGAGGAAACTGGCAGAATTCTTTTTGTCCAGCAGAGAGAAGACTAAGGTGCATTTTAATAGCAGCTTGCAGCTCTGTGAAGGGCAGTTTCAAAGGTGATAGAGCCAAACTCAGTTCTAAGTAGTCACAGATGGTAAAAGAAGGAGGACAAGGCAAGAATTCGTGCCTGAGGAAGATCAGGCTCAGCAAAAACTCCCTCAAGAGATTGGTGTGGTGCTGGCACAGGTATCCTAGAGAGGCTGTGGCCTCCATCCTAAGAGATTTTCAAGACTCTTCTATCAAAGCCATGATCTTGGTTGATACCAGACCTGTTTTGAGTGAGACATGGAAGAAGGGGCCTCCAGACATCATTCAGAAATGAGCATTTCTGTGATGCTCACTTGTTTAGTTGCAAGGAAAGCTGAAGTTGCACATATTGTGGCTGTACATTTTGCCCACCCAGTTCTCCACACAGGCACAGAATTGTTCTTGTTTTCATGAACAAGAATGACTTCTTGGTGGATGTATTTGTGCAGCTGATTTGGAGAAGAGGACCACTGCAAAGCTGAAGACCAACACCAGCACATTTACTGGGCCAAGAGAGGCAGCAAGATGTGTGTGTTTCCTACAACAGGTACCCAGGCTGCCTTCAGGCTGTTTCAGATGCATTAAGCATCACCCTGAGAGTCCTGGGCAGTTTTTAGTGCCCCCTTAGCTGAGCAGTGTCTGGGTACCCCCAGCTGCTGCCCCACTTCAGGGAGCGTTCCTTTTCCAGCCCCAGGAATTGCAGTGGGACTCAGTTTGTATCAGTATCTGTCACTATAGCAACTCCTCACTTAACCAGTCCCTGCACTAAAAATAGATCACCTTGATCTCAAGGAAAGAAAGCCAAAGGAAATCAAAAAGGGCAGTGGTAGCAAGAGCTGCAGAGTCAGGTATTGACTGAAGTCTGGAGCATTTGAAACCTCTTAGGGATAATCTATCGCATAAAACAAATATATCAGGGGAATCTATTAATCCAGAAGCCCTCTTGTGTATGGGTTTGAAGCTTTAGCAAAGGACATGACTTTTTATCAGAGGGATGTGTTTGCAGCTATCACCCAGCACATGGGATGTGAAACCCTGTGGGATGTTGTTTAGCTGGTTAGGACACGTAAGGGATCTTATCTTCCCTAAAAGCAGACCTTCAGCTCTGTCACTAGAGCTGATAGCCAGCTGAGCTCTTGTATATAAGTTATCAAAATCCCTGCTCGTTTCTGAAATTGTTGCTGGTGTCTAGAGGAGTCTGTGCGGGACCCAAACCTGAAAAAAGCCAAATGCTGTTGGTGCTATCTCACGTTGCAGTTAAGGGGAGCTGAGTGTTTTGGCACCTGATAGGGACAGGGCCCTCTGGGAGGGACATGTAAATGATACTTGATCCTGTTTTTCCTCCAAACCCTGCTGGTGCTTACATCTTATCATCATAAAGATAGGGCAGTAGGTATGAAAATAAAAGAGCAACAAGGTTAAAAGTTTGTTGCATAACTACAGAATTAACTGAAAATGCCTTTGGTGGGAAAAGAACAGAATTTGCATAAAGGCAGCTCATATATCATGGGCAGCATATGTGATGCTCAGGAAAGGGTTAATTTAGCTTGTGGAGATGACTGGAATTAGCATTAGGTGTTCAGGTTTATCAGTCAGCATGAGTTTGCTCTTGATAAAGGGCCAGATAATTTAATGGCCTTTTAGGGTTGACAGTTTGCAGACACAGCTGATATTAAAATGTGTAGGTGCTTAACTGCCCCTGCCCTGTATATACTGATTCTTGTTTTATTTAGTATTATAAATTGTGTCTTTTACATTTAGTTAATCTTCCGAGAACCAAGATAAGCAGCTTTCAATGCTGACATGCACCTGTGCAACACAGCAGTGTGAGAAGAGGCACCAATCCCCAATTCCCTCCATCCTTTTCAGGGATATTATTGCAAAATATAGAATTAGTTCTTAGTACATTTTTTGACCTCACTTGAGATCCACTGCTTTTACTTTATCTGGTAATCAGACCCATATTCTGCACCTCTCTCTTCACCAGATGATCTTTTTAAACACCTTTGGAGCTGTTAAGGAACTGCACTGCAAAATTAGATATTCTAAGTGTATTCCCAAAAAGGAGGCATGGAGGTGTGAATATAGAAATGTAAGTTTTGTAAACAGAACAAAATTCATTCATTGAAAAGGTCCTGTTATGCTAAGCCCACCTCAGGCATGACTCCAGCCCTCTGTCACTGCATTTGGGGGTGCAAAATCTTTATCAACATTTGCATTAATGTCTCTAACACACAGATATTAATGAGGAGGACAGCAAATGAACTGTACATATCATTCAAAGACTTGTACAGGAGTAGTCACAAGTCTTCTGGAGATGCTGGTTGCCATCACTCAGTGATGACAGTGCTATATTTGCCAAAAGGCAGAAGTTCCCCCAGATTACAGGAGTTAGTGCCAATAAATGCCCTGTCTACTGCTTTTATTCCCAGCTCCAGCCTGGCAGCAGATTTGTCCCCGTTACAAAGTTTGCTGTAGGAAAGAGCAGGGTACCCAGTACCAGTACTCTCCATACATGATCTTTTCATGACAGTAAACTGTTTTTTCTCACTTAGCTGGAAAGATTATTGGAAGTGCTCCTTCTGCCTCTAAAGAAGCTGCTGTTTCTACTGAGATGCAGTAAAACTCTCACCCCAGAACAGGTGACAACTTTCTCCTGCTGTCAGATTTGGGTTTATTTTCTTCCCTATTTTCTCCCCTTATCCTATAATAGGATACCAAAGTTTTCCTTCCTATCAGCCAGGTCCTTGTTTAAAACTTCATGGAGATCCTTCCGGGCAGCAGTAACAGGAAAACTAGAGACTATGTGAATTCTTTTTGAACTTTAAGGGTTGTAAACAATAGTCTTATTGTAAATCATTACAATTTTTTCTCCAGTCTGATACAGAGCATGAAGCAAAGCAGCAACATACCCGTACAAGAAATCCCAGCAGCATAAACCAGCCTTGAGATGTAGGAGACTAATACAGAAAAATTGTAAAATACTCAAGACTGACAAAACTAATCCCAGCTGAGGAGACTTGTAGAGAAATTATGATGTTATGGGTTTGAAGTGCCAGCTGAAATGAAAGCCTGGGAAACAATGAATGAGCAGCACTCTTTAATATTTAATTGCAAAACTCTCTGGGATATCAAGAGATGCTGCTTGTCTGTTGGGTGGAGCTGGTGAGTGGTCAGGACCTGGAATGATACACCTGGTGCTGGCTCTTGGCCAAAAATTAGATCTGTGAGGCTCATAAATGAAAGAGAAAGTCACCCTAAACTAGAAAAGAATTAGGGTGAAGAAATCATATCAGTAGAAGTTTTTCCCTCCATGTGAGGATAGGGAATAGCCTCAGTCCCACTGCAGCTGCCAAGGTGTGTTTGTGTCCCTGCCTCATCCTTGGGTGACCACACAGACTTGAGTGTGCCTCTGCTGCAGTTCTGCTGTGCAAAATGACTCCACAGAAGCCAACTTTAAATGAGCTGATTGCCAGTTTAAAGGAGAGCAGCACTTCCCAACTGCTCAGTAATGGAGTTGGTAATTCACCTTGCTTCCCAGGCAGCCCCAGCTGTGCTGACACGGCGTTATCCGGGTGCTGTGCTTAAAGGTGACTTGGATCCATCCTCTCTGCATTGCAGGCAGGACAATTCCAGCTTGCTTTTTCCTCCACAGCTTCTTTCCTCATAGGAGTCAGGAATCCACCAGGTCTGATCCTCTCACTGCTGTTACAACGTCTTGTAACCATAAACAGGCCACGTAAGCTTGGACTTGACTCTTCACACTTCTGAGAACAGCAGCCTGAGCCCCTCATCCTGGGTTCCAAAATAAACCAGAAAGGAGGATTTGACCTCAAAAGGCATTAAATACTCTGCAACAGTTGGGGCTTCTGAAAATCAGATTTAATACCGGATGTCTTTTTCCCCCTTCTTTTTAAGACCTTTCCACCGACCCTTGACTAATTGAACCAACACATATCAACACATTCAGGTGGCTGGAAGGTTTTGGCTAATAACATGAGCAACTCCTTGTCATTGTGTTATTTGTTCAGTTGTAGATCATGGAGTATCTCTAGAAGATGAGCACCATTAGTATCATTTCACAAATGGTAAAGTTTAGGCTGTAGAAAATGTTTTATCACAACCATCGTGTGGATGGCACCAACATAAAGACATGTCCTGCTTGGGTGTAAGGTTACATTACTATTTTTACTGCTTTGAAGCTCACTTTCAGTTAAAGCACAAGAACAAGTGTACCAGGTCAGGCCAATTATCCATCCAGTTCAGTCTCTTTTGTGCCAATTGCCACTGACACAGGTAGGGTAAGAACAGGACAGGAACATAAGGGACACATTTCCCCTTGTACTCTCCCAGCTCCAGCACTTTGTGGCTCATATCCTAAGCTAAAGCTGATGTTTAGTAGGCTTTAAATAGTTTCTTTCCAGGATCTTGTCCAATTTCAAAACCAAACTTCTAGCAACTACAACAGCACCTCTTCTGCTGTTTAAGAATGTGATATATCAGAAGTATTTATTTGTATTTGCTTTGAGCCATCTGCTAATGTTATCTGGTGCTCCTTCCCTGTTTACCATCTCCATCCCATGCCCAATTTTACAGGCTTCTGTCATATTCTTTGCTTGCAATCATATTTTCCTAAACTGAAGAATCACTCTGGACCTTTGATCAACCTTATCAGCCTTTTCTGCATCTTCTCTGGCTTTCCTCAGTCCTCTTTGAGCTTGCTCAGTAGAAAGCCAAGGTCATCTATTGCAATGTGTATCTGCAGCTCCCTCTGCACCTCTGTATCATGAAGCTGCCTTTGAGCACAGCCTGTAAGTGACCAGACAGGAGAAGGCCACCAGTGATGCCACCCTTGGGCCTGACCCATAGAGCTTGACACAAAAGAAGGTTATTTCTGTTCTGCAGCCCATCCATTTACCTCTGTAGATTGTCCACTCTGGTCTGCAACCCTTGGCCAGCCAAGGCACTGCTTACCTGAAAAGAAGGGAGCTTGGCCTTTGTGATGTATTTTTCTCCCACAGGGAATGGGTACATTCCCACAAGGAATGGGTACATTTGCAAGGTGGGACATGTAAGGGGAAAAGCATTTCTTGGCTCTCTGATAGGATTAGGAAAGTAGCTTTGTGAGACCTGTAATAAGGGTAGTCAAAAATAGTTCCCTGTCTGGCAGATGAGAAAATGATAAACCCAAAAAGTGTTATTATGTGATTTATCTATCTGGAAGATTTAACTCAATAGCTGGAAAGCTTTTTGCAAAGAAAAGGCAGATCAGACTGCTTTGAAGACAAATTCAACTCTGCACACAACTCTGCCTATAGTAAAATAATTCTCTCAAAGGTAGAGTTGTATATTTATTATTTCCTTGCCTTGTGTCTGACTATCTAATCAGTCTTTGTACATGTCAGCAGCACATCCATAATAAGAAAGTGCTGTGTGGATTGTGTGAACTGGAATTAGAAATGTGATAATCAGCCAAACCGTTGGAGGCAATGTAAAGGCTGCCTGGTATTTGCATTCCTCTAGCTGAGGAGAAAAACCTTATACGTGCAAATGAGTTGTTGGGGGGTTTTTTTTGTTTTTTTTTTTCTTTCCTTCCTGATATGTTATAACCAAATTTCTCCTGAAGCAGCACTTCCCTGGCTCTGGGCCAGCTCACACTGGAGTGCCTTCATGCCTTGTTAGACCTGTTCCAGCCTGGTGGTGACAGCTGTGCTATTACTCATATGTGAGGTGATGTGGCAGATAGAGGCACAGAGATGTACATGTGCCATGGAAAAAATTGCTGATGTATAGGTGGGCCCATGGTTTCATCATAAGGACACCACAATTAGGATCAGAAAATCTATTTTCATGTCTGTACAATTCTGATAATATTATTCCATCCCATCAAAGATGTTCTGAAAGTAAATAAGAATTACAAAAGAAGCCTCACTCCATGGTCCTCATGGTGCCTTAGTGTCCTAAATTGTTATCAATTCTGATTTGAGCAATCTGCCAGTTACCTGGTTACTCTTCAGCCTCAGGATTTTCTGTCCCTATCCTCCTTGGTGCCTTTCTTCCCATATTTGGATTCACACCACTGTTATAAGGTTATCAAGGTATAAGGAGAGACTGTAAGCACAAGCCTGATGTTGCACAGGGAAGGTGTGAAGTGCTGAGCAGGTAAAAGCAAGGTTAGAAGTGATCAGTAGGACAAATTCTGCAAAATTTGATCCTAAATTTAATAGCAGTGCTGTATGGCTACCACACCTCTCCTGGGTGCAGGAGGGGAAAAATTGTGGGTGAGCCCCTGGTGTTTTGCTGTTCAGTCCCTGTGTTCAGCCCTGCCCATATCCAGTGTCCCTGCTTGTGACAGTAAGAGAATGAGACAGAAATAGGTGAGACTTGAAGTGAAGAGCTTTTTCATTTTAAAGGTTTTTGTGACAAGACCTATCCTGACATACACTCCAGGGCAGACATTGCTTATCAAATTATTCTTTAATGTATATACTTCTAAACCATTCCTGGAAAGTATCTATCCATATTTATAAAATGGAGAATTTGACATTGCTCTATACATAAAGAACATTCTCCTCCCAAAAGCTGCTAATCAGCTAAATTGAAATGAGAGATTTTTTGCATGTTTTAATGGTTTGGATAACTAAAAGGTAGATGAAGTGTCAGCTCACTCTGCATCAGGGCAGACTTCTGTCCCTGGTTGGGTTACATGACCCAACACAATCACCATCCTGCCATGAAGAGCTGGATATTTGAGTTCTCAAGGGTACAAGGTTCTCCTGAGAGAAGGAGACAGAACAAACTCCCTTTATGCAGTTCTAAGGGCATAACAGAACAGGTCTGTATCCATTTTTTGGTTTCTGAAATTCAGGCTCATTATGCCAGCCTGAACCTACTCCCTGCTGACATTAATGCTGTGTTTAGTGGCAGGTGCCAGAGCTCATCCTGGCTCCACTGGAATCTGGAGGAACAGGAAACATGAAGGGAACTTTAAGCCTGCAATGTAGGAGACCATCTGAAGAGCTCATAGCTAAGACACTGTGCACTGATGATTGGAAACAGGAACTCACAGGAGTTCTTGGATTTATGCCATTGTCTAGTGGCAAAAGGAACATTTCAGGACAGAGGAGGCTGATTACATTCTTCGCAATAATATTCTTCTTCAAAGAGGCTGGCGTGTCTTTCTGGTTAAACAGAAATATGAGCTGACAAATGTAGTTATACACTTGAAAAGTAGCAAATCTCAGCTCTCTGTTGCTTCCTCAGGCATTGTAAAGGATGTGAGAACAAAATAGCTGAGTTGTATTCAAATGCAGTATTTTGCAGGAAAGTGATATGATGATGCAGATCGATTCCCCCTTTCCTCTCAGTCTCCTACAGCTCTTTTCAGCCTTGAGAAAAGACTTGACAAAAGAAATCTGACCCATTCAATTTTAAAGCCCCTTAGGTGAAGTTGTTCAGGAAAATGTGTTGTCATAAGAAGAGGGATTAATGTAGCAGACGAAAATCAGGGTTGTGTTCACTGCACTGGTAGCTTGAGTTTCACCCCAGCTGACTCCTACTCATATGCAGGAGGTTCTAATTTCAATTAAGGGATGCTCTAAAGCTGAGCTGCGTTGCTCAGAGGGGACTATCTTACTGACACTCAAACTGGAGCAGGGAGGGGGCAGATGAATTGCAGAGGGGCTGCTGTCCCTGCTCAAGTCAGTAGGTTTTTTTGTGGTTTGGGGGTTTTTTTTGGTTTTGTTTTTTTGGTTTTTGGGGTTTTTTGTTTGTTTGTTTTGTTTTGTTTTGGTTTGGTTTTGTTTTGTTTTTTTTTTTGTCTTTTGGGGGGTTTGTTTGTTTGTTTGTTTGTTTGTTTTTTGGGTTTTTTTTCTCTTATTCACAGGGAAGACATCAAACAGTGGCAGACAGCTCCTACAGGAGAGGGCAAGGAGTACAAACAGTGTTAAGAGGGGCTGTAACAGGGTGTGAGGGACTGTAGCAGGATGGTGTCAATAACTGGAGAATTTGACAAAGACTAATTGTTTATACATGTAACAATTTAGTGTTACTCACCCAAAACACATTTTGCCTAAATATTTCTTTTCAGGAGTCTTATTGTAGCAGTTCCAAAGAGTCTTTACAATCTATTTGCTCTCTGCCATAATGTGTCATGGTTGGGGGTAGCAATAGCAGTTTCAGTCTTCATTCTCTGTTTTTTACAGAATATGATAAACCTCAGCCACATAAATGTGAAGGAATTCTGTCAGGAGTCAGTCAAAACCAGAACTGAAATTTAAATTTTTCTATTTCGAATTGTACTTCTCTGCTCACACAAAGGGGACCTTTTCTGCTGGCTGGTTCACCCTAGTCTGTGTGTAACAGGTGCTTCTATTTAAATTAGCATTCCTGAACTCCCATTTTTCTTGGGCTTTTTTTTGTATCATAACACTCATTCACTCCTGCTTGTTGCTTGAGAAGATTTTTGGAAAGTAAAACAGACAAACTACATCTCCTCCTTGGGGTTACAAAGCAGGTAACTCAGGGCCTGGTTTGCTCAGGATGCCTTCAGTTGTATCAGTGCCTGTTTTCCATCCTAATTTCCAAAGACAGTGTTTTGTGCTCAGTTATCTCTTCCAGGTATCTTATCCTCAGGTCTGCCATCAGTATGTGTTTCCCATGGGCAGGTGCATTTGCAGAGGTTTTTGGGTTTTTTTCCAACAGAAATAGTTTTATGGAGGGTAGAAGCACAAACACTGACTTCCTGCTGAACAGTAATTTAGTTATTAGGGAGTAAGAGCAAGCACAGAAACTCAGGCAGAACGAGATCTTTGTGGGTACTGTGCCCCTTTAAATGCGAGATTATATTTCAATGTTTGGGAAAACCAAATGGACACATGGAATAATCCTTAATTTTGCAATTATGGTGGATATTGCTGAGCACACAGAGAGGAAACCTGCATATTCTAATGCACTTTGTTGGCTCTCTTGGAGGAAATCTGAAGGCCTGTGTGAGTGTGTCTGCCTCTGATATGCTGTGATGACACACAGCCACCTTGCAGGTGTACTGAGTAGGCTTTAATTTAGTTAAATCAGGTAACCTTCTGGCAGGGAACTCTCTGCATAAACACCCTGAGGTGTTGGCAGGCCTGGTGAGTGCATGATTGCATTTTCACATCTCTTGGTTGTGGTGTAGACACGCTCTTTATTGCAGTTAGTATGCTGTTTGCCCAGATTCTTTTGTATTGTGAAGTTTAAAAGGATGCTCAAGAAAATATTCTGCTGAGAATTGCCATTTCAGATTGGGATGTTGGTGCATGTACTGCTTAGAAAAGAGAGAGAGTTGAATGAAAGGTCTAGATTTTGTTGATCAGAGCTTGCTGAGTGATTTTGGATAAATCAGATAAAAATTTTCCCATTCAGGTGCTCACATCTCATTTCCTAAAACTCTGTGGCAAAATGCCAGAACAGTCTTCAGTAGTACAGTGGAATCCAATGAGTGCCCTTTGCCTTAGCTAAGGCACTTGGGCAATTATTTAAATAATTTCTATGGATTTGGATGCAGATCAAGTTTATAGTTCTTGCCTTAAGCTCTCTGTTTACGCAGCTGGCAAAAAACGTGGAATAGTGAGCTCCCTACTGTGAGGCTGCATTTCATAAGAGTGCTGAATGTGGAGGGAGAGCCTCATTTGGCAACAATCTGACTACATTCACCATCAGCACCAATCCTCCCTAATTTAATTTAGCTGAATTATCAGCATCTGATGCACATTAATATAGGATGGAGTTTTGAAGAGCCATTGATCTGAGGCAAATAGGAAATGATGGTTGATGCATTGTAAGGCTTTTGGAAAAGGAGCCGGTATTTGCTGTTCCTTTGCTGCATCCCCAGTGAGCTTTGAATCATCATCCTGCAGTTCTGGGAATGAGTCTGCAATTGCAGTGTCCTCTGCTGTGGGTATTTCTGTAGGGAGAGGCACCTGTGCTGGAGCTCATGCACTTTATTTTACCAGTGCAGTCAGTGAGGGACAAGCAGGACACGTGGCCAAGAGTCTGAAAGTCAAAGGCATGCTGATGCTTCAGGAAGGAGGTGTTGGTAGCACCAGTAGTAATGCCATGTGTCACCAAACAGAAAAAAAAACAACAACAAAAAAACAGGAACAGGTTTTCTTCCCCAGAAAACAAGTTTCTGAGAGCTTTGTGAAAAGGAGGTGGAAGTGTCGAACTCCCAGAACTGGAAAAAAAAAAAAAAAAAGAAGCAGAAACTGTGAAAGTAGTTTGGCTTTTTTGCTTTCTAACTCCCTGTGTTTCATTCTAATGATTTAATGGGCTGTTGAAGGTACGTGGGTGAGTTCTTGGAATCTAATCCACCTGTAAAAATCTGAACTGGTCCTGTCAGTGCTCATTAGCTGACATAGACCTTCCTTCAGTTCAGCCTTTCATCTCATGATAGGTTTGCAGGTGGGGCCTCTGGGTAGGTTTCCTGTCCTGCCTTCTTGGGCACATGCTGAGCATGACTCTTCCAAAAGCAGACTCAGTGTGAATCAAACTCATGTGATGCCTGAACCTGAAATACATGAGCTACAGATCACAAACTTCTACTCCCTTGTGATTTTATTTTATATATAAAATTTATGTGGCCAGGCTTTCCTGCTGTCATATGGTTTCAACCCAAATATTATGCCACATTAGGCACAGAATTTTAGTTGTGTACAGGGAATGGTAATGCACAAGATTCTAAAGCAGTGTGGCTGTGCACAAGTGACTGGTGACAGACCATCTAATGACGCTGTGCTTTTCAGTGAGTTATTCTGTGTCCATACGGTTCTTAATGCTGTAAGTAAATGTAGGTTTTCATGGCATTAAAAAATCACAGCAGAATTTCTGGACTTAGCTTTTCAACACTGTAAAAGCTTCCTTATGTGAATAACTCACGGAGGGACTATTCATAGCAATAACTGCTTCTCTCAGCCCTAAGGATTTCTATTTTATTTTGCAAAACCTTGCCATACAGACAGGACACGGAGCATCTGTCCCACTAACATTATGGAATTCAACTTTTTATAGGAGATAATATTGAAACATAGGCATGGGGGTGGAGGAGTCGGAGGTGGCAATCAGCAGAGGGGTTTCAGGGCAGAAATGTATGGCTGTTTCTTACTCCAGGATCATGTTTGCCTGGGATTGCTGTTACAATTTTTTTTTCTTCTTAGAAGATGTAATAGAAGATGAATTTTGCTTCCTGTTTGAAAAACATCAAACTGTACAGTTCCCTCTGCATAACCAGCAGAGTTACTTCAGACTGTTTTTCAACCCTTGTTAAAAACACAGAGTTTGGCAGTCAGGCAGGCTGAGGTTCAGGATTTTCTATGACTAAATTCCTGGTACTGTTTTGAGTATTGGAGCCTGGCAGTTGTCTGTAGCTGTCTGACAAACGCTTGTCTTCAACTGTTCTCACAGGCAGCTTTGCTTGATTTCCATGAGGAGTTTTTTGGCAGCCACTTAGATCTAAGAATACATTATCAGTCTCCATCCAGATCCCCGTAATTTGTAAACCAGGCTGCAGCCAGGCTATCTGGAGGAAGCAAAGGGGAGAATCTCCTCTGTGGGCTGTGGAGCAGCAGAGATGATCCAGGGCTGTGGCAAATGTTTTGGTGGCTGTGGTTCCTCTGCCCCTTTGTGAGAGAATCCTTAGCCCTTCATCAGCTTGGATCCAGCAGAGCCATAAAGTTGGTGGAAGGCAAAAAATGACTTGCCAAGGCAAAGCTGCTCTCTATGCTGAGAATATGAACACAAAGACCTTGCTGGGGAAGGGGAAGGTTTGAACTCATCCCTCTGTCCTCAGCCATGGTTTGGCTGGTTTGGCCCATCTCTGCCCCATCCTTGCTGCAGCAGAAGCCAGAGATGTCTCTCACAGAGCCTTTCCATGTCCTGCCCTTCCCAAACTGCATTTGCCTGGTTTTATGGAGACCTTTCACCTCTGTATCCAGCAGGTTTGGCTGTGGCAAGAAAGTGTGTGCTAAATCCTCAGCACAGAGCAAGGAATGTAAAAATGGGAGGGTTAACCTCGGGGTGTGTCACCCAGGCATGCCCCAAGCCCAGGTGTCTCTCTCCATTGAGTGGTATAATATTTATCCCACTGCAGCAAGGCTGCCAAGCCACGTGGCTTGGCAATCGGACATGCAGGCGGATTATTCTTTGACATGTTTAGAGAGGCACACCTACCAGGCAGCGTGTTTGCCCACATTTGAAAGGATCTTGGTTTAAACAAGAGGGATTACAACATTCAGTGTTCAGTCTCAGGCTGCTGGAATGATTTCAATTAATTAAATGCCATCGGGACAAGTTTGGGAGTTGTGTAAGAATGTAAAATTGGATATAAAGGAGTCATGGAAAGGCACCTCAGCACGGCTGTGAAATGAGTGAGGCACTTTCACTGCTCTGTTCTGTTGTGCATTTAGTGCTCAGGATTTAGAGAAGTGCCATTTTATGTAGTGGCAGTCAATTAGACAAATATTGCTCTAATTTAAAAGTATTTCCACTGCTTTTGCGATTCCTCTTGGGGACTTCTGTTGGATCTGGGTTCCATAGTCCTTCCACTGACACACAATATTGTTCATGCTGGCTGGTGGGATTGTGATTGTGTCTTCTCTTTCTCCACATTATTGGTCTACAAATGCTTCTATTTCCACTAGTGAGGGAATAATTTATTTTTTTTTAATCATAGGTCTTTCTGTTTGAGTTTTTTTTTACCACCCGTTATGGGAAATCAGAAAGAATGGCTTGGTTTTGCTTCTTTTTTCTTAGACATGGCTTTATACTAAATCCCCAAATTTCTCTTGTATAATTTTACAATTAGGAAATTTGAAATAGGTCCAGCCTGGATTTTTACATGGAATAGTTGTTCTAAAAACCTGAGGTATGATTTTATTTTTAAATTTGCTTATTTATGTGTGTACAGGTACAGGCAGCTGGAAGTTGGTAACCTGTAAATCTGGTAACAAATCAAATGTCACAGCCAAATCAAAATACATTCCCTGACTATGACTAAAGTTATAACTCACATTTCTGTAGAAACTAATGTATGCATGGCAAAGACCAGCTATACTTAAGTAGAGGCAAAAAACTCCAACCCAGAATACAGTAGTTTAAGTTCTTTTGAATTTTAAAATATTGGGCAATAAAAGTGGCAGAGACTGTGCAAGTCAGATATGAACAACTTGCTCTAGAAGTTACTCTGAGGCAGGAAGTGCATGAGAAGATCTGTAGAGTGAGTTGTTAGCTCACTTGGAGTCCAGGTAATGTTCACTGGAAGTGTCTCTATTGATTTCTATTGGGATTTCGATCAAGACTTTTGCTTGAGAGTGAAATAAGATATGGAACCAATCACAAACCATTTCCTCTCTTCCAAAATACAGCCACATTAAGTAACAAAAATAATTAAACAAATCAGCTCCTGGTGGCTTGTTGCATCAGTTTTGTAGATGTGGAGCACACATTTCAGTGTTGCTAAGATGGTGTAGTATTCTATTTTACATTTTGTCAATATTTATTGTATAAAATTCAAGAGGTTTTTTAGATATTCATAGCATGATACAGCAAGTCGTAAATCATTGCTGTGTGGTAGGTAGGAAATGTCCCCAGGATTCACAGAAAGGGAAGCAGAATCAGAAGAAAATAAGATTGTGGAGCTGGAACGCTCTTTAATTTCCCTTGTTTTTATATTCTATACCATTATTTCAGTTGAACATTTACAATTTTTCATGATCATAACTCATGAATAATTGCTGGGTTTATGATCATATTATGTACAATGGAAGCGTGATTCTTGCTTCATAAATAGGTACAAATCAGGAGTAAGTTCAGCTATTCATTTTTCATATGTGTATATAAATGAGAAAAGAAATCAAAAGTAATTTATGAAGCAGAATTACCAGTCTAAATTTATTGCAGCTTATTGAATCTGTAGTCTCTAATGCCCCTAGCTTCTGGAATTATGTTACTTTATAAAAGCTTTAATTTTCTTTCTTTAAAAAAAAAGAAACAAAAATAAAGGCTTTTTTTTTGTCTCCTTGGAATTTATATCCCCTCAGAGTGGAGAAAAATATTGGAAAGACTTAATGTTTCAAAAGAAGAAAACATAGGAAACCTGACATTTTTAGGTTTAAATACCATGACACTTTAAGGGTTGAGCTGGTCATTTTTTGAGGCATTTGAAACCAGTCTTAATGATGAATACAATGTGTTCACACAAATGTTGTGTTCATCACAGTAGGACAAATGCATTGAAATGCCCAGTGAACTTTTGTTTGTTTAATCATGGGAAATGACCATGGAAAACCAGGAAGCTAAACCAGAGGGTGGTTTCATCATCAGAGCTGCATTACACAGGTTCCACATGCACAGCTTTAGGCACAGTTCTTTGAAAATTTTGGCTCTTGTTCTGGGTTGTGCAACGCTCAAGCAGAGGTGGCTGAGCTGCCTGGGATGCCAATCAATGAATGAGTTAAAACTGGACTGGCTTGTGAGACATCCACGTCTAATCCAGTGTTTTGGTCGCTCTGCTGTGGCCGTATCAAGCCCACTTATAACAACACAGCTATTGAAATGCTGGGTTATATTTACATTCCAGAGGGGAATGGTTTGTTGGTGTTGCTGTACCTAACTCAGAGTGTGAGATCCAGCATTTGTGCCAGGGGATATGAAACACCCTGAGCAAAACAAGGTGTTTGGGAGCACGTTCAGCTTGGCCACGCTCTGGTGTTACGGCCAGCAGAAGCCACAGCTCTCAGAAGTGACAGTCTTCCCTTGTGTATGGAGTGGATAAACAGCCTAAGAATCCAAACCTAGATTAGTTACATTGACTTAATAATGTATAAATGACTTCCTGTGAATCCTAGAGGGAATTTTTTTCAAGAACTGTTTGACGAGGTTAGCAACTGAGTTTGGAAATCACAGAAAAACCCACCCTCGACTTCAGCAGAATGGCTTGGGAGGTTTTTAGGCCTGTTCACAGGAGTGAGGGTGGATCTGACATGCTCAGGCAGAAAGGGTAAGGTCCACATTAGAGACAAGGCGTGAAGATGCCCTGGGAGTAGGATTGGAGCAGAGGGAAGTGAAAATAGCATGTGTACTTTATTATTGAGATGGGTATGTATTACAAACGCTCATGTAAGGAAAAAGGTTTCATGGCATTTCAATGAATTTCACTTGTTTCTGTCTGCAGCACTGACCTGTGCATTGCAGCCTTGCACTGCTGGGGACAGCTGTGAACCCCAGGTGCCACTTGAAGTAAGGTCAAATAAGAATCAGTTTCATTATCCAAGTGGCATGAAATGTATAGAAGATGGAAAGCAGATGAGATCTGAAAGCTCCCTAAAACAAGACAGCTTGTCTTCAGGAAAAACCAAATTAACAAACTCATGATTAGCCACATTTCACACTAGAGTCATCCCGTGCGTTCCCATCATGATAAGCATGTGCTTTCCCCGTGAGTTTCCGTGGCACGTTCCGTTTTGCGTGTTATCTGCAAGCTGGCCTCTCACGAAGCCAAATATCTGAGCAGGAGTCATCTCCATGGTGTTGGAGGGATCAGATGAGCAGCCCAAGAGCAGGCGGGGGCAGCCGAGTCAATGGCAGAGGCTGACCCCAGCAGCCTGCCAGGAACGGGCAGCTCCGCATTCCAGCTGGGCGCAGCGGGAACGCCGCCAGCCCCGGCTGCCCAGGAAAGCTCATGAATTAATGCATGTCTCTGCCGAGGAACAGGGATGTGCTGGGGCCTCTCGGGAAGGAAGGGAATGCACGGGTTTGTGCTTCTGTCCCCCATTCAAAGAGCAAGTTTTAACCCTGGGGAGCATATGAATACTGGGTTTGTAAACTGAGATGTGTAGGTTGTTATTTTGGTCTACATCTCATTGTGGATAATACTCTACATATTTAATGTAAATGATACAATGGGTCTGGCTCCAAAAAAAGTGTGTAGCTCAAGGGATAAATTGCATCTTTTTTTCTCAGGGGAGTAAGAGACGCTGCTCTGGTTAAATCTAATGCAAGCTAATTTCTGCAGAGCCCAGTGTATACTGCGGATGTCTTGCCTTTGTTGGGTTTTATTTCACATGATTAATTAACCATACTGCTGCTTCCAAGCACCTGAGACCCCTTTGAAGTTGCAATTTGATCAATTGATATGTGTTGTGCTACAGGTATAAACAACCTTAGTGCATTAAACCGACACTTTAAGCCGTTCTGCAGCCAGAAAACTTTCCTAGGAAGAAGTTCTCCCTGCTGAATCATGACTTCATGTTCTAGCAAAGTCTCCACCACCAAATGTTGGCTTTGGTCTTTAAAAATGCCTGTTCTAAGCAAATGTATAATCACTTTTAAGAGACAAAACATGCATTGCCACATGTTTAAGACAGTTGTATTGGCAAATACAACTCTCCAGAGAGAAGAGAAGAGAACTGCAGCCTGAAAGGGATCTATACAGTGATTAATAATCTTCTGCAGAAGAGCTTCTTGTGAGGGCTATTTGGTTATTTTTTCTCTGCAGAGTGCTCAGTATCTGTGATGGCGTAGCTGATCTGTGGCAGTGTTGAGTGGATGTGTTTGCATTTGACGCCAGTTCTCCTGAGATTTGCAGAAATCTGGCTCTGTGCTTTGAGCCATCTGAGCATCCCCTCCTCTGGGCAAGGCCAACTCACCAGTGGGTGCTGCCACCAAGGAGAGTGATGGTGTGAGCACATTGTGCTCCTGCTTCTTCTTCTTCCTCAGCAAACCATGGGAGCAGGAGCATCATGAGTGCCAGGATGCAGGAGGGAAGGAAGAGATTTGTTAACAGTCTGGTAATCCCCACAGGAATATAGAAGGATATAGGAACATTCAGGAATCATCCCTGTAACTCTGTGAGGGAATGAAATACCACAAGGACAGCACCTGGCTGCCAGCAAGGTCTCCATTTGGGTCCCATTTGGTCCCCAGCAAGGTCTGCTTTGATGTCATCAAAGACACACATCTTCTGCTCATGCAATTGCATGATTATTTCCAGCCTTAGTCCTGAATCTGGATCCTGTTCCCCTGGTGCTTTAGCCCTTAGCTAAATGTTTTAGACCTGCCTGAGAGGCTGCTGGGAGAGCCCAGAGCTGAGTAAAGGATGGATGAAGTGGCTGTGGATGACTGTGATTACTGAGGCATTTCCTGCACCTTTTGCTTCATATATACTGGTGGCAGGCAGTTTCCCTGTGCTCAACACACATTTCTCCTTTCTTAATTTAATTGAGATAAATCCCCTGTGTCAGCCAAACCAGAGGGCTCCAAGTGTGAGAGAGGAAACCCAGCTCCATAGGGAAAGGGAGGAGGAGAGGAAGGCAGCCGAGGGAAAGGACCGAGCCACTTTTCCTTGATCACATTGTGGCACGTGGCCGGGAATCACAGGGTCCCCGGCTGCGTGTCCTCCCACCTACAGCAGCCATCCACATGTCTGTCACACTCTGACACTGGATCTGCAGCAACTGTTGCTTCAGCAGCTGCTGGCATGGACTTATCATCAGGGGTGTTGAAAACAGAGCCAGAGCAAAATGTCATTAAAACTACAGCTCTGGACACCAACAAGAGAAAAATGGAAAAGCACCAATATGGCATACATATATTTTTAAGGGCGGGGTTTGGGATATTTTCTTTTGGATTTTTGATTGATTTCAGGTAGCAACCAAAGGAATGAAACAAAGTATGGTTAGCAATGTGTTCTGTTGTTCCTGCATGGATTTATTTCTACCTATTTCTTGCACTGTGCTCTAGTACAAAGGTGTGCAGTGGCTGGGAGCCCTGTTACTGCTGGTGGGACACAAGGCATGGGAGCAAGGTCACCGATTGGTGTCGTCGTGTCTCAGCAATGACAGAGTTACGTAATTATGTCCATCAGGGATCCTTTTTCCTTTTGCATATTGCTGAGGGACTCTCACAGTTTGGGCCTTGTTTACCTTGGCCATTATAGCAGCGGGGCAGGCTCTGGTTGATACCTGTTTGTTTCTGCAGCTCTCGCCTCCTCCCGTGGCCAGCTGTGCCCCCTGCCCAGCTCTGATTATTTTCCTTCACACTAAATAGTTTTGATTCACCATCAGAGCCCTTTATTTTCACTGTGCCTTTGTTTACTGAGATGAAGTAACACACTCAGAGGAAAGCAATTGCAATTTTGGGGAAACAGGTCCCCCTGCTCCTGAGATCTCAAGCTTCCTGCTCTGCCTGCTTGCTACCAGCACGCCCAGCTCCTATCTTGTCTTGGTTTAAACCCACAGCCACTTTTGCTGCTACTGCACTTGAATGGAAGTCAGTGCCTTCTCCAAAAACTGTTTGCTGGTTGCAAAGTTTCAGGTTTGTGCTGGGAAGTTACTTTCATACATACTCCAGGACTTCGTGGGGTGGCAGAACTTGGCACAATCTGTGCTTGGAACAGGGCTGAGCACTCTTTTGGCATCACTGAGGTGGACAGGGCTGAGGCAAAGGCTATCATAGATCCCACACTTGGCTCCACATGGTGTGAATACCTTGGACATAAGCTCTGCAAGGCCAGTGGCCAGCCACGTGATAGTCCAGAGATCTCAGCTGGCCTGGGCTGGTGTTCAGCTTGTACCAACCACTGATACCAGCTGAGTTGTTCCAAGCTGGATTCTGTTCAAGTTCTACAGAACTTCAGGGATGCTTCAATCCTATATCAAGAAAAAGCATCACTACCAGCTGCCTTCCCCAAAACAGTGACTGAATTGCTTTTACAGTGGTGAAACTTCAGCAGACTACATCTGTTTAATCAATGCAATAGTTGGAATTTTTTTTAAGAGAAAAAAAAGGCTTCTTTTTGGCCACAGCTTTACAGTGTAATGGAACAAGTGGTGCAAATGAACTGCTGAAGCCCCTTGTTCCCATAAGGGAGCCCATAATGGGTAAATCATAGGGAAACTTATGGAGAGCCATCACCATTATTATCTCCTCTTTCACAAGGAGAACATTCCTGCAAAATTGCAAAAATTCCTGATGTTCTTTGCAGTCAATCTGGAAGCTCATGGTTGACAGGAGTTAAGGATCTCATGCTGTCACTGCAGTATCATTTATTTTTCTGGAGGTATCAAGAACATACCTCAGAAAAAACAGGCTTGGGAAAGCAAAGGATGTGTTTTCTTGGCAAGTGCAGTCTCCTAATCTTATGTCCTCTGAGTCTGAGCTGGAAGGACTAGAAACCAGTCCACTTTTCTAAGTAGTTTTTGCAAGACCTGGCTCAGCTCATGTGCTGTCAACCACTAACCCTTGTCTGGGTGGCTCTTTAAAGCCAGCTGGTCTTTTACCACCTGACTGATTCATTTGTGTTGAGCAGCAGCAGCAGCAAACTCCCAGCATAAAATACATTTTCACCAGTGTTCCATAAACTGGGGTAATATAGAGAGGTTTACTACTTGCAGAAGTGCCTGAGAACTTGTCACAGTGTTTGTGGAGGCAGATTCAATCGAGCAGGAGCCCTGGGTATCTCAGGGACATGCAGACACTGAGATAGCAGTGCACTTGTCCCAGAGCTGCCAGTGCTTCCAGGAACAGCTTGCAGCACTTCCGTGCTTTAACAGCTGAAAGCAACCGGTTTTCCACTGCAATAGTTACTTGCTACAAAGAAAAAATAATTCATAATTTATTTTCAGGAATGAGGTCAAAACAGTGCAGCTTGAGAGGGAAGTGATGAGAGCCTTTCCCTGCTAGGTTAAATCCTAAATTAGCTTCGGTCAGCAGTGACTGAAATCTTTTATCATTTCACAGTTGTTCCCCGTGGCCTTTGCGGTGTTGGCTTTGCTCCCTGACATCTGAGTCAGTACTTGCATAACCACCCCCCTGCTCGGGCCTGCCCAGGGCTGGGGCAGGCTGGCAGGGAAGCATCCGCTGGCCTTGCCGGGATCACACATGTCCTGTGAAGAGACCTTCTGCTCTTCAGAAGGGTTCAGGTTGAATGGACTTTCTTCCAGGTTTGAAACCCTGACCCCTGCCTGTTTCCAGCTGTCTCAGTGGGCAGGGTGGTGGGGTAATCATCTGCTCCAAGCTGAAGAGCAGCATTTGAGTGGCTCTGCCAGGGCTGTCACAGCAGCCTCACCAATTTCTCCATCTGGTCCTGCCTGGTGGAGCCATCCCTTCCCCAGGAGATGTGGTCTGCCCTCGGGTCCCTTCCTCACTGCCTCCTCTGAAGCCCCTCTCCTGTGTGCACAGATTCTCACAGGATTAAAGCCTTGACTAGAACAGCTTACAAGTCTTATGTGCATTTCCTTTCCTTGACCACTGCAGAGTTACAGAAGACAACAGGGCAGGCAGTCAGATCTCTGCCCACAGGCTGCCCTCTAATTGCAGAGCTTCATGAATAATCAGTGTGGCTTTCTTACTGATCCATCTTGGGTGGGAAACACTGGGAGCAGATACTTAAGAGCTGTCTGTCCATGCCTTTTCTCTGGCATGTTAGCAGGCCAGAACTGCTCCTGCAATTGCTCCCCTGTTAGTATCTTAACATTGGTATTGTAGACTTTGTCTGCATCTCTTGTGCCCAAGATTTTGGATACTGTGCTGTCCCTAGTCAGAGAGGCAGCAAACATCAAGGAAGAGCCCCTCCTGCTTGGAGATGTGCCAAGTTTTATCCTGATGCAAAGGATAAAAAACAGAACACAGTCTGTTCACCTTTTGTGATTTTTATGGCTGCTGCCTTTGCCTGGCTTCTGCAGCTTCCAGTGTGCCAGTCCTCCTGGCTGGCTGTGAGGGGACATGGCTCAGCCATCCTGAGTCCAAGGACTGGAGTGATGCTGTAAAATCCCTACCCTACTTTGGAGTATTAAATTGGGTGGGAAATGAGGCTGGGTTGGCGTGTCAGTGCGAACTGCCTGTCCACAGCTGATGCTGGTGTGCAGGAATGGGATCGAAGTCTCTGGAGACTGAGGGAGACACCTGCCAAAGATGAGAACTGGGGTGATGGAGAGGAGCAGAATGAAAGGGCAGGGGTAGATCTGCTCAAATACGTCACATTTCCCACTGAGCCAGGGGAATCTCTGGCATGGAGGTGTCCTCTGCTCCAGCAAGCCTGCTGTTGAGGTATTCATTCTCAACATGCCGAGTCCTTTTGGCTCCTATGTTTTCATTTGCTTTATAGCAGGATGGCAGCTCTGGGGAGTAGAACAAGCCAGGAATGTGACTTCATCATGTGCTGGAGGCTCACTGTAATAGTGACCTGGGATGGGCTGTGGGATGAAGCTGGGGTTGGATGACAGGGAAGGATTTCCTGGAGATGCAAACTGCCTCACCAGCCCTTGGAAAACTGTACTCTGCCAAAGGACTCTTGTGCTCTTTCCTGCCAGAAGTTTGCAGCACCACAGAGCTGGGTGTTGAGAGGAGATATCAGCTCTAATCTGTTGGGCAGCCAAGCAAGGAAAGCCACCCTGTGCATGCTTTTGGGGGCTTGTCTTGCAGGCACTCTGTTGACTTGGCAAGTGGAGGAGATAGCTCTTTATCAGCCTGCATGTTGAAGATGAAATGGCAAGAAAGAAAGAAATTTGTGGGGAATTCCTCTAACTTATTCTTGTAGTGTCTGTCTGTACTTGTCCTGAAATGGAAAGTCAGATATGATATTTTAGCAGGAAATGTGGAGGGGAGAGGAGATGGTTGATCTGAAGAAGGAGGAGGCAGATCAGGAGTGAAGAAAGCCTACATGGCTGGGAAGGCACAGGCCAACCCTGTGCCATGTAGTTGGTGCAGAAATATCAGAAATATTTCTATCAGACAATAGAAACACTTGGCAACAGAGATACGAAATCACACCAGGTGTTGGTTGATCCAGTACAACAGACTTCATTGAAATGTTGTCCCCTTTCATGAATTTTATTCATGGGCAGGTAAGAAGAATAAGATGATGGAGTTTAACTTGATAGGATCATTGAACATCCCAAGTGGAGTTTTTGTTCATTCCACGTAACCAATATTTATCCAGATAGGAGTTTGAAATTCCCTTTAGGCTTGTGTTAACAAAGTCCATTATGTTAAAAAAATTAATTCCTGGCTGAACTCTTTAAGTAGGATGGTCCCCAGTGTTTGTGGCTCTCTTGGGCAGGTAGCATGATAGCTGAGCCTGTTCGACTTCACACCAGCATCTACAACTCTGTAGACATATCTTCTGGTAATCCTCGGAGAGCTTCTTGGGGTACTTCCTGGCTCCATCCTGAAGTTTAAATGTACAGATGTGAGGCTCCTCAGCCTCATTTCATTGCTGGGTGTTGTACAGTACCTTATTGGTAAGAGTGAGGAGAGTCACAGCAAGAGGACAGGGCTTAATTTGATTTTAATCTTACCCAGTTTCTGTGCTGGGAAAAGAAAATAAGATGGTAACTGATTCCTCATGTGTGGGCAGCATGGACTTGCCTGTGGTTGATAAGTACATCTCAGTTCAGGGCATTGATACAGCTGTGGGTTTGGTGCATGGATATGCAGCTGTCTTCTCTCCTTTTTCCTCCTTGTGCCCTCATCCAGATCCTAGATGGATACCTCTGTCCCACAGGAGAACCTGGGCTATGGTTTCCTGTACACTTCCAGGGGTTAAACCCAGCAATGCCACTGTACAAAGTGATTTTGCTTTCCTCCTGGCCCCTTTCCCACTGCTGCCTGGCTGTGCCAGGAGGAGTGTTTGTACTGCACTGGAAAACCAGTCTGATTTAGAACTAACCAGAAGGACGGAGGCCTGAGGTTCTTTGTCATCCACATCACCTTGAGATCTAATTGTGAAAGGCAGAAGAAAGCTGGTGCTGCATGGATCATTTCAAGGGAAGGGGAGGGGAAGTTCTGCGCTGGCTGGTGTCTAGAGAAAGCAGCCCTTTACTGCACTAATGTTCTGCTAAAAACACCATCCAGTACCAACTAAGGCAATGGAAATTATACTACCAAGTGGCATAAGGAGCAGGAGCAGTCCCACAGCCATTTATTTTCAATCAAACAAGAGCCATGAAGTCATTAGTTATTTCTTCAGAAGGCTTTGGTAGGTGTGCTAGAGAGCACTGTGTTGTCTGTGCCGTGCCATATGTGCACAAAAAGATTAATTCCCAGGTTAGCAAGAGAGGAATTATGATGAGGCACAGGTCTGACTCAGACACAGTGGGAAGAGGCAAATGCCACAGGCTGAAGCAGTGCTTGGACTCTTGCTGAATTTTGAAAAGAGCTAGAGTGAGAGATTTTTCTTCCCTTTTAATAAAAGAAGAAAAGGAAGGTTTTAAAAAATTAATATCAGAAGCAAAGAAATGTCAAATTATGGCTTCTTTCTTTAGCTACAGCTTTCCTGAGGATTTGGAGTACTTTGCAAATATTTAGTTACTCGCACCTCAGTGCCCTTGTAAACATTGCAGAAAATAAACAAAATTAAACTGTGCTGCAAGACTGGCATTCCAGCTGTACCTCTGGTGCTGTTACTGGCACCTCTGGAGCTATCCTGTTCATTGTAAGAGTAGGAACCTGAGGCTATAACGTAAACTGATAAATTAAATAGAGAACAGGTCCTGGGGCCTGAGTCCTGAAATCTGTGCTCTGATAGACTTACATCCTGCTATTCCCAACCTTGGGAAGTGTCACAGTGTGATCACAGCCTTTAGCTGGATGGACAGTACAATGCACCCTGGCACCTGCCCTGGAGCTGTCATGCCTACCCTACAAATAGATGCCCTACTGGTCTTTATGTGCATTAATATTCTATCTCTGCATTGCACAGCGAGTGGATTTGCTATGCAGATGAAATCACCCACAGGGATTTCAGTGGGGTTCTGCAGACTCTTATTTAGACTGTTCTTTTCGTCAACTTGCACCTCTAAGGACATATTTGTAAAATGTTTGGAGCTTTTTTTTGATTCCACAGGGTGTTCCTCTGCTGTAGTGTGTTACAGAAATAAGGGACGTGCTTAAGGCACTGTTTTATTGCAAGCAACTCTTTGCCTCCATTACCTCATTTTTAAAAAAATTTACTCTGGATGAACATATCATAAATCATAGGTGAAGCAACAACCTACCCTGTTCCACAACCCCTCAAGCAGCTGCTTTCGAAAAGCTGGCGTTTAGTGCAGTGATTAAATATGAAATCCCTAAATGGGAAATTAAGCATCAGAGCAAGTAAGTAAATTGTTTCCAAACTTGTCTTTATATACTGTGCATGCAGCATTCCTCCTCCCACCTTTCCCCCTAATATTCCTCTTCTTTTCCTTTGCCTGTCAAAATGCAAACCCTTCAGGGATGGGGCCCCTGTTTCCCAGTTGGTCTGTGAAGGATTTTGGGGGGCTCCCAGAAGCAGAACATGAGCAGTGATGGTGGTGGCTGTGCTTTGGGAGCTTTGCTGTGCAAAGACAGGGAGAGAGGCAGAAAGCGGTTCTGGCAGCCCCTGGCAGAGGGCAGGGTGATGGAGGGACAGACAGTGCTGGCCACCAAAGTGTCTCCAAAGACTGCAACTCTAATGGCAGGGGAGCATTTAGCTCAGCTCGGCTCAAAACAGAGGAAAGCCTGGATAGGACAATAGAAGTTAATGTGGAAAGCGCTGTTAAATGCCTGCCTGAGCAGCCAGCCTCTTTGTTAAAATAGAAAACAAAAGTTATTTAATTAAGGGCTCTGAACACAAAGTCCTCAGTGAAAGTTTAAATGCCAGGTGGTGTATTAGGTAAATAAAGGCGTCCCGCTGTAGGCATTGTTCCTCCCAGCAGCCGGCTATAACCAGCAGCCCATGTGAATCCCTGCCATGTGATGTGGAGCTGCCCAGGAAGGCAGCGGGGACTTTTCTTCCAGCAGCTCCCAGCACATCGATAAGGGCCAACTGCGGCACGTGGCTCGTTCGCCGGGGTTCGCTTTCGCTCGTTGCTCATCTGGTTCGGATCAGAAACGCGGGGTTTGCACAGATCTCCTGTGTCTCTGCAGCGCGGTTTGAATGAAGAGGAGTGATTGATTTTCATTTTGGTGACTTTTTTAGATGGGTATCGCAGCGCTGCGCAGTTGGCTTTCATTCTAGCCCAGCGGTTGTCCCCAGCAGCGGCTCAGGGATGTCACATGCCATTGCCGGCAGTGCCGGGGCTGTGTGCAGCAGGAGCCCTTCGGGAGGTGGCCCTCAACTCTTCCTGCTCTGCTGTGGGTGACAGGAGAGGGGACTTGCCTGGCTATCGCAGTCCTGCTCACTGCCAGCCCGGCTGGGCGAGCGGGGTAGAAATAGAGGAGCAGGAAGGATGGAGTTGCCCGAAAAATAAAGAACTTTAATAGTGAAAATAACAAACTGCGGAAACCGTGCGATCTAAGGGGCACTATCCAAAGAGCAAAGGGTGTGGCGAACTAAACAATTTATAGGGGTATCTGAGGGCTGGGGTCCGATGCTGAACGCAGAACAGGAATGTGACCTTATACGTGACAGGTCTGGAACTAACTGAGAACTGGAACCAGAAACATGGCCGATTATGGAATGATTCTATTATGAAAGGATTCTATTAGCAGACTAACTTTTATCTTTCCAGTATCTCACCTCCCGTGGCCTCAGGTTGAAGTCTTCTGCATAAGCTGCCTGAGCTAAGCCACTGTTCATCCCGGTCACTTCGGTTGCCACACCTGGCCAAAGTGAAAAGCTGATACCTGCGCACTTCTTGACCCCGTGCTCTGTGGGTGATGGATGCACAGGAGGGTGAAGCATTCTTTGCTCATGTGCGTGTTTCTCCTAGAGATTCGTGCCCAAACCTCCTCCTCCTGCTTCTCCTGGTTCTACAGGATGCTCCCCCATCAGGCTGTTTGTTACCTGCTGAGGATCTCTGTTGATACTCTTCTCCTCTCACTGGTACTTGTGCTGGCAAGGTACACGTTGTCTGTGTTTCTGAGTCTTGGCCGCAGCCATCTGGTGTCTGACGAAGCCTTGGTGCTGAGTCTCTCAGGATAATTACCATGCCGAGTTAATTATTCGTGCCAGCCCAGGCACTTATTCAGTGACTACCTCAACCATTACCAGGACCTCTTTATTCATCACCTGCCAGGCTGTCGAACAGCAATGGAATGTGCATTTGGCCGTCTCAAAAATAAAGCCATTCTTTGCCATCAAGCTTGTGAGTGATTCCCCTTTCTTTGCTCTGAATTATTTGGCCGTGGTCTTTTCTCCAGTATTTGCAAGACAAAGGAGAAGCATTGGCAGAAAATCAGTAGTTAGAAGCCAGGCTGGAACCTTGCTGCCAATGAGAACTGGAAAAAGCCCATTGGGAGGGATGGTCTCCACCAGGATTTCTGATCTTGGATCTCATGTGCTTATTGCTTTGTGAGCTGACATAATGTGTCAAGTCTCTCCGGATCTGACAAGTACATATAACATGTAAGATAACCAATGTGCGGTTCTGGGCAAGGTGGAAGATCCTCTGTATAATCATCATTGCAGGAGAGATCTTCAGTAAACCTCTTTAAGAATATAATATCTTCTTTTTTTAAAGAATACAGCCAAGAGTTTCTCCTGATCAGTCTTTCCTCAAAAAGAGGCCTTGAGATCTTCAGAAATAAGAACAATTCTCAAAACTTTGCTGATTCAGTTCTTCAGCTCCTGATTTTCTCATTTTTATTAGGAAAAGGTGTTACATTGCAGATTCCACGTGTACAAGTGTGGGTTTGGCACATAAATAGACCACAAGTGGAGTAGAACAAGGTGAATTCTGGATACCAATGGGGTTTTGGTTTTGGTTTTACAAAGTGAAATAGCATCTGAAGCAAAAGCTGGAGCTTTCAGATATTTCTATGAATGAGACCACTTAAGAAGTGGTTTCCTTTACTATTTTCAAACTACTATAAATAAATCAGATTTTTTTCAGATTTTTTTAAAAGTTGCAAAAATACACTTTTTCCTGTGAAGGTTTCAGACAGCATATGATATTTTAATTACTTCAGAGGTGTATTTTTCTCTTCATCTGATTCATGAAAGCATCAGAGATGTGTTTTTGGAAACAAGTAAGCTTCCCATTGAGTGGTGTACCTGCTACATGGAAAGCCAGGGAGCTGTTTCAGTAAGATTGAAACAAATGCATTTGCTAATGTAGCTGGGATAGATGCTGCTCAGCTGGAACCAGGGGGCTTGGAAGGGCTGGAAGGCCTGGTCATTATATGGATGGTGCAGTGTCAATCACAGACAAAAGTTATAGGGTTCAAGAATAAGAGCTGTAATTCTTATATGGTGGGAGGCACCTGAACTGGTGTGTAAGTGACAATGTTAGATAAAACAGGAAATTTCCTGGGCAGTATCCATGCTATTTTTTGGTACAAGAACTCTTCAGATTTACTCTTCAGACTTAATTTATTATTTTTTAAACTAACAGGTATTTTACAACATTTAGTGCCAGTGTCACCAGTGCTGTTTGGATGGAAACAGGCAGTAGTCATCTACCATGGGTTCAGAGCTTCACTGCCATTAAGTGGCATTAAACCTCATTTCACATCATTTGCATCGATTTGCTTATGTGTCAGAATTAACATGGTATTGTGTCTGAAGAGTGAATCAGCTTAATGAACCAGCAGCTCAACTCAGATTCACTTGTGCTGCAGGGTACTTAAAATTCAGCAGCCACAGCCTGCAGCCTTCTCTGTTTCACTGCCAGCTGAGAATGTAAATGAAAGGACACTGTTGTCCTGGGAAAGAGTCAAGACAAAAAGTGTCACATGGAGACACTGCAAATGGAAATTCCTTTCGGGTTTTGTTTTTGGTTTGTTGGGTTTGGGTTTTTTTTTTTGGGAGGGGGTGTTTTTGGGTTTTTTTGGCGGAGTTTTTTGGGGTTTTTGTTTTGGTTTGGTTTTTTTCTTTTTGCTGAGAAGTTTCACTCTAAATGGTAAATGAATAAGTCCCTATATATAAATTTGGAAAACTGTTTTAGCCACATCTTTATGTATTAGCAGTGGTATTACTTGCTTGATCAGGTACAGGATGAGAGAATACTGAAGTGTGATTTGTAGGGAGAGTGCAAAGAGTGGTTTCATTTTCATGGCCGGTAACTCTCTCCAGTTTCAGCAACTTAAGCACAGAAATGTTAAAATTTAGGGCAGGCTGCTGGCTCCATCCTTGGGACCCTCAAAGGGGAGTGTGATTCTATTACTGTCCCTCTGAAGCCAAACCTCTGTTTAGGATTGTTAGCATATCCCTGAAATCCCTTGCAGCATCCTGTGGGGGCAGGTGGCTCTGAACGTTCATGGGAGCAGCAGCTGTTTTTCTTTCTGGGAAAGGGTTGATGAAAAGGGAGGCTTAGGCAGGAATCACTGGGCTGTGAGCATCCTTCCTCCCAGAAACCACCAGATGCATCCTGCCAGGTCAGGCATGAAATGTAGGTGACAGAACTCTTTGTGGGTGTCACCCTGGGAATGTAGGAAATCTGAGAGGCCATCCACCCTTCTTCCCTTGGGAGTACATGGATGACAACGCAGCACTTCATCCTTTCCTGTTATGTATCAGTGAAGGGCCGGTTTGGATCAGAACGCCCCAGTACGTGGGTGAAAAACTTAATGCTGTGCAAAATAAAGGCTTTATTGAGGAGAAACTATTGTAAATACCCAGAGAAAAAAGTGAAGGGAGCAACAATGGTTTTGTATGTCTGTGCCCAGCTCGTTACCAGGTGGTGCTGGGTGTGGCTTGAGCCAAAGGTGTGGGCACTGCCATTCCAGCAGCCTTCCTTGGGACTTTTGCATCCATCCCATGATGTGTGGCTTGATCCCAGCTGAAGCTGCTCAAACAGGGGCATAGAACTGAGTGCTGGGCCATCCCTGTGTGCTGCCCCTGTCACAGAGGGAAGGCAGCTGGAGACAGCCCCATTCTGCTCAAAGTCTAGTGCTATCAAGTTCTGTTAGGATCTCCCATACACATTCCATGTAAAGTTGTAATATGAAAGTTGTTTTGAACCACATATTCATGTGAATCTCATGCATATTCTTATTCATATGCATAATCAGTTATGCAAATGTTAGTACTTATGATTCATCAATTTGAAGATCACAAAGTTATCCTCTTTATTTGCTCTTGTTTTGTCCCAAGAAAGATAATGTGAGAATGAATCAGAACAAAGCAAAACTCTCGGATTGTTTCAGAACTGGATAAGGTTAATCAATAGGAAATATAGAATCACTGGATCATCAGATGTTTTGGGTTGGAAGAGACCTTACAGATCATCCAGTTCCAACCCCAAAGGACAAACCCTTTTGTTAGCCAGAGACACAGCAACCAATCTGCTAGACCTTTTTCTTTCTTTTTAATTTTTTTCTAAAGTTCTTTTGTGCTATACAAAGAGGGACAGCTATTTACTTTCATAACATGAAAACACCACATTTTGTTCATATGGTTACCAGAACTAGTAGGGTTTGTAGTCAATGTCCAAGTTTGTTTCTTCCCCCAAATCCTACATGCATACTCAATTGTTTCAGCTTCATTATAGAAGAATCCCAAATTGTTGATAGGTTTCCCCTGCTTAATTGTTTTAAGTACATTCTCCCAAATAAACTGGTTTTAGCTATGGGACAGAGTTCTGTCCTATCTCTTCACTGGATTTCTTCTGCTGTAGTAGAGCAGAGCACCTACTGCATATACAGATAACAATATATTTACACCTGTTTAGTTGTCGGTTCAATAGGACTAAAGTTAATACAAAGTCCTGTTACTCCTGAACTGATTTTGCTGTGGAGATAAATTATAGATTTTCATTCTTTAGTGTGGAAGGCTTTTATAAAAATCTTCATAGGGTTTAGGATGTTAGGATGTATCACAACAGCCAAAAGTAATTTGTTGTAATATTCGTAAAGAATTTAGCATTTCCTATGTGATTATGACTTCAATCTCAGTGTTGTACAAATGTAAATAACATAGATACCACAATAATGCTATAAGGTAGGCTTCTAAAAGATTGAAAAGCTTAATTACATTAATTTTGTCAAGTACCCTGCAAAATAATTATGTTTTTCCCTCCAACTCTGTGCAGAAACTGAGTCACAGACAAATTGAATCTCAGATATATTAGGCTGTGCCTCACAGTGAGTACTTTATGTTTGAAGTGCCTGGTTGAACAAATAGTTCCAGGGCTCGATGTGCTGGAGTCACAGATGCTCTTCATCCATAAAAACTCTTGCCAAATATCCAAGGCTGGATCCAAAAGGAGATTCACCACCAGTAAACACTCTTATAACATGGAAACCATGCTGTCTGTCGTGCCTGGGCTGTCACATGTCTGTGATGAGGTGACAGTCGTTTTCACAGGATGTAAGAGATGTTACTTCCATGATCCCCTTTGATCCACGTGTTCCTGTGTCCTACAGATGTCCTCTGCACTTGGCAGGCCAGCCTTGCTTGGCTGCTGAGTGTGTGGTTTCTGTATGTCTGGTAAAAGCTCTTCTGGCAGAGCCTCTCAGCACTGGAAATGGTTCTTGGGACTTGCTGGATACATTAGCACACAATGAACACATCCCAGCAGCAAGACTTTAAGATCTAATGGTGTTTTTCTTCCTCTTAGTGGTTTTCCATGTGCATCGATTACAGCTCTCTCAACCCCCAATCTGAGCACTCAGGGAGCATTTGTTCCATAAAAACACAGAGGACCATCTTCCCCAGAACTGCTTATTTAAATTTATCTGTAAGCCAAAACTGATCAGGCAAGTTAGGTGTCCTTTCAATCCTTAAGGAAATGGAACACACCCTCCAGTCCCCCTGAAATGAGCAGGGGTTGAGGACATTCGAAATGCCAGGGTGGTTATTCTTAGCTGACTCTCTGGCCTTTCACATCAGCCAACATCTGTACCTGCCTCCAACCCCAGTCTCCTCTGGGCCTGTGGGATTGCTGCTTGGCTGGCAGTGCTGCAGGGCTCTTTAAAAATCAAATTAAATGCAAGCCCAGCTGCAAGTTTGGAAAAGGACCAAAGATAGGGACTGAGCAGGGGGTCCTTTTTGATTCCAGCAAAGCTAAATTTTATCAGTGAGAATTAAGATTTTCTTTGAAAGAAATAAATACAGTACTCTGTACCACTAAACCCACTATTAATAATACATATTAGAGCCTAATTATTTTGCAGGTTTCATGTTGAGTGACTCTATTATTATAGAGTTAAGTCTCTTATTATGTAAATGCCATCAAGAATGGTTGTTTTCAAAGAAGAATAATAGGTAAAGAACAGTTACCCATATTACGTGTTAATTCCTTTAAACACAGAATATGCTAACTCTTCCCCAGATATGTCAGGAGTAATAGTTTCTTCACGTAATAGATCCCTCCCTGAGTTGTTGGATGTCCAGTGTTTCAAGTCTAGGAACTTGGACAAAACCTCTGGTGCAATAATCTCTGGAGCCCTGAAAGCTCACACCAAGGAGCCAGATTTACCATGAAAATGCAACATCATGTTCTCAAACACTCCTTTGAGTGGCCTGGGATTTTATTCTCATTAATCTGCTCTCTTTTGATGGGTTTGAATCCTCTTTGGGCTAACTGATCGTCTACACAAATCTATGGAAGCACAAGAAATGAGCCAAATTCAGAGGTCTTACAGCCCACTTAAAAATACATATCCCAGTTGAGCCTCATGGATTTTGTGCATCTAAGTCTGTCCTGATTTATGCTGGCACCAGAGAGCCATCCTTGGTTTGCTGATGTACATGTAACACAGATGTCAGAACCTGAATTTTCTGACTGCTGGTGGATGTCTGCTGGTTCTTAAATGGTAATAAACACAATTTAAACCTGTTTGTTCACAATTCAGAGCTGCCCCAGGAACGTAACCAAAAATACAGCTGGGGTACATACACGTGTCGAATAAAAACAGGGTGCTCACAAGAGAAATTATCTGCTGCTGACACTGATTTTTGACAAAAAGATAAGATCAATCTTTCTCCTCAAAGGCAGCTGAAAACAATTTTAGGCTGTAAAGGCTACAAAGGCTGTACAAGAGCTTTACAGAAAGCAAACTTAGGCTCAGGAGAAATACGCCCTGTTCCTTTTTGTCTCTGCTCCTAATAGTATTTTTACTGCTGGCTGAAATACTGTTAAAATAATGAAAAATAAGAAAAAACAACCATTAAAGGCTTTGAGCCATGTGCCATGAAATAAAGGTAATCCTGAGACTCACAGGAGTATTAAAATGACAACAATAAAGTAATACCCATGCTGAGTGTCATTTTAGAAATAAGCAATCAGATGGGAGGTTAATAAAACGCAAACCTCCAGCCCTCCCATCCTGGCACTGTGCCTCCCTGTAGTAGATCAGACAATTCAACCAGCTTAAAGGAGTTTTAGTGGCAAGGCAAAGATTCCCTTTCACAAACAAGGAGGTGAGATCCCTACTTTTAGTTTGGGGAAATGGGATGAAAAAGTACAGGATTTCTGTAAAACTGAGATCATCTGCTTTTCACCTGAACTGATCTTCAGTCATTCTTGTTGTTCACAGCCTCTAGCCTCTCCTCTTCTCCATCTACCCCAACACAAGTGACCAAGCAGCCCACGTTTCCTCTTGAATCCTATAAGCATGAGCCTGAGAGACTAGAAACTCGGATTCACTGTTCCTCGCCTCCGGACACAGGGCAGAGATTCTCCCTGCCTCCATCTCAAAGCGCAGCCAAGCCTCCCATCATGACACCAGCTCCCTGTGCTACCTCAAAACCAGTAAGTAAAGCTTGTGTCCAGTTTTCCACTGGGAAATGTGCAGGGTTGTGTGTGTGGACTGTGTCTTGTGTTACAGCTGATGGGCTGCTGTGTATGTGTCCATGCTGTGGGACAGAACAAGAGCAAGGTCCTTTACTTCGGTTTACTTAAGAGTTTGGCTGAGAGGGAATTGGGAATCCAAAGGTGATGACTCCCTTCTGATTTACCCAGGTAGTAACTAATCTTTGCACTACTTTCAAAGTGAGTTTTGCAATGGCTTCAGATCCCAGGATACACTGCTGAGATGCCACCCCAGAGATGGATAAAATTTTATTTAGGATTGTCTTTTATGTCCCTTAAGAAGAGCTGATGAGAGAGTTAGCAGCCAAAGAGAGCATATAAAAAGGAAATTCACAGTATGAGCTGTAGGGATTCTGAGTTCCTGCTGCCTCTGGAGTCTGAGATGACTGGGACAGCTGGTGACTAATAGCACAAGTTGCTATCACACCTCCTGCCCCAGCTCAGAGAGTAGAAAAAAGAAGGGCAGCACTATTAAGGCATTTATCCAGCCTCCCACATAGCAAAGGTATCTTCATAAGAGTGATTTCTTCTAGTTCCTGGTAATGCATGAACCCAGCAGTTCCTGGGAACCCATGAATTCCAGCCTCAGATATTCTCCAGTGCTGCACAGCTCTGCACCTTCTCCCTTTTCCCTTGGCCAGCCTGAGCCTCAGAGGCATCACTCTCCTTTTCTTTCTCCTTTGCCTTTTTGCCCCCTTTTCCTTTTGTGTTATTTCCTTCACATTACCTGTATCTTTCCATTCCTCTGACTCATGGAGGCAGCAGACCATGATCTGTCACCAGAGTAAACTACTCTACATCTGCCTTGCCCAGCTTTTCTTCCATTCTCTTCCCCTCCAAAATATAAAATCTTCAAGATTTTTTTATATCTAGAAATCTAGAACTGCAAAGGTCATACAGGTTCATGAGGTCAGTTGCTCTGTTGAACAGCTACAAGTTCTGTTTCATTCCAGTTCTCAGTAATTCATTTAAAAGCAGGAAGTTTCCTCCCACTCACCCATGGGAAAGCTGTTCCAGGATCTGAACACAGTAACAGCAATCCCAAAGCCTTTTTGCTTTTGTGTGAGGTACCTCCAGTAGCAGCAGCTGTTGTGATGCTGAAAGCATTTGGGTCCTAGATCAGAGTTCATCTGCATCTGATTTTCAAGTCATTCACACACATCCCATAAAACACCTGCCCTAATTTGGGGGACCCTTCTGTCAAGGTTAGGAAGTCCCTGATTTTCAACATAATTTTTTCCTGGACAGGTTATAACTATTTGCTCTTATAACTAATGGCTGTTTTCATTCATTGTTTGCTACATCCTGTTGTACCAGTAGCCAAACTTCATTTTTTTAGATCAAGCAAGCCAAACTCTCCCTACAAATTACAGACTTTCTGTTCTTCTGCTATGCAAAAGTAAATCACTGAAGTGTTAAATAAGTTCTACATTTATAGTTAGGGAACTCCAAAAGTAATTTTTCTGCAACCAGCTCACTGCCTTGCCATGTCAGTATATTCTTGGGATACAGAAATTATTAAACCCAAAGGTTTGTAGGATACAAAAATATTTTGAGTAGGTTTTAGTCAATCAGTCATATTATTTGCATATGAATGTGTTCATCTGTGCTATGGAGCTACAGAAGAATCTTTTGTACCTGTTAGAATAGAAGTGAGGAAACAGCATAATCTTAGCAGATTCCACTGCCTGAAAGACTGAAAAGTTTGTTTTGTTTTTGATTATTTGCTGATTCAAACAACATGAAGTTGAGTAGAAGATGCCAGAATAAAGAAACAGAATTCTCAGCAGGTTTTTATGAACAGTTGTGGTTGTATATGTGTACAAGAGAGAGTCTGGGGGATAACTCAGAATACTGGACTCAATTCTCTCCTGTTCAGGAGATACAGAAATATGTGGGATGTGTAGCACCTGATTGACTGGTACCCTCTGTGCTCATTTATGCCTGAGAGCAGTGCAGGGCTGCCAGTGAATCATTAGGGTTTTGGTTTACTTGGCAATAAATGTCAGCAGGCACAGATCAGTGAGGAACAAAGCTCTGGATGTTTAATTTTCAACAGAGACTGGGAAGAGAGATTAGATTTGCCATTCTCTTCTAGAAGGAGAAACTGTTAGAGGGAAAGGCTGAGTTCCTGCTGAAGGACATGAATCTGAAGCTGGTGAGTGTTCTCTCAGCATTGTCGAGTATTTTGATCCCTGCAAATTATTGACCCAACATTCCTTTGCAAATACAACAGCAGTAGAAAAACATTCTTGACTTGAGTACTGTATTTCAGACATTTCATTTATTCTGTGCTGTGTGTTAATAAATACATCATTTCACAATCGTGTGCCATAAGCAAATCTCTAAGAGGCAAACTCATTTTCCTTTTTACATACATCACTATTTGCTGGCAGAACAATTTCAGTTATTTTAAAAACACACTATAAATTTTATGGTAAATGGTTTCATAGTGGCCATGCTGTTAGGTGATCAGTTCAATGATGTGGAAGCTTCTATGTTGACATCTGAAATTAGAAGTTGACTCTTATCTACAGGGCTCTGTCAACTTAAATCTCATTTACTTATTACATTGCTTAACTGGTAATAATAATGTGTGAGACCCCAGAACTATTATAAATGATTCATGATTGCTATATATATTGCAGTAGGAAAGAGGAACTCTTTGACTCAGACCTGGAAATATTATTTTTAAAAAAACCCAAAAAACAAACAAACAAAAACAACAACAAAAAAACCCCCCAACAAACAAAAAAACAAACAACAAACCAGAAGAACAGACAAGGATAGGAAGATATATAGTATCAGGAATTGGAATTAATCTCAGACCATTTTTATAATTAATGTCATTTGAAGCTGGTTCTGAAATGATTTTTTACCTGTCTGAGAGTTGGGTGCAGAATGGTTAAATCCGTTCAGTAAGAGAGAAGACATGGAGGGAGGAATAAAAACACTCACTTCCCAGCAGATGCAACCAAAACTTTTCATGTTTTAGTAGCACTTCCAATAGTGGGTGTTTTCCTGTGATTTTTAAGCCTTTGAAACTGAGGAGGGTCATAAATAGTGGGAGACAGTTCCTGAGAGAGGGAGATCCTCCTTCAGCATGTATCACCTCAACACAGTACACAAAGCTCAGCAATTAACCTCATGCTAAATGGGTGTCCGTGGTAATCACCAAGGTCTGGATTTATCCCACCTGACTTTAGAAACCTTTCTGAGCTGCTTAAGCTGGGAGTACAGTAACTCCAGTTGTCTCTGCATCCCCCAGAGAGGCATTTGCAGGGGGTGAATCAGATCCCCAGGGGGCTGAGGAGCCTCCAGGGCTGGCTGTGAAGGAAGGGATTGACTCCAGGTGCTGCATTTCTGATCCAGGCACTGCTCACATGCCCCAAGCTGGAAATGCTGGGGCTGTCACACACCACTGCAGCAGCTCTGCCAGGCTCTGCCCTGCATGTGTAGTTGTTCCTAGTGGCTGAGTTAGAAGGTTATAATGAGAAATTCAGCTGATAAGAGATCAAAGCTGTGCCTAAAGATCACTGTGTGCTGCATTAAACGGCAAAGGAGCAATTTGATTTCTCACAATGCAGTTCACGACTCTGTACTTTGGCCTTGTGTTGTTTGGATGGTGTAACCTTCAGGCAGTGAGTGGTAAATGATAACTCTTCTCTAGTGTGACATTATGAACCATGAAAGGAATGCAGAGAGGTTGCAGATTCAGTAACGAACCTGTTTGCCCTGTTTCCGCCTTGGCCGTATTTTAAAGTGGAATGTGGTACGTTGGGCATTAGGTGGTTGTATCCTTTCCTTTCATCATTTCTTCTTCCCCTGATGCATAAGACACTGTGAAAATAGCACTACCCCCTGCAAACACAAGCATTGCTGTGGTACATCATCTCCTGGTTTCACCTTTCCCAGCATGAGAGGAGCCCAGGTCAGGAGGTGGAGAGGTGCAACTCGAAGGAGAGTTGCAGCTGGAGAGTTGCCCTTGAGGTCTCTTGGTGGAAAACAAGGCTGGGGCTTCCTCTGCTCACAAGAAGTGACAAAGGTGAAACATGCCTACAAATGGTCCTTTCCATATTACTGTGTAGTGAGCCACTGTCCTCCAAATAACTTCCAAGCCAAGTAATTTCCCAGAACATTCTTAACAGAGCAAAAGTCAGCCAGAAGATAGTCAGAGACTTACTCTCAGCTTGTGTGAGTGAGTCCTGTTAAAGCTGCAGAGCACACAGAAGGGAGTCTGGTCTGTATTCATTGTGCACAGTCCTTGCTGCTCCAGCATAAGGGAGAGGAGAGATGTAATGTACAGCTGTGACTCTCTTCCAGTCCTGGATAAAAGGGAGAAACCAGATTGTTCCTGCAGCTACTCTCTTGTTAAACAGTAGCGCTTCCCCGCAAAGCTGTTCATGCTGTTTCTTAGCCAAAATGTAGTAAACTCCAAAAGAGGATTGTTAACTTGTTCAGTGTGAGAGAGAGGCTGTTACATCACACCCTGTGCTGGCAAGGAGCCTGGGAACCAGGATGTGTGCAGCAGGTCCTTTGGTCTGGCTCTCTCCAAAGAGCCATACCACCTATCAGAGCTCCTTAAACTGCTGGGTGAGTAAAGAGACTGAAATCTGATGAAGAGAACAGAAAAGTGCTCTTTGCTTCTGAGCTTGTCCTTAAAAAAACAAAACAAAACAAACCCCCCAAAAAACCAAACAAACAAAAAAAAAACAGACTGGGGAAAAAAGGAATCCAGTTATCCAGTTTTCCAGTGTACCAGAACTCCTTATTTTCAGTATTTGTGTGGTTTAAGGCAGTGTATGTGAGTGCCAAGACATTACTGTGATTCAGCTGTGATTCACACCACAGTAAACTGATCACCAAAATTAGAGCCCCAAAGGCTGTCATTTACTGGTGACAAGGCTCTGGCAGTGCTGGTGTGTCCAGGCTCCTTTAAAGTGCCTTAATAGCAGCACTCCTGGGAGGTGATTGTGTTCCCTAAGAGATCCCACCGTCTGTAACAAACTATCCTTGCTTAATCCTTTCTCCCTAAGGGAGCTGTTGCTAGCCATGTGAAAATGTGTTTAAATTTAAAATATTTCTCCAATAGTGGGCTCATAACTAATTAGTTGCAAACTTAGTAAAGGACTCACTCTGTGATGAGCCCTACAACAATTATGAAAATACTGCTGGGAAAGTATTTGGAGCCCACCTGATTTGATTTCAGTCTCCTTTGACAGAGCATGATGGTGGCTCCACTGAATCAAATCTAAGTTCATAAGAGAATTATTTAATATGTTTGGAAAGTCCATAGTGAGATTTAGTGGGACATAAAGAATAAATGAACCTGAACTTTACAAAAATAAAAAGCTTCAGCTATATCACACTACTTTTTAAATCACAGCTCCTATTTTATTAATATTCTCTTTCCTCACTTCACTTTATCCCTATTAGTAGTACCTTTTGTATCTCTTTTGGTGTTTTTCTCCCATTTTAGTATTTAGAATATGCAGAATATGCATCTTGCTATCCCTTTCTATATTGATTAATTTGTTGGGGCTTTTTTTAAAGCCACTCACTTGTTTTAAAAGAAAAAGTGTTCAACCACAACCTCCTGAACCACTGGTGTCCTCATATATTTGTATTCTGGTTGCAGTGTCCAGACTCATGCAATTAATCTTACAATGCAGAGAAATTTTGTTGCATAGAGATGATTTTTTCTGCCCCAAGGAAATGTGTCTGTGTCAACTTGTGGCTTTTTCTGCAGCTACAGAAATAATTTAATCAACTATCTATGGGTTCACTCAGTGGAGAATTTATTTTAATGACATGAAGTCCTACAATTCCTGTTCCTCCTAGTCCTAGATCAAAAGGAGGAAGGCGAGGTGGAAAGGATGAATAGCCAGAATGCTGAGTCCAATCAATTCCCAACTGCTTTGACAGCTCTCATAAGGCTATAAGTAACCAAGGCAATTAAAACTAGAGTATCTCTGGGGCTTTCTTAAGATAATCATTGGTACCGAAATCATGACCCCAGCACCCTGAAGACAGAGTTAGTAGCTTAAACCTAAATTACTTTTATCACCCTAAATCCTGCACTATACATGGTATAAAAAGGCTAAACCTAAGGATCTGGCCTCGTGTGCCTATATAAATAGATATCTTTTGGTTAAGTACCGTGATGTAAGAGGGTGCTGGAGGGACAGCCTCATTTTACCCATTGAACTGATTTCTCCTGGCATGGTTTATTTTGAATTTTAGATTTGTTAATTTAATAAGCGTCCTGTTATTCTGCTTAGAGGATCAGAACTTCTGGTAGGAGTAACCTCCATCAGTGATCAGAAGCCAGATGCCTGCGCTGTAATTTAATTTAAAGCTGTAGTTTCATGCAGGTTGACTGACAGTTCCTTACCAGCTGTATCTGGACAGTTTTGGAACTCTAAAATTATTCACCATCAGGTCTGTTCATTCACAAAGCAGTAGGAATTAGAGACCAAAGTTTTCCCATGAGAATGGAGGAGAGATAAACAGCTTTGAACCTGTTTGGTTGCACCTTTCCTGCTTCTGGATTGGACTAGAGGGAAAGTGACCTAAGAATGAGGAAAAAAATGCTTATGGAAGGAACTCTTAGAATTCCTAGCCATCTTCATCTCTCTTAACTCCCTTTTGTCTATATTTTATTTTTAGATACACTGTATTTGTGGCTAACAGAGCTTTAAAGAATTTGAAAGACTGGTTGATACCACAAGGAAATTTTCTGCATAAAGCAGTCATATTCCTTTGTCACCTCCTCACAGCATTCCCCAATCCCTTTCTCTGACTGGATGAAATAAAGGGGACATCCCAAAAAGGGCTCTCTCCTGTTTGGCTTCTTTTTCTGAGCTTTCACATTTTATAGTGTCACTACCTGCTTGTGCAAGAGGAGAGCAATACAGTTCTTTAAAAATGCAGCTGGTTGTTGTGGTTTTGTTAGTTTGTTTGTTGGTTTTTGTTTTTTTTTAAGATTACAATCAAGCAAGTTTGGCCATTTGAAAGTCAGCTGCATGGGCTGCTGAGTCAGTGCAGGACTAGATACCATCTTGGCAGCAGCCTGGAAAAATGTTTCCATTGTGCTGGTGAAATGAATGCAAAATATTTATTCTTTGAGCTTGTTCACAACAGCAGCTCAGTTCTCAGCTGGAACCGAGGGTGAGGCCATGTGGAAGACATTTGTAGGAAGACAATAACTATTTGTACAGGGCCCAAGGTGAGCATAATCTTATTTTATGATTAACAAAGGACAAGGCTTCAACCATATGGGACTCATAAACTGAGGTGTAAACCAGTGAAGTAATCAACAGAGGATAAAAGAGAAAAAGTAATGGAGGCAGGTTAGCAAGAGAAAGGGAGGGAGGGATTAGTTTAGTCTTTCTGCATATTTAGGGTTACAGTTAAGTGGCAGTGCTGAGGTTAATACCTTGGACTTTTGAAATTTTGATCTATCATACTTCTTCACTTACAACTGCACAAGTCCTGGCATTTGTGCTATGTAGAGATGTACCTTGTACCTCTGAACAGAAAGTTGCTAATTGCTATTTTGTGGTATATGAGCACATATATTGAAGCAGAAAAATAAACTTTTTTTTTTTTTTGCCCTGGGAACCTTATTGTCCAAGAGCCTGAGCTAGCAAAACAGGCCAGGCAAATTCTAAAATCGTAAGAAAACATGGGTAAAGCAGGGTTGTTCCTAAACACTACTTCCAGTCCATCCTTGCAGAAGAGATCCTAAGTGTAGCCATAACAGTTAGCAATGACAGAAGGCACTGAGGAAAGGTAACCTGAAGGTTCCAGCCCTGGGTTTGGTTGGGGTTGCTATGTATTTATGTTGCTGAATCTCAGGTGCTGTTTTGTCCTGGCTGATGTCAGTGTGGTGATGGCCTTGATCCAGGAAAACACTTAAATGTGTGGTTGGATTTAAGCACAGTGGTAGCTGTGTTGGAGTCAACACTACTGCAGCACTTAAAGCTGTGTTTCAAGTCACTTTGCTGGATCAGGATCTTTGTGCAATTTTTATGGTCTGTTAAAATATTTTAAAATGACAACAGCAGGTACTGAATATGAGAAAGGAAGCTGAAGGACAGAGGATATAAAAAGAGTTGAGGAAAATATTGAAGGTTCAAAAAGAACCGGGGAGGGGAGGGGAGGGGAGG
>VZSR01001283.1:1459432-1480171 GCA_013398615.1 Brachypodius melanocephalos | reverse complement strand
GGGAGGGGAGGGGAGCTTTTGGTGACAATGGAAAACTGCTGCTGAGTGAGAGGCAGGAAGGGCAGCAGCTGGAAGATTGCTATCTGCCTGCTGTTGTGTGTCTGGCATTTCTTTGGGTGTCAGGATTGTATTTACTTGGAAACATTCAGGGTGTGTCCTACCTCAGGATGGAGCTCTTTGTGTAAATGGGAACAGCTACTGATGGAGACTTGGCTTATGAGAGGAGACACCTGACCCTTTTCCTACCCCTTTCCCTTGAGCCTGCCAGAAACAACTGCACAAAAGTAAATCCCAACAGACATCAGGAACAGGACACTGCCAAAGTTGATCTCTTAGGAAGCACTCTGAGGAATACAGAATCACAGAATATTTCAGGCTGGAAAAGACCTCTAAGATCATTGAGTCCAACCTTTCACCCATCATTGAGTGTCACATCCAGTCATTTCTTGAACACCTCCAGGGGTGGTGACTCTGCCACCTCCTTGGGCCTCCACTCCAATGTTTAACAACCCTTACCATGAAGAAATCCCTCCTGATGTCTAAACTGAAGCTCCCCTCATGCACCTTGAGGCTATGGCCTCTTGTCCTGTCACTGTTGCCTGGGAGCAGAGCCTGACCCCAGCTGGCTGCACCCTCCTGTCAGGGAGCTGTAGAAAATGAGAAGATCTTCCCTGGAGCCTCCTTGTCTCCAGGCTAAAAGCCCCAGCTCCCTCAGCTGCTGCTAACTGAACTCACTCTAGACCTTTCTCCAGCTCCACTGCCCCTGTCTGGACATGCTCCAGCCCCTCAATGTCTTTCTTGTTGTGAGCTCAGACCTGGACACAGCACTTGGGGTGTGACCTCACCTGTGCTGACTACAGAGGGACAATCATTTCCCTGGTACTGCTGGCCACACAATTCTTTATACAAAAGAGTTGCACAGAAAGTACACAACATTCTTTCCTGGAGTATGCCATGAGGGCATAGCTATTGTACAATATAAACTGGTCACCAAGTAGTTTCTTTCATCATCAAAGCTTTTATGGGTACAGAGGTTACACTATGAAGATATGGATGTGTTCTTCAACCTCCTTTTCCTCATTCCTTCGAGGATTTGGCTGTTGCTATTTCAGGGAAAAAAATCTTGGAATTCAATAAATGTTTCAGTTGCAAAGCCATTAAGGAAAGCAAGAGTTTGAAGAGGAGAAAAATAGTGCCAGTAGCTGATCAGAGAGACCTGGCTGCAACCATCTGCCCCATCAGGGATCACTTGTGCAGCCCTAGGTTACTTGGTTTCTCAGTGCCTCAGTTTCCCATTAAAAGAAAAAGAAAGAAAAAAAAAAAAAAAAAAAAAGGACTACATGGCTCTAAGTCAGAAATGTTATAGTGGTAAATACATTTTAAAAAATTCTACATAACTCAGATATTTTTTGAACAGGAGCTGCAACTGGCTTAAGATAAGCTAACCATAGATAGAATCCGTTGTGTTTGAAGTTTGTAGCAACAGGCTTTTATACTGCAGGCTGTAACTGCCCTCATGTTTTCAGAGCACATCAAGATTTACACAAAAGATCACTGTGAAGTTGGCTGCTCTTCTAAGCCCCAGGGAGGCATGTCAAGAAATAACTTCAGCTCTTCCAGACATTTAGCTACAGACTCAATCTGCATCTAAGGTTATGTGCTGTGCTGTGAACCCAGCATTTGCCATATCCACACTGAAAGCAGCCACTGCCCACGAATGAACCTTTGTATCTGCATCTCTACCAGCTCTGCAGGAACAGGAGTGTGGTGGCTGGCTTGCTGGAGGTGTACCTCTGGTCCTTAGTGTGGAACTAATTTCAATTTTTTTCAATTCTACTTCCTGGAATACAGGACAAAGCCTTACCACTGTTTCATGTCCCTTTATGATGCTGTTTGTAGTCATGAAACATTGGGATCATGTGCTTGATACGCTTCTTGCTCAGCACAGCCCTTGTCTCAGTCCTTCCAGAGGGTGTCAAACCACAGAACCAGCACTGAGCACGATGTGGTTTCACTGATCCAGTTCCAGATCTGGTTCCAGTGTACCTAGAATGAGGGAAGGATGTAGTTAAGAGGCTGTGAAAAGGGAAAGGATGCATGGCAGAAGGAAGGTATCCGCTGCGTGTTGCTGTCATTGCAGATTTCTTTTGTGCGTGGCAATAAAAAAAAAAGAAGCCGCGCACAAAAACGAGGCCTGGAGTGATCAGGAGAAGATCTGAATGAATTCAGGAAGAGGCTTAGGTTCCTCAAGCTATGTAGACTCTGTGCTATCTGAAAAACAGCTTTTAGTCAAAAATTAATGTACTTGGAGATGACATGCCTTCCTGTGCTGAAGCAAGTTCATTAATATATTGGTTGGTTTGTGTATAATAGCAGCTACTGTGAGGTAACAGGTCTCACAAGCCTTAGTGGGGCCCCTGATAGCGCTCATGCCTCAAGTTTTGTCAGCTGTGGGGTGGGCTTGAAATCTGATGCAAACACACAAGCCCCAAGTGCTACAAGTCCTCCTGAGTGCTCAACGTCCTCTTAGAACTGCACTGAAAAAATACATCATTATCTTTGGCTGCTTCTTTGAGAGAGCTTCCAAAAGCTCCTTCTGGAGCCCTCCCGGGATCCTCAGTGTGATGAGCACTGCAGAAAGTGGCCACCTGTAGCAGCTCCTCATGTTTTGTTTAGCTGCAGTTACCTGCACCTTGTGGCACAGCAGCTCATGCCACAGAGGGAGTTATTTGTTCAGCCCAGGTCTATGCAAATTTTTTGAAGTTTTATTGAGGTTGTGGGCGACTCAGCGCTGTTGAGTCACAGAGGTTGTCTGTTCTCAGAAAATCACCTTTGTAACTCTGCCCTACATCTGATGTCCAGGTTCAGATCTGATTTCAGCCTTTCAGAACTGCTGATGGTCATAAAAACTAACAGGCTGGGAGACCTGGGGCTGCTCAGAATGGAGAGGAGAGAGCTTCAGGGAGACCTTTAGAGCACCTTCAAGTGCCTTAAGGGGCTATAAGAAAGCTGAAGAGAGACTCTTCACAATGGCATGTAGGGATTGGACAGGGGGAAATGGACTTGAGCTGAAGGAGGGAAGGTTTAGAATAGATTTTAGGAAGAATTTTTTTTTATTTATTTTAAGGATGGTGAGGCACTGGGCTTGAAGCTGTGGACTCGCCATGTCTGAAAGTGTTCAAGGCCAAGTTGGACGGGGCTCTGAGCCAACCTGTTCTAGTGGAAGCTGTCCCTGCCCAGGGCAGGGGGTAGGAACAAAATGGTCTTTAAGCTCCCTTCTGACCTAAACCTTTCAGTGATTCTAAAATCACATTTTGATGATGGACTACAATTAGTTTACTAGAATTTCATGATGTTTACTCAAGCCTCAAGTGTAGCATAACTAATTTCAGGCTTTTTTAGGGGGAATATGTTTCATTTTAAGTTTAAAAAATATCACTGAAAGCTGGTGTAATAAATCTTCACACAGTGAAGTCACTACTCATGACTGAGCTTTGAACTATAACCCTAAGATAAAGAAAGCAAAATGGTAGATAGTAAATGTGTTTATTCAAATCAGATTTGGCTCTGAGTATTTTCTTTTTCATTTGTTATTCTCAGTGGCCTCGGTTCTGCAGATTACTCATCAGTACTCTGGCCTCAATCCAGCTAAAGTACTTAAGTAAGTGCATAACTTTGACTAACACGAATAATCCTGTATTCAATGCCAGCAAATGAAAACACACATCGATGTGGGCTCACTTTCTTCTTTCCCATTCACTTTAAATTAGTGAATGCTTACCTGTGTTCTACCATTAGTACTATCTTAATCTGCTCTTTTTTTTTTAAGTACATTTTCCCAAGAAAATATCTACTATAATCATGCTTAGTACCTGATTGCTGCAGCAATAATTCCCCCTTGCTCTTAACTGAGCCCCTGAGTGTGATGAGAGGTTGGTCCTATTTCAAAGAACCTAAGGAGGACTCAAGCATATGTGTAAAAACAGCTGAAGTACGTCTTTTTGATCATATACAATAACAAATATTTAAGACAAGAACACTTAAAAACTCTGGAAGAGATTAAAACTAAGTGGCATCCCTGTGTTTGCAGTCAGGTAGAACACTTGCAACACCTGTATTCCTAACAAATTCAGGTTAGTTCCTCACAAGTACTTGACTTCTTTGAAAGTTGTGTTCAAAAGGACAGAATTTAAATTGTTGGGCTGTTTGATTAACAGCATGTCACACTGATAATTTTGATTTGGCCTCCACCTATACTCAACATGAGTAATCTGAGGAAGGAATGTTGGCCACAAGGGCTTGTCTAGAGAATGCCTCTGATATTCTTGACTCTAAACTCCACCTTATCTGAGTAGCAGTGTGATATAGGATCAGACACAGCTACAGATTAGAGGTTATGTAAACAAATCCTGCCTCTTTTACTCCTGTCTTGATTTCTCTCTAGGAGTTTAGCTTGGGATCTAGTCTATTCCTTCATATTTTACTTTCTTTGAAGTTTAGTTTTCAGAAGTGCTTAACTCTTCTCTCACTGGGACCATTTTTCTTTGACTTAAACTGAGGTGCTGGAGGACACTCTGTGTAAAACAAGTTCTTTGTTTCTGGTGTTAGATCAAAGGAAGTTCTGTAAATCTATTCTGTTTCTCAATTAAGTCAGGAACAAAACTCACTGGGATTAAGCTTTATTTCCATACTGAAATATTTAGGAAGGGCTCCCCACTAAAAATGTGAAATCTCTCTGCACATGTTTCATGTATCTCCAGGGTAAGCATATTCCAATACTCGGTATTGCAGTGAGGATTTAGTAGAAATGAAGAAATGAAGATTGTCCATTTAATAATCTTTTCTAGTGCAACGTGCCCTCCATTTTTCCTTTTTGTTTTTAATTTTTTTTTAAGGATTTGGCTACAATTTATTGTTGTTACATTTATGTTATCCATTTGACCTACTAAAGATCCTCAACTGCTTATCACTCATAATTAACTATGTAAAGTAATTAATATCATAAGCTGTTAAGTGGGAGGATACCTGTAGCAGGAGGCTGGTTACTAGTTATAAAATGTAAAAGTTGTTCATTCAGTTGTTCTGTATTTCATGCCACAAGACTCCTGCTTAGGACCACTGGTCGAGTCATATGGTGATGGTATTGGGATGAACTAAAAAATCCTTCCAGAGTAGAGTTCTTATGCAGTGCCAAACTCTGTCTGAGCTGTTTTAAAATTAAATCATCGGTTTTTTCAGCCTCACTGTGCATACTAGAAATACATTTAGAATAGATACTCCATCACTTTCACACCTGCTGTGGGACAGTTGTGTCCCTAATTCATTGAGGGCCTCTCAGACTGGGGACAGAGCACCCAGCTGAATCCAGTAAGGATCCAGTAGGGAACACTGTTAGTGCCAGGCTTGTTGATGGGGCTTGGTTACTCTGTTCTAAACAAATTGTAAAATCTGAGCTGTCACCACCTTCATTTACCCATGCTACACACTGGTGTGATTATAGCATTTGATATTTCAAAAGCCTTTTAAGACTACAGCAATTTTTATTGCATTCCTTCCGGATATGGGAAATAAAAACTCTAATCCAGTATTTTGTATGAGGCATCCCCTTCCTTACTGGCTTGTTTGGTGCTTGGAGCAGAGTTTCCTTAGGATAAATGGTAGAAACTACAGCTCCTGCTCAGCTGCTCTGGTCACCCCGAGATTTTCAAGGTGAGGACTCTGCCAGACCAGAGCCGTGTCCTCAAACACCCGACAGAGTCAGGGGCTGCCACCCTGGCAGCCTTTGCACCACACAGGTGGCATTTTCAAATACAGAAGGGATCCAAGCTGGGATCCTGACCTCAGCCTCACTGATTCAAGTGTTCTCAGCTGTCATAAACCCACTGGTATCAGTTACCACTCTCTAGCAAAAAAACAAGTAGAAGTTTAATTTCCAGTTTAACCAGCAGATGAAACCTTTTCCTTTCCTGATAATTGGTCCTTTTCCACTTCACAAACCAGGCTAAATTAAACCAAAAATAAGCAGGAAGTGTTCTAAATTAATTTTGCACAGATTGCAAGAGAATAAACATATTTATGACATACATTTGGGAAAATTGTACGTTGTTCTTTGACAGCTCGTCAGGAGAAGAGTTGTTAACTATTTTAGTTGTGTAGAACTGTAATTGTAGTACAGAGCAGTAGCAAATGGTGGGAAAATTACCATTCCTAGTTTACTCTTGCTTCAAAATGGCTTTGCCTTGATTTGCATTTAGATGGGAATTCCTTCTGTTGCTCTTCAATCCATTAGGTTTTATAAGGTAAGTAGCTTTTTTTTTTTTTTTTTTTTTTTTTCCTGAAACGCTGGGAAGGGCAGTCAGTTTTACTGCTGAGCTGTGCAGGTGGCACCCCAGCATATCCATATTAAGCCATCAGGAAAGAGAAAGGCAGCCTTGAATTTACCTGGAAATGCCTATTTCTAAATAAAGCACAGGTAACATTTTTGTTGCAATGCCTGAGTAAGTCTGCTCCACACAGACTTGTGATTTGCAGCAGGATTTCTTTTTTTAGGTTGTTCTTTCTATTCCTACTCAGTCACCAAAGACTGATATATAATCTTTATTATTACTCAGAAAATATTTGTTTTAGAATATTTCTATTTCAGAATAAAGGCTACTTGTTTGAAGGGTGGGGGAAAATAAAGTTTACATTTGTATAGATGGTTAGTAAACTGGGTTTTGTACATAACATACATAAAAAGAATTCTCATTGAATTACCATACTAAGAGTATATATATTTTTCTAAAGACTGGACAAAAATAGAAACTAAACAAATAACAAGTTTGGAAGAGACATTAAAAATTCATTTTCCCAATCAACAAAATCAACTATATGGAAATAATAATGGACAAAAGGAGGGGGTTTTTTTTAATCCCTTGCTTAAAACCTCCTGTGACAGAGATTTTAGAGGGGGTTTTTTCTTGGCAAAACATGCTGGTACTTCGCTACTGTTACACTCAGAAAGTTCTCCCAAAGTCCAACCTAAACATTCTTTATTAAAGACTAAGTGGATAACTTCTCACCCCATAACCAGTGGACCCAGAAGATAGTTAATCACTTTTCTACTTGCAAAAACACATCATGTTTGGAGGTATTTTCCTTCAGTCTTCTTTTTCTGGTGTTTCTTGGTGGTTTCTTGGGGTGGAGGGGTGTTGTGTGTTTGTTTGTGGTTTGGGGTTTTTTTTGTTGTTGTTGTTTTGGGGTTTTTTGGGGGGGAGTTGTTTTTGTGTTGTTTTTGTTTGGGGTTTTTTTTTTCCCCTTTGTAGCTGAAGAAACTGGGAAGTTTTCAAGTTCTTCTTTACAGGTCATGTTTTCTGAACGTGTAGATCATTGCTGTTCCTCTTTTTTTAGACTCTTTTAGTTCATTCTTGAGTTTAATCCCTAAAACTGAATGCAGTATCCCAGCTGGCATCTAACCAGGGAATGTGTGGCACAGATGCTCCATGTCTTACCTATAACACATTTGTAAATAGTGTGATTTTTTTTTTTTTTAATTTCCAAGGAACTGACATTGTAGTCTCACATTTAGTTTCACTCCCAGGTCTTTTCCTTGCATGACTGCTGGAAGTCAATCCTTTCCCATTTTATTTTTGCATTTGATTATTGTATAACACAATCTACTTACCCATATCAAAGTGCATCCTGTTTTTCAAAGCACTGCAACAATTCTCAAAATTAATTTAAGTTCTAGGGCTGTCCCTAAAAGTGCAGCTTCTTTTACCATTGAGTCACTTTGAGTCATTTGAAAATGCGGTCAGGTTATTCAGTATTTCTTCCCTGAGTCATCAGTGGAAACACTGAAGGATGTTAGACAGAACACAGACCTCTGTGGAACCCTCTCTTAAACCCTCCCAGTTAGATAAAGAAATCTTAGTACCTTCCTTGAGAATATTGTTGTGACCTTTAGCACTGTTGTGACCTCATTTCACCCAATCTGGTTTGCTCGTGTGTGTGTCAGGCAAGAGAGTGTCACAAATCCAGCGAACTCACACTGCATCTGCTGCCCAAAGCACTTCCAGCCTCTCTTGGAGCGCCTGAGAGTGCTTTGGCTTTGGTTGCACACCTTGACTGTTGCTGATGATCCTTCTTTCCTACATCTGCTTAAAATGGGGGTGGTTGTTCTCTTACACATCTTGGAATCAAACTTACACCAACGAGTGTAAGGCAAGATGGCAGGAAACTATATTCAAAAAATGATCTTCTGCTGATGTTAATTGTTGTTCATATTCCTGAACCGTCCCTGTGACTTAAATACTTCGCATGTTCTTATGGGATGGGATTCCTTCCAGTAGGACACTGGACTGAAAGCACTCTTAGATTATCAGAAAAATAAACAAAGATTATCAGATAAGCTTTAATGTATTCCTTGTAAGTCCATCTATAATTTACAGGGCTGATTTTACTTCCACAGAGTATTAGTCACTCCTCACTCCCTCTACCCTAGGAAGCTAAAGAAAACAGCCAAAGTAAGCAGTTACCTATTAAAATTCACATTCCAGCCTTCCCAGAAATCCTAAAATCTCTTTGGTTTACATCTACCTTTTGTGACTTTTGCTGCTGTATCAACCATGAATTATTTACTTTGTGTCTACAAAGATTGATGGCACTGCTGTATTAAGGTTGTGTTCTAGGTCCATGTTTATTGGCATAAATAACCTTCCTGTGAAAATGTGGCAAAAAAGAAATACATTCAGGCAGTTTTGGTTTGTGCATATTTCTCTTATAAAGTTTTCTCTCTAGCATTTTTGTTGCCTGGGAATATTTAGGATACAAGTGTGTACTGTCCTGTCACAAAGGGTGTCTCAAACAATTAAATTGGGTTACTTGACACAGTCTGATAGCAAACTTTTGAAGCATAATTTGGATAAACCCCTTGGTTATAGTTAAGGGAAACCTTCTGTGGCAGTAGAACAAACAGTCACAAAAAAACAGGTACAAAACATTACAAGATTTAATATCACCCTATTGGAAATTACAGCTCCTTTTCAATAAATATTTTTTATCTTTAGCTAATAATCTTTCTGTAAAATGACAGAATGAGTTTGTAGAGACAATACTGTTAAAAATGTCTTTTATTTTGTCTAATCCTGTCCACAATGAACCGGACGGTGTTTTGACCATGATTTAGGCTGACTTAAGAGTGGGTTGTTCCCAGAAGGTGTGGTCCCACTGTCACTCCTGCCCTGCACAATTCATGTGCCAGTGCTGATACAACTAAACAGTCAGTTGGATCAGGAGCTGATCTGGATAAAACCCAATCTTTTCTTTTGGGCCCTTTGGTTTTCACTGCATCAGTTTCCTGTTCTGACTCACTGTGTTGCCTACAAGCCAAAAGGAGCCAGAATGCAAAGCGAGGAGCAAAAGGGACACCATGATCAGCAGCTTGTTCCAAAATTGGTTTAAACAAATTGCGAGACTGCAGGCACATTGAAGGATGGGGTTTCAGTCTTTAGTTCTCCATTTCCTTTGGGTTTCTTTTTTGAGCAGTGTGGATGGTACATGTTTCCATTACAGATCTTTGTTGTATATTAAATTACTGCCTTTTTATTAGCCTGAGTTTCTCATAGTGCTCTGGTCTGGATGTAGGTTCTGCCACAGTAAAACCCTGATCTTGCAGTGAGCTCTGATCACAGTTTGCAGTACAGTGTAGCATTGGCTTAACTGACTTCTTATAAACATATCCTGTTCTGTAGCAGTGAAATTCAATGCACACCTTTCAAGTCTCGGTGTCACTTCCAAACTACCTCGGAGTTGTATTTCTTCATGGCTGGTGCTTACTAGATAATTATGGGGAGCAAATTAAAATTAAAAAAAAAAAAACAAAATCATGGCAGTTATTTCAAATCAGATGTCATCTTCTCTTCCTTTGATTAAGAAAAGATGTTAAAAGCTCTTATCAGTATCAAGGTACATGATAAGAAAGATAAATAATTTAGAGCTTTTAAAGCTAGCTCCCAGAAGTAATTAAAAGTTTCCAAAGCATTTTGATTACTAGGCTGAAAATATGATAAATTAATACAAACTGCTTTGGTATCTTGTGTGACTGGTCAGTTAGAACATTTACTGAAATCCTAGAAGCATCTTAAAAACACACTTATGAAGGAAATATTTTAGAGTTTTTTTTTCAAAGGATCTTTACAGTAAAGAAGAACTGGCTATTGTTAACTTCCCCATATATCCTTAAAAGTGTCCTGAGAAAGAGGTAGCTTGGGAAAAGAAAAAAGCTGTCACCAGCAATTTGTTTCCTTGCTTGAAGCTTCGCTGGACTAGAGAAATTACAAGACAGCTTTCTGTTTTCCCATAAATTTTGGCTCTCTCTAGTTTTATTCCCTTCTCTTTCATATTTCCCTACGTCTTATGCACATTACTGTGCTATGCGAGGTCTAATCAACCTTCCCTCCTTGAAGGGCTTGCTGAACTTTTGAAGCCTGAGCTTCCTCTTGGGACCAGTAGGTTTAAAATGTTCCTTGATGACTCCTGTGACTCCTTTGGAGCACCATCCATGTGTGTGTCTGCCCGCAAGATCTGCTGCCACCGCCAAAAAAATAATCTGTTTATCCCCTTCTACAGCATCCGTGTCTGACCTGGTGCTGCTGAGCTTCCTAAGCAGCCAGTGGGGACTGCTCATTCCAGTTAAGGAAGCCTCGCTAAAGCTTACCGCACCTCACTGTCAAAATAAATGTAAATGACGAATCTATTTGGAATATTTCTTGATTTCCCTCGCTTCTGCTGTAGCCTGTTTAGGGGCTCTGATGCAGACTGGGGTGCAGTAAGTCCCATCCCTCGTAAACTGAAGCCTCCCGTGGTGTGAACCCCGATCGTCCTTCAATCACTGCTGCCGGAGCGGCTTTGGGAGGGCAGAGCCGCACCGCTCACCCGGGAGACGCCGTCATTCGGGCTAATCTTGAATTGTTTTAAATGCAAACGAGCGTGCCCGTACGCAGAGCAGGTACCCCGGGATGGAGGGCACCTCGGGACAGAGCGGGTATCCCGAAAGAGGGAACACCCCGGGACAGAGGGTACCCCGGGATGGCGGATACTCCGGAATAGAAGGTGCCCCGGGATAGAGGGGTTACCCCAGAATAGAGGGGGTATCCCGACATGGAAGACATCACCCCCGGAATAGAGCGGGTATCCCAACAGAGGACACCTCGGGATAGAGGGGGTATCCCTGGATAAAGGGCACCGCAGTATGGCGGTAACCAGACTAGAGCGGGTATCCCGGGATAACGGGCACCCCAGCGCCGGGATAGCGGCTCGGCGCACTGCGGGAGCTCCCGTCACACACAGGGGAAACCCCCTCAACAGCCTTACACCCCCCGGGGGGCAGTGGAATTGTCCGCTTCCCCGCCGCTGCCTCGCAGGTGAACGGGCGGGAGCGTACCAACCCCCGCGGGCGGGGGGAGCAAAAGGTTTTCCCCGGTCTACGTTCAGTCGCAGCGCTCTAGTCCAGGGCAGCACGGAGAACAACGGAGGCTGCGGAACGAGCAGCAAGAGTCGCCTGCTGCGGTAGAGCTCTCAGGGCACTAAGCCTCCCCGTTTTCCTCCTCCCTTTTCCACGCGGAAGTGGTAGCTCCCTCCCCCTCCTGCCGCTGACCAACGGGCTCGACTGCAGCAAAACGGAACGTACCAACTGCTCCGCCGGGGGGAGGGGGGAGCGGTGAGGCGTGGCGGGAAGGGCCGTCCTGCGAACGGGCGCCCGGGGAGCCGCTCCCGCCGAGCGGGGAAGAGGCGGCGCCCGCAGGAGGCACGGCCGGGGAGCCTGGGGCTTTACCCGGGGCTTCATGGGCTGGGGGAGGGCAAGCCTCGGTTCCTCCTCCGGTTCCTCCCCCCGCAGTGTGTGTGAGCGGCAGCGTGTGCGGAGGCCGAGGGGCAGCTGCTGCCGTCCCGCCTTCCCTCCCCTCCGCCCGCTCCGCGCCGCCACTCCCCGCCCGATGCCGCCGCGGGGCCGGTGAGTCCGCGCCTGGATGCTCATCTCCTTCTCCTCTCTTCCCTCCCGCAGGCGGCGGCAGCGGCTTCGGCTCCCTTGCAGCTCCCGGCCGCCTCCGAAGGGATGCTGGAGAAACTAGAGCTCGAAGATGAAGGTAAAAATCCACGGCAGCAGCGGGGGGCCGGGGGCGGGCCGGGGACACCCACGCGGTTGGCGGGGTCCGGGCGGGGACACGGGAGCGGGGGATCCCCGGCGGGGAGCGGGGGATGCGCCGTGCCCGGGCCGTGTCCTTGCGGGGCGGGTCGCAGCCTCGCCGGCCGCGGAGCCAGCCCGATCCCGCTGCGGTGCTTTTGTCCCGGTGCCGTTCCCGCTGCGGCGCTTTTGTGCCGGTGCTGCCGGCGGGCCGTGCCCGATCCGCGGCTGCCGCCGGCTGGGTCCCGCTCCGGGGGAGCGCAGCCTTCATGGCACCCTCTCCTCCTCGTGAAACACTCGTTCTCCTCGAATACGTCTGCGATACCAAATATAGACTTTGAGAGCAGTGATGGAAAGCTCTTTCAACTAAAGCTTCCACTCCTTATGGCAGCACATACATCTGTTCAAAGCGGCAGCTGTACACTGAATTTTCCTTATGTGGCTGCGCTCTGTGGTTGTTCTTTGCTGTGTTCTGAAGAGCTGCAGTTCTGACAGTGTGCTGTGCTTTCACAGGGCAACTCCTGGCAAGTTTTTCCCTCTTGCAGTCACTAAACCGTGCTGTGGGAAAGCATGGATATTTTTTTTTCTCCAACTTGCCCCGAACAGCCACTTCACCTCTGAAAGATCCGTGCTGAATATCTCGAGCTTTCATTTTCAGAAGGGATTAGCTTAGTGGATGCAAATGTGGGCACATGGCTTAATCTCTATGCTCAGCATTGTGAAGTGGCTAAGACTTCATGGGATGTGTTTTTCTGTAGTTGGTAACTCCTATTGTAAAATGTAGGACAAATATTTAAGGAAAACTTTGAAAATAGCAGGCTGAGTCATTTTGTGAGAAGACATATCTAAGCTGGTATGCTAATAAGGCAGCTTCTTCGTTACTAGCATGCTGCATGCAGTTGTGGGACTGGTCTGGAAAAGTAACACCTTTTATTTTAATCTTTCTCTGTGTGAGAAAAGGAAGCTCTTAACAATTGCATTCTTTGAGCCGCCTTTTTTTTTTTTTTTTTTTTTTTTTCCTTCTTTCTTTTTTTTTCTTTTGGAGTCCAGACAGAGTTTGAATTGCAATGAAATGTTTGTGCCTTTGTGCATCTTGAACATGTTTAAGTGTGAGTATTTGGTGCAGGGGATCTGTTGCTAACTTGTAGAGTTTTCTTCCTCATACTGTTTAGCTATTTTTAGTTAGGCATTCATGTTATGCTTATGGAGAGGTAGAAAGTTACCGATTTGCTTACTGATTTTTGCATAAAGCTTGGTACTGTGAAATACAAGTTCCTAAAACTTGCTGAATCATCAATAGTTAAGCCATTTTAAAATCTATTTTAAACATCGTACAAACTGAGGTATCTGGAAAGGAGTTCTAGGTTAAAAAAATCTGAAACAACAAACCTTCCGTTTTGTAACACCTTTACACTTTTGAAAGTGTAGCACGGAGTTATGTGGAGACACTTGATAAGGGTGAAGATCTGTGTGTCTTCTAAAGCCCTGCAATAAAATAATCTGAATTCTTTAGAAGTTTAGTAGTTTAATTTTTTTTTTTCTGATTTTAAAGCTTCTGTTTTGCTTTGTCTCTCTTTTAGCTCTAAATTTCAGGCTTTGGATATTCACGCTGGGTGGGTCAGAGCAGTTCAGGGGCCTATCAAAAGATCACATCTAATAGCAAACCTCTGGCCAGTTTAAAGTAGGGTGTGGGTTTTGAAAGGAGCAGTCACCTTATTAGCCTTTCAGACTAAATGAGAACCTGGCTAGAGGCCTAATTTTAAAGGCAGGTGTAAAAGGTGTAGAGTGCTGTATTCAGAACCTAGGGTGAGTAAAAGTGAGAGTGTGAGAATCAGAGCAAAACCTGCTGCCCAGAGTGCTTCTGTGTGAGAGGGCCCAGAGAAGGAGAATCACAGAAAACAGAGATGCAGCTGGAAATGCGGCAGCTTAGTTGCAGTACCTGTTTCATGACCTAAATTTTTGCACTGGTTGCTGTCGTTGTATTTGTGCTAATATTGGGGGTGGGAGAGTAAAAGACATCTGATATGTTCACTTTGTTGTTGGATGGCAAATGATAAGTGCTCAGAAGTTGAGAAACACCTCTGAAATCTTGATAAGGTTTCATTAAGTAGTTGTAGCCAAACTGTAACTGATGATCTTTTGTCAAACTTTAAGTTTCTCTGCCGACACTTAAAATTCTGAGTTGAATGAGAAATTTGAAACTTGTTTTGGAACTGCTTTCCTGACTGCCTCTACTTTCGAGTACTTGCTCTTGTGAGCTTTCCAGATCCGTATCCATCAACAGTTGCTAACTATCCTGTATATCAAATTATGCTGCAGTTCTGTTGAAACAGGGAGCTTAATAAAATGAGCTGAAAAATGAGGCTCAATGTGTGTGCTGAATGCCATCCAGTATGTGGATTTGTTAGGCCCTCTCCTCAAAGGTTACTCAAATGAGAATGTGAAAGCACAGAAGGCATTCATTTAATTTGGATTCTAATTAAGAGGGTGAAATTGAAAAAAATGATGCTGGAAAGATTTATGATCTATGTAGTACTGTAATGAAATATGCAGAGTCTGGCTTGATGGTGTGACTTCTGAATAAACAGTGGTGTCAGCTGAAGAGCAGTTTTAATTTTCATTATGTAAAAAGAGTGCATTTAAACTTTTGTACCTAAGAGTGTATTTTGTACTTAATTAGCATGGACAGTGTTAGTTAGGATGCTGTTGTTGCAGGGAGAAGTGCTGGTCATGTTTTTAGCCTGAAACATGTTCATATATCTGGCTAAACTCTCTAAGATCAGTGCAACTTCTTACTCATGGGTCACATGGCTCTGTCTGGGACTGGCTTTATAATTTGCTTTGGTTGATGTGTAAGTCTAAATGTGAGTGAGATGATGTGAAACAGCACCAGTGCACCACGGCTGAAACAGGCTGTAGGCTCAGTATGTGCACAGAGGAGAAGGACTGGATAGGCCAGGGATATTTATTTTATTTAGGGCTCCCTAAAGGACCTTTCTCCAAGCAGCAGTCAGAGCATGAAAGGAAAAACTCCCATGTAAGAAGTCCAGAGTCTCTTTTCAACTGAAGAGTGCTCAGCTTAAAAATAAATAGAAAACTTTGAGTAGAATATTCTGAACTCATCCTGCTTAGTATTCCTTGGATGGGAATGACCTACCTACATTTCCTCAAAAGGTGTGAGAACTACCTGTTGATGGGTATGGAGTTTTTCATTGTAGCCTGTAATACAGTGCTGAGAGACCTCCCATGAATGTAATAAATGACCAAAAACTGGTTATCTTCATACACATTATGGATTTTCTTCTTCAGCTCTAGTGTATGTGCAGTAATGTTTCTGTAGTAAGGATCTGATCTTCTGACACTGATCACTGCTTCTGATCAGTGTCAAGAGTGGTTCTGGGTTTTCTTTTATGGATGATATGATGAGCTTGGAAAAGGACAAGGAGAAATTATTCTAAAGATCTAATATGAAAAAGGACTTTAGTTAATGATTTACACTTACAGGCTTTATTTTGTTAAGCTGGAATTCCATAAATGGTTGTGTTCCAACATCTAGCTGTGCTCTGAGAAGAGAAACTAGATTAGAGTAGCAAATGGATGCCTGTCAGGTGTATTGATTCAGTGGGTATAGTTTTGGCATGTTATTTTGGAAACCAGTTTTGTTGCAATGTTGTCTCTCATCCATGTTAATCCCTTCCTTCTGCTCACCTTGAGTAATGAAGTAGTAGCTGCTGAAAGCCGAATTAACTACTTTCTGTAGCATCCGCACTCCCCTTTTGGAGGTGTTTTCTGTAGACTGAATTAATTTAATTGCAGGGTTCTGCTGTGTCTGTGCTCAGTTCCTAGTCTGGAAAAAGGGAATTCTGCAGAGTATGTGCAGCAGTTGTGGCATCAGCATCATGGGACCAATGTGCTCCCTCTTGAGAGAATGCTCTACTTCTCTGGATTGTTGCACAAAGCAGCATTTAGACATTGGATAGACAGTTTGCATTAGAGTGGAATCTCTCCAAGTAATGCTCTGGCCTTCATCTCACTCTTCCTGAATCATGCATCTCTTCTGTTGCCTGCTCCTTTTTGGCTGTCTCCTGAAATAGACTTTGACCAGTAATTGAATCTTCTCTTCCCTGCTTTTGTGTCTGGGGTCCTTCCTTCCCTGCTCTGCGGGTTTTCCTACTGTGTCTTATTAAAAGTAGTTTCTTGAGCTCTTCCTGCCTGCCAGCCTCCTGCTGTGAAGTGAATATCTGAATCAAGGTATGAAAACAGATGTCACTCTTGGGCCAGAAATAATTAAAAGAAGCTTGTAATAAAATGCATGTTAATAGGCAGGTTGGGTTTTGTTTCCTTCTTAAGACTGAAGGATCAAGTGCTTGGGTTAGGAGGTGGTAAAGTTAAGCCATTGTTTTGCAACTGTAATTAATTTCTAATAAACATTCATTATGAGATTGTTAAAGCTGATGCTCTCTGGCACATAGAAATGGTATTTTGCCCACAAGATGTGCTTTGAGATACCAGGGGACATGGTGATAGTGATAAGGGGATGTTTTGTATTAAACTTGCCATAGTTTAGAATCTTGAGTGAACATAAAATGAAATTGTTAGGCACAGATGATAATTGGCATTAATAGATTTCGTAAATCTTTCCTATGATGTACTTTCCAAAGTTGTTAAAGAACAACACATCTGGAGTATTCAGATGTGCAGCTTTATTAGTTTGTGCAAAAAGTCGTGATCAAGTGCTCCACTGTCCTGGGCACCCTTGTCCTTTGCCTTCCAGCTGGCTGTATAGGAACATCATATGTGGTTATTTTCCCTCCAGGAAACTTCCATCCTCATATTTTAAAGATGGAAATTATGTATAAAGTGGTACATAATTAAAAGTATGAAACTTGATTGAGCTGTGCAAGAGAAGCTGTTGGAAGTTTTGTTGTCTTCAGTGAAGGCTGTTCCTCTGATCAACACATCAGTCTTTGTCTTGTGCAAGTATTGCAAGGGGTTCATGTCAGCCCAGTGCTCACTGTGTACAAACAGTCCTATTTTCCTACTCCTACAGAAGATACAACTGTCTTATTCTTAACATGGTCTTATTAACTGTCTTATTTAGCCTTACAGTGAGCAAGGCCCTACTCTGTCTTGACTAGGGAAAAACCCATTTAGCAGCTAAAGTTTGCACTCCTTCTCAGAAAGCAAAAATTTTTAAGCCTTACCTATGTAAGGGGAAGGTGAAGGAAGTGATGTTTTAGTACAGCAAAACACATGGACATGCTTCAAAACTCTGCTTTGGGTCTTGAGGGATGCAAGAGCTTCTTGACAAGAAAGCTTTCATAAAATTTTAATGTGGTCAAAACATGTATTTTCCCTAACTTGTTCATGGAAACAAGTGGCTGAGACTTCCTAGAAAATGTTTACCATGGCAGAAATTCCATGTAATTGCACTGGCAAAGCTGCAGGGAACAGAGAAGGGTTTTACAGGAAGTGGTGGGGTCCATTGTGTCCTGCCCAGTGTTGCACCTGCACGATTTGCAGACATTATTTTCCTGGTAAAGCCGTTGTTGGCTAGCCCCTATCCCTGAGAAGTATTGGGACAAGGTGTTCTCTTACACTTGAATGACATTGCTGCTTCAAGTTGTGCACATGTGTTAGTGTCTGATGGACAAGGACTGATTTACAGTCACCTTTACCACCCACTGCTGCTGGTGCTGCCACTTCTGTGTGCACCAGATGAGGGACAACATCAACTCTGTGAAGAGCTTCCCTGCAGAACTTCTTTCGTCCAAAAGCTGCTTGGTTTGATAGTGGCACTATAACAGCTGATAACGAGTGCTTGATAAGAGGTGGAAGACTTTGGCCATTATCATCTCAGTTTCCTGGTTTAGAGGTATTGAGTTCACAGTGTCTTGTGCTTGAGCAAGGATAAGACCTGGAAGATGTGACAGTGTCAGTGTGGCCTTGTTGGTGACTCCAAATGCTGTTTATTGCTTGTCTGTGACTGCTCTGCTGAGCATTACCAGGATGGAGGAGGGTGATTACAGAGTCCTTCCCTTAAGAAACTTCCTAGAGGGTGGCCTCCAATGTTCTTCTCTCCAAGAGACTTCTTTAATGCCCTGCACATACATAGGCAGGACAGTACAGATGAAACAGGGTAACTGTCTTGGTGGTTTGATACCCTTTGCTGTTAAATTTGGCTGATCAAGTCAGTGCTCTTGGAAAACCCACTGCCTTGGGGCATGGCTGAGTGCTGCATGGAGGTGACTTGGTCTGAACTAATGAAATAATGCCAGTGTGACAGGGATGACAGCAGAATATTTGCATCAGTTGGCCCAGTCTAACTGTTGCTAAACAACCATAAATGTTTCTGCTTATTAATCATCTGCAGCAGATGTGGGTGTTCTGTAAGAAAGGACTTTTTGTAATGTGCACTGTGGTTTTGGTAACTTGAGGGTGCATGATCACAGTGTTTGGAGCCTGAAGTCGCGACACTGGCACCAGTTCTGTGGTTTGTTAGGAGCTTCATCTTTGGGTAGCAACAATCTGTCTGCAGGTACTTTGTTTATTTGAATATTTTTAGCTTCTAGGACATACAACTCTATTAGCATTGGATGGGTTTGGGGATGTAGTTCAGTCTGAAACATGTTAAGAAATGCAGGATTTCCAGAGTGAGTACAGGAGCTGATGGCATTGCTTTTCTGAGCAGTACTTGTCTCTTGAAACAAAATGTTCCTCTCCATACTGAGTCTGTTTGCCTCGGATGCCTGTTGTGGTGGGCTTTACTGTGGCTCTTCTATGAGTAGAGAAGACTGACAGCTGGAAAATCTGACAATTCAGGGGAAAATCCTTCTGTGGAAGGGTTGCACTAATGGCTGGGATTAACATAAAGCCAGAGCAGTTTAATACAGGCCTAACTGTGTTAGACCAAAGTCAAAATTGTCTTTTAAGCATCCAGCTTGGCATCCAGATGGAACTTTTGAAAGCATAGACAACCTTGTCCTTCTAAGAGCGGGCCACATCTAAAAGCTTTTTGAGTATGTTGTGCTATCTTCAAGGTAGCTTCTGAATAATACTATTTCAATAAAACTAACTTGGTATTAGGTTCTTTCCTCCTCTGCTGAATTTTTTACAGATTTTACTGTTTCAGTGAACCAGCTGGGTGATTTTACCAATTTTGACTGTGATAGAAGTTAATGGCACTCCTACATTTTGTCTAAAAGCAATTTTCCTGTGCTATAGACCACTGGTTTTACTTGTGATGTGATTTTCTTCTTGTCTTTTTTAGGGTTTTTTTTAAGTTGTTGATTTTGGTTTCATTTTGGGGTTTTTTTTAACAATATTATTATATTATTTTGCTTCTCTCTTTGTATTGTGATAGAGTATTTCGTTCTGACACTGGACATTATAAGAAACAGAATCAAAAAGGGTTTTTTTTTTTTTCCCTACCAGTCCCTTACACCATGGCATTCCTTTCTGCTGCTTATTTTGAATTTCTACTGATGGGAAGGAAGAGCAAACTGAGATGGGTACAGGAAAAGGCCATTTATGAGGAAACCATAAGGCTTTGCTCATTTAACTCAGTAAAAGGAAAACCAAGAAGGGATGTGATAACACTGTATGTATGAAAACATCCTGTAAGGGATGGGAAGGGGGTGAACACCAGGGAGAGAAATTAAATTAAGAACAACATTGGCACAAGAATAAATGGATATAAACTCTTCCTATAAGAGCTTTGAAACATTATTTTAACTTCCAGCATAATTACTCTAGGGTGGGTTGTAGGATAGACTTTAATGGTTTGACTCAGTTCAGGATGGAACAGGATCACTCAGGGAAAGGGATTGTGTGGCTGCCTTTGATAGAAGTCTCTGAATACCAGAGTGCAGAAGGTGAATGCTCTGCTCTACACAAAAAATTGCATGGATCTCTCCTGCCACAGTCCTGCTGGAATTTATCTAGTTTAATTTTGAGTCAGTTCCTGAAAAAAAAAAAAAGGCAAAAAGAACCCCAATGCTGCTCTGTATAGACATCAGGTCAGCTCAGAGGAAGGTCAGCTTTGGGAAGAGTTGCAGTTTATCTGTGATATACAGAAGGAATCAATAAAACCTGTGAAATGGGTTCCAGAAAAATGTTTCCAAACGCATTGACTCTGTGTTGAATGTCACCTGCTTGAGTTACAGAGCTGTTGGTTCTTTTTCTGTGCAGCTTCAAGCTACACCTGCTGTAGGTAAATCTCTTCAGTGGTATATTGGAACAGAACACTCGATTAAAGTCTGTTAAAGCGTGTGCACAGATTCATAAATTTTTATAAGAAATGCCAGTAATAGCTGTTTAGAAGGTGTTGGCATGCATATGGAGGGAAGGAGAAGAAATGTGCAAGGGCAAGTTAGAGAGAAATGAAATTGTAAATATGGAATTATTAAAAGCTTCAGCTTAAGGTGTTGCAGATAATTATTCAGGATTTGAGACCAGCTATTCATTAGACATCACAAAACTGTTTCTCCAGCAAACATAGTCCAAAGTCCTTATGGCTGTCTTTAAAAAAGTATTTCTCCCTTAAAGCATTGATACTTTGAGTTTAGTCTTCAGTGTAA
>VZSR01001283.1:1416558-1459332 GCA_013398615.1 Brachypodius melanocephalos | reverse complement strand
AAGAGCAGGCCCACATTCCAGACAGGCGACATCTTAATTTAGATCTTTGTTTGGGATGCTTAGGGAAAAATCGTAGTGGCTGTTGTCAAGGGAAAATCTTGAACATGTTTGAGAGAATTCTTCAGGTCAGCTTATTCTTTGTTGTGGTGAAAATCCTAGAAGTGTTAAGGTTGCAGGCTGAAGTTGCTGCCTTTATTCACAAAACCACAGTGATGCTTTTCTCAAAGCACAAACCTTTGACCAGCAGGTGATTTAAGAGATACTGAGCTGTTTCAAAAGTATTTTTCAAAAGGATTCAGTTGGACTTGAGATACTGTTTACCATTTAGTTCCTAAACAAGGCAGCTCTTGCTTGTACACAAATAAGATTTCTCTGCCTGCCTGGACAAGGAACTTCAGAGTTACTATGATTAGCTCTGGAATGTGGAGTTTCTTAAGCTGCCCATCACTTTTTTTTTGTCTGTCTCAAATCTCAAAATAATAATTTGCTTCTCCACACTGCCAGTGGAGAGCTGCAGTAAAACAGAAGTGTTAACTTCTCAGCCCAGTTACCAGGACTTACTAACACCAATAGTGAGGAACAAAATTCAGTGCAGGATTTTGAAGCTGTGAATGTAAGACAATCCAAATGTTTCAAACTACTGCTCGTATCAGTTTTCTCTTGCAAGTCTTAGGTACTGCTGGAATTTGAAGACTTGTAGGTACCTAAACCTTAAACCCAGAAAAGTGGATCTTTTGAAGTATTGTCAAGAACTAATAACTATTTTGTTCTAAGCAGGATATGCTTTTGAAGACACTTGTCTCATTCCACATTTAGTACCTTTAAGGAAGAAGGTTGTACAGTGTCCTAAGGTTGCTTTGTTCTGCCTAACCAGCTTATGGAATGCATTAATAGCTCTCTAACACCTGTGGTGGTTTTTTTGTTTGCCTATTGTTTTGTTTAAGCAAACTGCCTTTTCTTCCCTACTTCTGCTGTAGCGAATGTAGTTAATAACAAGGTACCTCTCTCTCAGTAGTGGTGGTATTTAGTCACTCCATAATTTGCACTCTTCCAGTTGAGTGTTTCTTTCAGATTTTGGTATTGCTTGAAAAATTGTATTACCTCCAAGCCACTTATAAATTCAATTTGCAGATATTGTGAAGTCTTAAGTCTTGCAATGATTTCTAACTCTTACTGCAAGCTCTTTGAAGCATGGTTTATTCCTGTCTTGAAGATCACTAAAGAGAATGTTGAATAAAATAGTCTTGATCCCCTGATACTCTGTTGTAATGGGAAGTATCAAACTACTGGTAAAAACACTTCCAGAGTGAGTTGTAGAAATGTAAAGTCATGCAGTATGAACTTGCATGCCATTCTGCACTACCCTATTTGCATAAGGTGAGTCTTGCAAATGTTGCAGCTTGGGGAAGAGTTTGAACTGGAGTCCGTGTCTTGTTAAAACACACAGTTGTCATCCAGTCTTGCAAACCCAATGGGAAAAAAAAAAAGCATATTACTACTTTTACTGCAGCTGGGATTGTTTGTTAGGCAGATGCCATGGGGTGACTCTTCTGTCTTCTAATGCAGTGATATTCATGCTTGCTTTAAAAGTAGTGTCTCAAGCATACTGTGATATTTTTAATATTATTTTTATTTTGAGTCTACCTTCTTTTTCATCCAGTTGATAATTTTATTGTGGGTAAAAACTGATTAGTCTGAACTGTTCCTGACACAGCCATGTTACTTTTTTTTTTTTTTCTTTTTTCTTTTTTTTTCTTTTGATGAGCTACCTTTGTAATACACTGATTTTAATAACTTACTTCAATACACTCCTAGGAACTCTGACTGGGTTTGAATTTGTTTGGCTTTCATATAGACTCGTAGTATATCTTCTCCTTCATGAACTTGCAGAGTTCAGGAATGGTTGCTTTTAGCTAGGGTGCCTCCTGTTTACACACGTAATAACCTGCTGTCTCTGCATGAAGCAGCTCCTTGTGACAAGGGGAGAAAACATCTCAATTACCTTGGTGATCCAAAGGCACTGAACAGTTGCACTGACTAGAATTCAGAAAACACACTAAAATGGGTGCAAAAAAGAGTAGGTGTATGCAGTACTAAAGGTTATGTTTGAAAGTGCCTTAAGCAATTTTGAATACAGTTCTTAAATATGTGTTCTGGTTTCTTTTAGCTTGTTACTGTTATTAGAAGGATTAACCTTTTTCTGAAGAACTGAGCAACCTGACAGTGCATTTACTTCTGTTTTCACTGTTATTTATCTGTTCATGTACCTGTTCTCCTCTCTTATTTTCTGTGCCTCTAGACTCTCTTTCTATTTGCGGGATGAGGTGCAGTTAGCAAGGGAGAGTTCACTATCTCTGTTGTTCCTGTGTGCTCACACTTCTTTTTAAAGTCCTTTTCCTCTGTCACATCATATATCCGTGCTGTAATATGCAATTGAATTAATCTTGGAACACTGAAGAAGCTCCTGATACTGATCTCTTGATACATTCTCTATCAATTCTTTGTATCAGAGAATCTTTGTATCTTTGTATCTTTGTTTCTTACATCTGTAAACTTGCTGTAATCTTTATCTGCTAGCTCACACATTCCTTTACATTCGGGTGGGAAATGTTCAATCTGCAACATCCATATCCTATAGCCTGTGGCTGCATGAATAATGCTACTGTGTAACTTCAATGTGTGGTCTTCCAGGATATTTTAAATCTTTGCAGTTCTCAGAAAGAAAAATAAAGTCTTGTTTCTGTCTCTGTATCCTTTCTTCCTGTTCCTTGCATTCAAAAGCCTTTCAGCTTGTGATGGAGTTGTCAACTCCTATCACTGTCATCATAATATTTCCTATATATTGGATTGTAAACATGTTTGTTTTTTTCCCCTGTATAACTGGAAGTAGTACATTGCTAGTCTTGGCTGCCATTTCTTCAACAAAGTTTTGTCAAGCATGTTCTTAAACTTTTGGGGCTGTCTTGTGTAGAGGCAGGAGCTGGATTCTGATCCTTGTGGGTCCCTTCCAACTCAGGATATTCTCTGGTCCTATGATTTATCTCCTGCCACATAGAACAGGTATTCTTGTGACCATCTCTTCCTGCTTTTTATGTCTGTCTTTACCACTTAGTCTTACCCTGTGGCTGATTAAATGGGTAGTTATCTTGGTGGTGTTTTTTTCTGAGATAAGTTTCCTCATGAATAAACAGAAATCAAATGATACAGCACAACACTGCTTCTTTTCTCCTGTGCTTGCCCTTCTTAAACTATGTTAGTATTCCCTTCCTACCAAGTCTGACATTGATTCAGCTTCTGGTGTCTGGTTTCTTGTCCACTGTTCCCTGTGTTCTTGGCTCTTTAGCAGACAGCTCAGCAGACTGAGCAGCCGTGCCCCTTACTGCGTTATTCTGTGACAAAATTGCAATTTCTTGCACTTCGCTGCCAGCCCCTCGGTTCCCAAGCTTTTCACTGGTTATACCATGTACATTTTAATTTGCGAAGCATTCAAACCTCGCTAAAAACCGGCTAAATGAGCCATATTTGTGTAACAGAAGGGAGGCTGAAGTAAAGCTGTTGTTCATGATCACAGCAACGTCCTGTACACAGCGAGTACTGGATCCCTCTGCAGAATCTGTTCCTGTCTGTCCCTTAGCTAAAGAATGCTGATAAAATCCTACCTGGAGATTTGATTCCCAGAACATTATTCTTGAAACCCTGCTTCATTCAGATGCCTCTATTTCCCTTAAAAGCTGTGTTCCAGGGCCTGGTGGTGAGGAATAGTTCATGGTTCCTTCTGAGTAGTATCACTAAATTGCTCTTGGAGTGGATGAACTGTATCCATTGTGGATGTTTTTTTCCAGATCTGTGTTATGGTAGTGACTTATACTAGAACTCCTACAATCTCCAGCACTGTGAAAGCTGTGTGGGAGGTTTTCAAGGATATTAAGGAACTCCTTCAGTAAATTCAGACCAGGAGTTGTCAGAAACTTTAAAGCCCGTTTTGGTGACAGCTTTCAGATAAAACTACAGTCAGAAGAACAATTTACAAAGTTAATGATGTCTTTTACCTATTGTATTCCCTGCCAAGGGTTATCTGTAACAGGAGGGAGAGAGGGTAACTTGTCCTGCCTTATTGAAGTGATTGCTCACCCTGGTGTGTTCTGGCAGCATTTGGCACAGTTAAGCTGATCTTTGCTGTGGCTGCTGTCATTGTCCTGAGTAGCTTCTAGTGTAAGGAAAGGGCAGGAGAAACATAAATATGTATATATAAATATGCGTATTCATATATACATGTAAGAATAGTAGAGAGTACTTTGGCATGATACCTTTTAATTAAGTTATCAGTATAATTACACTAATAAATTTGACTTCATGTATTGCTGTTGGATCAGTTCCATAGTAAACATTGTGATGAAAAAATCTTTGGGCTTTAATATTTTCATTCTCTGGCATCTGAAATGGGATATTCAGCATATCATGTGACTTCTAAAATAGAAGTATGGCTTGGAGTGCCCTGAAGTGCAGATATATATGTGTGCAGTAACAGAAAATAAAAGGTGTTTTTGTCTAACTAAGTTGTTCAGTACAATTGAGAACATCACAAAACTACATTTCTGCTTCCCCATTTCCTTTTATCCATTGGATGTGGCTGAGGGGAGATGATTATGCCAATAGTAGTCAAGGTGAAAAGTAGTGCTGGGAGTGTTTGGCTCAGGTCCTGCTGCTCTAGGAAAACGCTTAAGCTTTTTGAGTTGCACAGTTTCCATACTGATTCTTATTAAAAAATCAGAGGGAATGTTGCAATTACTGTGTATCTTTGTGGTTTCTGTCTTCCTCCAAGCTGTTCACCAGGCTAGGCAGTTAGCTGAGTGTGTATTTTACATACTGCTCTTTGCTGTTTCTTCCCAGCTTTTGAAAGGGCCTTTCAAATTTGTCTGTTAATTTCAAATGAAACTTTGAGAAGTCAGTTGTTCTAACGATTGTTTAGGTTAATAAGAATGTTTAGGTTCACAAGGTTGAGTTCTTCAAATGATTGAGGGCTGCCAGAGGTCCCAGCCCTCAATCTAACCATGAGGACAGGGGTATGGAGAGCTGCTGTGATGTGATTGTGGTGGAACTAAGACTTGAAAGGAGATGAGAGAACCCAGCCTCTGTGGAACCTGTGTCTTTCTTTCAAATACTCCTGGAACCAATGACTCAACTTGAAATATGGCTGGACACCAGGAGTATCATACAGCTGTAACGTAAAATATAATAGGAAAGGTCCTGATGTTGTATTGTTGAAGTCAGGAAGAATGTGAGGTCCAGGATCTTGTTGGGCCAGCCCTGTAAGAACACAGCCCAGAAATGCAGCCTGTGGCGCTTGCAATAGACACTTCTGAGGAACTTTCTATAGATTTTTATATTGCAGTATTTGGAAGATTTTCCATAAGGGTTGACATTCCTATTCTGCATCTGCAGGCACTTCTTATTCTTTGTTTATTCTTCTTCTTTTTTTCTGCTTTTGGAGGCATTGAAATTGAGGGGAAAGCTGTAGCAGGAAAGCACCCTGTGTGGTGCCAAAGGTATGAGTGGGACTGAAGGTATCTCTTCACTAGATCTCTGAGGCTTCAGCAATGCAGCAGAAGTTTCTGTGTCATTTATGAGTATTCAGATGGTAGTTCTACCTTAGAGCTCTCTGAAGAGACAATTATGCTTAGTACTGAGTCCCACTGCAATCTCTGAGTCAGTATTGTTGAATAATTTATCTGTCCAAAAAAAAAGAGTTATGATGCTCTTATAAATAACATCTACTGACTGAAATAAAAAACATAAACATGTCTCAGTGAAAGGTGGGAGAAAGGAAGAAAGTAAAAGTCATTTTTGTAAATAAGATTGGGGAGCAGAGTGGCAGAAATGCAAACAAATTGATCTTCTGCTCTTTAAAGGATCTCTAACAATAGGAGCAAATAAAATGCCAGTGGAGAGAATTTACTCTGTAAAACCCTGTATGACAAGGTCCTCAACTTTTGGTGCTAAATTGTCTGACAGGATTTATTTGTAACTTTCCAGGTGACAACTCTTTCTTCTCTATTAAAAATCCCAAAAAACAGCACTGGGAATTCAGATATTTTTGCCTTCACCTATGGCTTGGGGAGGGTGGGTGCACATGGACAATATCCACTTGCAAAATGACTTCCAGATGAATCTTCAGGAGATAAGCTTGCATGAGTGAGCACCCGCACAGAAATACACATTCAGCTAATTAGTGGATTCTTCTCCCGATCCTGCTCTAGATTCAGATGCCTCCTGCTGGGAATCTGCTCTGTCAGCCAGCTGATTCCCAGATCATGAGAGCTGAGGTTTGGCTGGAGGCAGTTCAGTGTTCGTATCTCCTGCATGCTGGGCAGATCATCTCGAGTGCAGATCAGAGATGATCTGAAATTTCGTGCAGAGATCAAGGGAGGTTGTAAGTCAAGGCAGAAGGGATCTGTCTGTGTCCATCCAAAGGAAGTACTGCTTTGTAGGTGCTGCAGAAGCTTCAGAATGAATGGGCAGTTACTGGGAAAACAAATAAGACTGGAACAAGAAACTAAGCAGATAATAAAGTGGAAATATCCTAATGGAGATGAGGGTGTTCTTAAGTGATCACTTATGTCTGCAGCACAAGGGTGGTTGGATACAACCCAAAGCAGGGAGTTTGTCCTCTGAAAGGAGAGAGAAATTGTAAAGCAGTTTATGGCCTGTGCAGTTGTGCTGTGCAGGAAAGATGGGTGTGAGTGCATCCCTGAGAAGTGCTGAGCCTTAGGTTTGGGAGACCTTTTTCTCCATTGAACAGCTGTGTTTGTACATAATATATACACAGTACATAATACCTGTACAAAGAATGGGGCTGTGGCAGCTGTTGAGTGTTCTCAGGTAGCTGGAGGTGTTAGAAGGTCTTAAATATCCTTTCCAACCAGGCACTTGATGGAATTGTGTAGGACATGAGAGTTAAATTAGCACTGCTGATGTTTTGCATGTTTAGTTAGTAACTAATAAAGTGGTGCATTGTACTTATTTATAGTATTAGGATCTTCTGTAGAAATAAACCTGAGTTCCAGCTGGGCAATTGGATCCTTGTCCAGATCCTGCTAGAGTTTCCTAGCTATTTACAGGGATGTTAACAGTGCTCACAGATGGCTACCTCATGCTGCTGAGTATTTTTAATTGTAACTTTCCAGTTAAAATTAAAGAGAAGCAGTCGCTTTGTGGTGTCTCCCCGGAACTGGAAGACAGCACAGGATGAGATAACATTTAACCATGCCTTTGCATCTGGGTGGGGATTGTTGAGGTCCAGCTGAAGTTGTGTTTGGAGGGTGGGAATGTGTGCTAAGTGAGAGGAGGGTTTATGAGCACACCTTCACTGTGCTGGTAAGAGTTCCTGGTTGTGGCTGCCATGAACAGCCTCTCCTGATTGAATTGTTCTGGCTCACAGTTATTGTGCTTATCCTGATACATTTAAAAATTGTTAGTGAGTTGGCAAGACTCAGTGGAGCCAAGATGTGCTTTAGGAGTGTTCATATTTTTTAGCCGGTTGTTTTGTGGTTTATAGAACCATTGAATCATTTAGGTTGGAAAAAAACCTTTTAAGATCATCAAGCCCAACTATTAACACTGTGTTCACCATCCCATGTCCCCAAATGCCACATCCACACATTTTTTGAACATGTCCAGGGATGGTAATTCCACTGTTCTGGTGGCATTTGAGTTGTTCCCATGCTTGTTTCTACCTGTAGTATCTTAATTGTTTACAAACTTGAGATTGAAATAAATAAGGACTCTTGGGACTGCACTTAGGATTGTAGAAGCAACCATAACTTTGGTTAGACTTATTGATTGTTTGTTTGTTTATTTAAGTTATGAGAGTAGGAAATTAAGGACTTAGCTCAGTGTGTAGAAGCTGCTGGATCCTGAAGCAGCCACTTGTAGGGGAGATCCAGCTTTACTTCCATAAACTTGGACTAAAGAGGCTGTGCTGCACCATTTGGTGGAAATGACAAATAATTTATCCAGAGCAAGATAATTGATTTTGAGCATATCTAGCAAATGAGGATTTTGAGTTTTTAACTCCCTACGATGGAGTTCTTTAATGGTTAGTAGATATTTCAAGGGTTTTTTCAATTTGTTGTCTTTTTAAACTGTGCTCTTTAAAAATGTAATATATGTCCAAGTTTCTGTGGAATTATTACAGAGTCTAAAGGGTACATCTCTGATGGAGGGATTATCCTTGACCAAATTCTAGATACCTGCTGGAAAGCATGGAGAGCCAAACTGCTTAAAAAAAGAAAAAAGTTAATGTACCTGAGCAGATCTGGGGGTTGTATGCACATGCATCTGAACAAATGCAAAGGAAATTTAAGGTAATGTGGGTGGGATTGCATATCCTTGCTACAGACCTGCAACACTAAAACCATTCCAGCCACATGGATCCTGGTTTTATAAACAAAGTGTTGGAGTTGTTATGCTCTGTGTAGCCTGAAGAGAATGGAGCTGATTATGGAACTCGCTGCCTCTTTAGGAAATAGAAAATTACTGTGTGAAAAGTGAAACAGGTAGCACTAAAGATTGAAGAATACTAATTTAAGGAGCTTGAGTTAGTAAAGCCCGACTCAACTTAAGTTTCAAACTGTCTTCCTCTATATATAATAGTGTTGAGATGCATATTCCAGCAGGTTTCTGTTAGGAAAAAAAATAGATTTTTTAATGAATGTAACTCTTCAGCATGGAAGTCCTTTCTCATCAAAGAAGAACAATGCATTTTGTCTTGTTTATATTTAATCTGAAAGATGAGTCTGAAATGCAAAGTGCAAACCTGTGACTGTCTGCCCAGATCTGAAAGTGTGAATTTGAGTTTTGCTTTAGGGTTGTCCTTCTGCAGTGGTGTTCCGTTGATTTGGCATGTTTTTCTACTACTCTTTGTTTAAGGTTACTTAAATAAAACAACATAATGTTTTTACTTGCAGCACTTGAAGAATCGGAAAGTGACATTTATGTGCGATTCATGAGGTCACACAAGTGTTATGACATTGTTCCAACGAGCTCTAAGCTTGTTGTTTTCGACACTACGCTACAAGTGAGTATTCTCCTTTCAGTCTGCCTTTGCTTGCAGTTCTTTTTTTTTTTTTTTTTTTTAATGAATGTTTCCTGAGTGTTAAATGAAATTTGATCTCCTGAAGAGAAGTACTGCCATCATGCTGTGCTTTGACTGTACAAAACTATATTGTTTCAACTTTGTTTTTCATGTTATGCTAGAGGAGGAGTTGGGGGAAGACATCCTAGCAGAACAGGAAGAGGCAGTGTAATTTGGTTTTCAGTTGAAATCTCTATCTAAAAAAAAAAAAAAAAAAATCAGATAAGCCTAAATTTGTATTGGCTTCTTCATAGCTACCTGAATGTACATAGAGATGTTTGGTGTGAGATCCTTGTGCAACAGCTAAGGAGTACCCAGGTGCTATGAGCCTGTTCCTGCTATACTGATAAGACAGTCTGGGACTCAAATGGATGGCTTAATTATGCAAATTATTGCATTCTCCAGAAAATTTTTGTTTTCAGCTTCTCATTTTGCATTTAATCAGTAAATCATCTGCTAGACTCTTGGCTCTGTCTGAAGAATTTGTTTGCCAAAAGAAGGCATTAGCTGCCTGCTATAGAAACAGACTAATCTGTTCTGCAGTGTGGTAGAAAGCTGTGGCTTTCTTTGTTTCCTGGATTTTGCAATTGGTATTTTTTTGCTTGCTTTGGTTTTTTTCTGTTTCAGTGTGTTTTTCCTTGTAAAGATGCTCCAATTCTGACTTAACTAAGCCCATTTAGTAATTTTTGTCTGGAATGTACTACTCAGACCTCAGCTTTCCACAGAGGCAGCCATGTAACAGATACTCAGTCCCAAAACATTCACAGAACCATCTTGTGTATTAGGTAATTGTATATAGTGCTGGATAATTGTATGTAGTGCTATGATCTGAAAGGTGGAAAATCTACATGGACTTTTTCACCATCTTAGAGGGGGGAAGGTTCTGCAGTGTTTCCTTTCTTCTGCCTGAAAGAGAGGATGACTGTCAGCTCTTGACTAAAAAATTTAGACCTCTTTGACCTGAAAAATCAGATTTAGGATGATGGGGGCTCACAGTAACTCTTTCAGCTCTTCTCAAAGACTGTTGGCCTCCTTTCCATTCCAGAAGATATTTTTTCCTCACACTGTGAGATAATGTGCTGGGAGTTGGTATCTGCAGTGGGCATGACCCAAAACCTGCATTGTCAGTGCTCACTGGGTCAAAAGCTTGAGCCTGGTCACTTGCAATTGGAGAGGTGATTGTTCTTTATTCCATTTACCAATTAATCTTGAGGCCATTGGGGCAGGCCACTGATTCCTTTTGGAGTCTCCAGACCTCTTGATGAATGACATCATGCCAAGTGCCAGTTGTCATTGCTGGAGCTGTGTTGAGAAAATGATACTAATGTCAAGAAGTGAGAGTTTCCTCTCCAGGGTGGTGAGCCAGTTTAAGGTAACACCTGAGGAAATAGAGTGTGAGTAAGTGAACCCTGTGAGTTTTCACCATGGAGGAGAACAGGTAACTTAATGGTGATGGGAAAAACTTCCACCAGCACTTCACCAAAATCCCTGTCTTATTTGACATCCCTAATGATTGTCATGGATTACCGCTACAGGAGAACAAAGAATACTTTGGTCTGTGATCATGGAGACATATTCTTAGTCTGCTTCTCCAGGTATTTGAAAGCAGTGGTGGTAGAAGGGAAGTCTGGAGTGTGTCATTCAGACTCTAGTATACAATAAATATGGACCAAATCTTGAGTTTGTATTGCTGGTGAGAAGCTTTTTTGTTCCCTCTAAACTGCATTTTTTTGACTTTGCATTATTACATTTAATCCACTTGCATTACTTTTAATTTATAAGCAGGAGTCCTCTTCCAGCATGGGCACTATCTTCCAACCTAGCAGATTTTGCAAAACTATTTAAGAAAACACTAAAAAGGTAGATCTGAATGCTTACCAGGCCTACACTGTTAGGAGGTCTTCTATATATTCTGATATATAGTCTATATATTCTAAATATTTCTGTTCAGTATTTCTATTTAGTTCTTTACCTGGCACCTTGTGTTAATGTGCCACCATCAGTGTCTTTGAAACACATTATGGTCATTCAGTTTAGTGTGACTGGTGCACAAACATGTATGGAATATAAAAATAGAGTAACTTTTTTTTGTCTGAAACAGCAGAATAAGTACATGGTGGAGAATTAACCCAATAAGGGTGGTCAAATAAAACTTCTAAACTGTTCCTTGCATTTTAATTTTTAATGTATAAATTACTTATTGCCCAGTACCTCAGGACTTTGTATCAGTTAGTACTTTGAAAACACAGCTCTGAAACATTCAGTGTCCATGAATCCTCTCAAATGGATATTTGTCTTTCCTAGGTCTGTTTCATCCTACCCACCTGAGTGTTTCACCTAATATAAAAACAAACAGAAAACACCCACCTCCCAAAAAACCCAAACACCTGGTGCCTAGAAAAAGTTCTCCAGTGATTTGAATTCAGGTTTTTAATAATATTAGAGCTAAATCACACAATTTATCTTACTATAAGATAGTAATCATCAGTGGATGAAGAAGAAAAAGTGGAGCTGAGTTCTGTTCTCATGGCATCCTTTGAAAGATTCGCGATTTTGGATTTTTGTTTGGGAACAGTATCCCGTCTCCCTCTGCTGGTCAGCGATCACAGCACACATCACATGCTTCTACCCTGGAAAATTGTTCGTGAGATACTTTGGAAAGTATTCTAAACGTGTCGTTAGTTGTAGGAAAGTTGAGATGTTTCCCTTATATAATGTGGCACCAGTGGTACGATTGAAGCAACACTGATTCATGAAAGTAAATGTTTAGTCTCAGTGTCTGTGAGGGAATTAGTATGAAGTTTCAAAAGGAATCTTGTTTTAGCCCTAAGAGAGGGGATGGTGAGGTGCCCTTACACTGGAAATAGAAGGAAGGCTTTAAATAGCAGAAATAGCAGCTCATAAAGAGCAGGAAATGGCTGAGAGTCTCTTCAGCCCTGCTTATGTGTCAGTCAGAAGGCTTGGGGAGCTTGATTCCAGCAGCTCCCAGTGCTGGCACAGCACTCTGTGCTGGAGTGTCCAGAGCACACATGTGGTGTGTTTCATCTGTCACCTGCATGTGGCTGTGACAGCTGTGCTGTGGCTCTTGCACCTCTGGTGGCCATCAGCTCCTGTGGTGAAGGAGAGCTGTTCTTCAGCAGGACAACGTGCCCCTTGGCACCCAGCATCCACACTAAATAAATGCAGTGTGCTGAGCCCTGCTCTGTTTACCTGCCTGAGGCCAACTAGCACAGCTCAGTTTGCCTCGGTGAGGTTTCACTTAGAGCTTCCCCAAAACAGGATCTGCATCTGGTCTGCCTGCCTGGAGTGGTGCCTGTCCCATGCTGAACCCTGGAAGTGGCAGATGTTGCCTGGGAAAGTGCTTGCTGGCTCAGTTTTCTTGATTTAGGCTGACAGTGGACTGTTCTTTTACCTTTTCAGTTTATTAATATTTACTTGCTGCTCATAAATATTCATAGAATCGTGTTGAACTTTGTGGCTGTGCCTTTCCCCTGCCTGTGACCCATGAGTGCTCCTTGTTTGTGACAAGCTGCTGCCTTTGGCTTTTCCCAGAGAAGATACTGTCTGTGCTTGGCACACATTAAAGAAACTTCATAAAGTCTGATCTGACCAGGAAGGGAGTCAGGAGACAATTAGATGTTATGAGCTTTCCTGTGAAGTCTGGAAATTTGACTCTGTGGATGATGGGGAAATTGGGCAAGTTGCAACAGTGTGCAGCTCACAGTGGATAAACTTTCTCATCTTTTACACATCTCCTGGGATGTAAACAGGAGAATAAACCCTTCACAGCCCTTAGGAGGGGTCAGGGAGGTTGTCCCTTGAAGGGCTGCTCTAAGCATTAGCTTACTGTTCTTCATTCTAATTATGCTAAATATAAGTGGCTCCGGGTTGTCTTCATGACAGACTGCAGGAAATCACTGAGCTGAATGCAGATTTATTGGTCACCAACTTGTCTTCAGCACAGCATGTGAGCATTGTACAAGTGTTCATGCATTTGGTGTGCAGATGATCTGGGGGAAGGAGGGGACACCCAGGTCTGCCTTTCCTTTTTTTTTTTGTTGATTTTAACCTGTATCAGGTACATACAGTGACACAGCAATCTGATCTTTTCCTTTGATGGAAAACAAAACAATTCCTGTATTAAATTCCAAGATGAATGAAATATAACACTTCGTTCACATTCTGTCTGCCAGGTTACTTTGTCTAACATCATCTGATGTGATTTCAATTTTTCCTTGTTGCTGCATGCATCAGGGGTTTTTAGAGACCAATGCATTCTCCCTCCCACCCCATCTGAATTTTATTAGCATTTTTTAAGGAAATGCCTCTTACCTAGCTTATAGCAATCTCTGAAGCTTAACTCCAGAAGCTTTCTTAAAGCCAGATTTTTGTCTGACCTTGAAAGAAATGTATTAATTTGTTGTGGCTTTGCCCAGACTACACAAAGATGAGGAGGATTAGCTTGTTTTCTAGCACAGAGCAATTAACCCTTGAAGGGGAGTGTAGAAGGTGAGTATTAGATGGGGACTTCCCTGCTTTGTATCAAGCAGTAATCTGCAGTCCCAAGAATGATTTGTTAGCAAATGTAGTGGCTGTGTCTGGAGTTTGCATAAGCTCTATCTAATCTTTGACTAAATTATATTCTTACCTGTTACAAGTAAGTTTGGGTTTTAGTAATAAAACATAGGTAGCTTTTGCTCACCATGACCTTGAAACTGTTTTTAAAGCATTTGTCCAGCACTTCATAAACTAATAACAGTCATGTTTATGTGGAAACAGTCATCAGAATAAGCTTTCAGAATCCTAAAGACTCTTTCCTTTTATTTCCTTCTGTATGCCTGAGAAATCTTTGCGTGACTCGGTTAAATTATTTAACCTGTCTGTTTAATGAAATTACTTAAGTTGTTAATGGACCAGATGTTGTTATCACCAGTGTAGGCTTTTATCAGAACCTGTCACTCTAGTAAGAACTCAAATAATTTTCTACCACATAATTAAAAAAAAAAAAAAAAAAACAACAAAACAATGTTCTGGCAACTTTAGTGATTTCACAAGTTGGCAGTAAGTACACCTTGGATCTTCTCTAGAGCATGCAATGGATTCAACATTAGAAGAATGGAAGAAGATTTATATTTTGCTTCCTTGTGCTGACTCTGTTCAGTAAATGGATTTATTATTCTGATTCTCTCCAGGTCATTCTTGACTGGGGTGTTGCCTCTCTCCACGGTAATGAGATGACTGAAGCTTCCAGGAATAATTCTCCAGAATGGTTTGCTCCCAGAGCCACATGGCAGACTCTGGGTCTGCTGTCATACAGTTTTACAAAAGGATTGACTGTCTGTCCCTTAGTTGGCTTTGAGGTTTCTCCCTGATGAAGCTGCTGCTGTCTGCATTTCTGAGGGGTGTGAATACCCCTCCTTGCTTACCCTGCCCACAGAACTGTAAGAGAATCATCTAATTTAGCCTCTAACCAGCGTGTGGGCTGAGGCAGTTGAGCAGCCCCATAAAAGCTCCCTTCATTGAGATCAGGCTGGAATCAGTAGCATCATATGGGAAGACTGTTGTGTTTTTTCAGAGCTTCTCCTGTTGCTGGTATACAAGCACAGGAGTTTAATTCCTGCAGCTCTCAGAATCAATAGGAAGCGCTCATTCGTGGGTGTTGGAGGAAAGATAGGTGCCATTTAAACAGAAATTTCTACACAGGGTGTAGGTAAGGTGTTTGTGCTTGGCTGAGTGAAAGTTGTTGCATTCTTCTTGCCTTCTCTGCCCCATCACCACTTTTTGGATAAGATCTTAATCTGTGAAGGAATTTCTGTTCCCTTCCTCATGCAGCTGATCCCACTGGCTCTGCCTGTCAGATGTACCTGATGTTCCCTCTTATTCCATTATGGTGTGAAATCTGACAGCAGAAAGCTCCAGTTTGGACACATTGACCCAGAGTATCAGTGCAGGTCTTGTTTTGGTGTCTTCAGCTGGTCTGGGACCTTTCCACAGGCATGTGGTGTGGGGAATAATTCTGCATGTGAATATGGCACCTGCTCCCAGGGCAGAAGTCTAGAATATGTGCATAGTTTTAACTTGAGAATAAGACTCTGTCTGTTAGTTCTGGGCTTTGGCTTGGCCCTGAAGGGTATTAAACCATCACATCTTAAATTTTACTCAGCTGTGGTGATAAGAAGTGCATGATCTACGCAGGAGCGTTCACTTTCCATCACTTGCGAAAGATATATTAATTTTGATCTAGTTTCATACAAGCTTTCAAAAATTCAGCCTGAGCTAGAGGACTTGATTGTGAATGTTTATTGGTTGAGTTTTTCAGATGTTGAAGGAAATGAGCTGCTCAGTTAATAACAGGTTTATCCAGTGTTTCTGCAATCTACTTGGTAAGGTAAAGGAGGAAATTCTACTTGATATGGTCCAAGGTGCTTGTCCCTCGCCCTAGGCAAAAGTTTTAATTGTGCTTAAGTAGCCTCTTTGTTTAACAGCATAGTCCTTTGAGGAGGAAATGCTTCTAACAAATTCATAAACCAAAGAAGAAAATAATTGGGAAATGAATTTGAATGTAGCAGTCATAATGCTGAGATGGTTGGTTGTGTTATTCAAACTTGGTTTAGTCTCCCCAGACAAATCAGTTTGTAGAAACATTGAATTATATAAATGCACTAGAAGAGAGATTTGTGACTTTTCAAAATAGCTCCTTTACAGGACTGTAGTTCTCTGTAACTTAAAAAGATGTCTGGATTTGGCATCACAACTTTATTTGAAAGAAAAAAACAAAAAGGAATTGCAAGTTAAGTATATTTCCGAATGTGAATTGCTTCAAAGTGAAAGTGCATGATGGACTTGGAGAATATTTAGCTTTACTGTTTTTGTATTATCAGGATGATAATTCTGGGGTCTGGGGATGAATGCAGGAATATTCCAACTTAGTTAATAGAAAAAAAGTCCTTTGAAGGTGATGCCAACAGCAAGAAAGAGGAGGGCTGTCCAGAGAGGTCTGTAGCAAAGTTGTATTTTCAACATAATAATATGTTTATAACATGTTCCCAAATAATATTTCATGGGCTTTGTTCAGGTGGCAGCCTTGTACAGAGGAAGCACTGCCTGAAATCCTGGTGGTGTGAGGGAGTAGCAGGGGAGATCTGTTAGCAAGACCATCAGCTTTACCTGCAGTAGTTTTTTTCTTTTTCCTGTCTTGGAGACTTGCTAAGATTTGGGCAGCCAGTGAACTTTCCATGCTACTTAAAGAAACGCAGTCCTGTTTATGTTGGGCTAGACTAGAAACTGTTGCCTAATTCAGAAGTCCTGACTCATAAACATACTTGAACCAAGGAGTAAAGTGTGGGTTGCCCAGGTTTTACACTGTACAAAGGTTGCAGCAGAGCCCTGATGATTTTCCTGTTACAACAAAGACCAGCTGTACTGCTGTGTGTCTTCCTACTGGGTAAGAATTATTGGAATGGGAGTGTTTGGCCTCTTAAGAAGGAATTCTCAGAGTAACTTTTTCTTCCACCTTCATGCTCTTAACTGCAAGAACAAAGTCTGTGTCTGGAGTGACTTTGCCACATCTGCTCATGTTGTGAAGATAGCGATAACGCTGTTTTCCTTTGAAAGTATAACTCTTCTCCCCCTTTGTAAGGGAAGCCATTGAGAAGCCCCTCCATGCCTTGGTGTTTGGTACTTAAAACATGTGAGTGTATTGGTGTAGAAATCCAACCTTCTCCTTTAGTTCTTCAGCTATTCCAGACTGGATGCCTTTCTCTTGTAAATTCCTTTCAACTACGTGTCAAACTTTGTACTTTGTAATGCTAGGAAGGGTGGTTGTTTCTCAGGACTGCCTTAAAGATTTGGGTTTGATACTGTGATCTGCATGTGTATTTTAGGAGGGATTTGTCATCTCCAGTTTTGTACTCCTTAAAAATACTTGGGAGTAAAAATAAGCTGGGAATTTGTCAACTTACCCAGAGAAAATGGTGATGAATGTTCAAGATCACCTTAGAGCATCCATCCATCAGGAACCAGAAATGATAAAAATGTCAGGGATTTGTTGGGTCTGATACTGCTTTTATGGGAGCTCTGTGCCAAAGATTGTAAGAAGGAACTTCTTCCTTTCTGTTCTGATCTGATAAAATAGACATTTCCTGGGGTTACATTAGGGGCTTTCCAGGCAAGTGGATGATGCTGGCTTACACAGTGAAACAAAGGCACACATTTATCATCCTGCCTTTTGATGGCAGTCCCACCACAGAAGTTCTGGCAGGTCTTTGAACACTGTCCATGCTGCTGGACCATGATTTGCATCATCCTCTTGCTTGGTACTGGCACATCTGAATGTGTTCCATAGCTTTGTTGCTTACTTCTGCCACCTTTGAGCCTTTTCAGTGAATTTTGTCATGAGGCAGTGGTGCTTAATTGTGTTTTTCAGCTCAGGATTGTCAGCTCTGACCCTTTAGCACCAGGAACTGTGATAGCTCTTTTCTCACAACAGTTTGTCAAGGACAGGAATCTCTTTGCAAGGCAAATGAAACCAATTATTTCAACAGCAGCAGTCACCCTCCTTGCCTTATGGGACAGTCCAGGAAGACAAGTCTGAAACCTCTGGTTACTTATGGACATAGTTATAGCTTTCATAACAGTGTTAGGTAAAACAAATATGTGTGTGTTGTACACACAGTGAATTTTTGGAAACGAGCTCAACCTGAGTTTTCCTTTCAGATGGTTCCTTCATTCACAGATGTTTACTGGAGAGAGCATTTCTGTAAGGGCTTGTAAAATCCCTGGTATCTCAATAAGAAGGAGTGTCCCTTTCAGTGTTTCCCAGCAGTGAGGAAAAACTTATTATGCAGTCTGGTGCAATCTTCTACCTCTGTTCCTGGTTTCACTGCCCAGTTATCCAGCTATTTTAGGAGCTCACTAACCATAAGGGATGAGGTTTTCCAAATACTCTACCTGAAAAACAGGACTTTGATGTCTGGGTCTCTTGCTTTCTTGGTAATGACTGTTGTATTGGAAGAGGCTTTGTCCTCCTTCAGACCTGCAGTGGAAATGTTTGAATGGTGTGCAGGAACAATGACCTCCAGAGGCTGTGTCTAACCTAAATTAGTCTGTTCTTTTATTCAGCATATTCACAGTGTCATGAGTTTCTGTAGTAAGAAAAGCTTGTTCCTGTTGTGTGCAGTGTAGTGGAATAGCAGCTATTGTTGAGGTGATCTATGATATATCTAGGATTTAATTGCTGTGTTCTTTTGCTGAAATGTGACCCTTCTACTTAGAGGGCAGAATCTTGGAGAAGACAGTCACACAAAGTAGGATTGCTCTTCTAATTGTAAATGTCTAGACATCTTAGTGAGGTGGGAGATGGCATCTGTGGGATACAACTTAATCTCTGTGAGAGGCTGGTGAGTCGTGCCCCAGCTGACTGTGAAGTCAGGGCAAATACGCAAGGTCAGGATAAATGTCAGAACAACCTCTAAATTTGGGCAGATAAACCCCATTTTTAGTGGTTCCTTGTGTGTGTTAGGACATGGTTAATAAGAACAAAAGTGCTTTGTTTAAAGAGTGTTTGTACATGGTGTTGAGCAGCAACAATCCATGGGCTCTGGCTGCTGAACAATGGGTTTGTGAAGGTCAGCCCAGTCAAAAACTGTGGGGTTGAGAACTAACGACGCTGTTGGAGGTCCAAAGATGGGACATGGTGGAGATCTTCAAAGGCTACTAACAGTATATCATCAGAAAGCAAGGTCCTTGTGGGTATTTTGTGCATGATCATCACTGAAACATCTAAAAGTGCTGGACAGAAGCCCAGCTCCACACCCCTGTGCTTTGGCTGGCCACCAAGCAATACTTGGGGCAACTGAAATTGGTCAACCACAGAAACTGCAGGGAAGTGTGAGTGGATGAGTTTATGTTTGCACTAGCAAGCAGTTTTAGCAAAGAAGAATTAAGATGTTTAAGGGTTAATTAACCAATTAAGGGTTTTTGCTTTGTAATTACCTCACAAGTATTAACATTAAGAACTTGATGGCATTATTACTTTATTTAAAAGGTGGCCATGTAACACTTTATACAATACAAGTGAAGGCAACATGACAGCAGTGTCATTTGAGATGTGGTCTAGGAGAACAGCCCAGGGGGTTGAGTTAAAATATTTCTTTACTAAATTTGGTGATTTATTACATCAAATGTTTAATATCCTAGTGCTTAAGCTAAAATTCTTGTCTTATATGAAATATTTAATTCTGAACTGTCTAAGTAACTGTATCTGTACAGCAACCCTCAGGTTTTCCAAAAAGTGTCTTTTAAAGCTAGACAAGATGGCACCTAAGTGAAGATTCCTGCGATTCTTGGAGGCAAATAACTTGCAAGTAAATCAAACAGGATCAGGGCAAGAACTTATCCTTTGAAGAATCCTTTCTTTTCTCTCTGGTTTGTCCACAAGCTCAGCATCTTGAGTAGTATATCTTTGGAACTCTCTCCCTTGAAGTGTCTTTTCCGAATCGAAAGTGATACCTCAGCCTTGCTGTCTCACCCGTCTGAGCATGGTGCTAGCCGGTGTTCTGTGCTGCTACTGTGCCTGGGAAAGCAGTAGTAGCAGGAATCTGGAGACTGCCTGAAGTGCTATAGTTGGCTTTCCACATGTTTTCTGCCACGGGCACGGTTCTTTTCCAGGTTATCAATTACAGGGTTTGTAAACTTGCTGGAGGAGTTGTGTTGCATGATTGCTATCTAGGAGAAAGCTTTTTCCCCCGGCCTCAATAGATCAGCTGTTCTTTTCTTGTTCCAATCCAGCCTTGACTGTCTTTCTCTTGTGAAAGACTGGGGACAGTCTCTTGTGAAAGACTGGGGACAGGAGCTGACAGCGACTGTGACCTTGTGTGATGGCTCTTTTTGGGGAAAAATACCAAAGCTGAAGGCTCGGGGTTTCAGGCAGTGTGAGTGTCCTTTCCTCTTTTTTTAATGAAGAATAGTTAGAACTTATTTTGGCCCAAGCTGGAGTTAGTCTGTGTGAACTCACGTCTGTCTTGTATCTGCTCCCCAAATAGCTCCCTGCTTTTGCTGCATTAACTCAAAGTGTGATGCTGTTATGTGGGAACACTCCGTGTATCTTGCCCGAAGGGTTTCTTGGTGGTTTCAGTCTTCCTCTGAGTTAGGATGCTCCTGTGGTGGATTTGGTAATGTTTGTTTAGGCTGACTCCTCCTTGTGTCAGCTGGGTTCATAACACCTCTGGCACCTCTCTGTTTAACCATTTTCTAGATAAATCCTGTGTATTTAGTCTTAGTTGTGGCCCTGGGGTTTTGTTGTTTTTCCCCACGTGGCTTCTTCAGTTTCAGTGCAGTTAAGGGATGATGGCTGATGGTTATTCCTGTTTATTGGTGATATGGGATCTCCAGAGTCAAGAGGCAGCTTTGAGATCTGTCATCTGCTGAGGTTTGGAGGGTGAATTTGCTTCTCATGGTCAGGGAGGAAGCAGACAGGCTGCGTAGATGTAGCAAGAAATACAGATCACTGCCCACATTTTTCTTCGCCACTACTTTATTGGATGCTGATTCTGTTGACTGTGAAGCCCTTTTATTCCTGTTAATCTGTTTTGGAGAGGATCCCCTTGGCATAGAATTTAAAGTAGACCTTTAAGATACTGATCTGAAATCATGATCTGTTCAGATTGCAGTCAACAAACAATTGCAATTCTGTGTCATTAGGACCAAGGACAAGTTTCATGGATACGGAAATAAAGATTGGTTGGTCTTGGTTTTGTGCCAGGTCAAGACCTGGGTAAGAACCATCACTTCTGTGTTCCATAGGAAGACTGTTCAGGGATGTGGGCAGGACAGGAAGGAGATCATACTCCAGCACATCACCAGCTCAGGATTCTGAGGTGCAGCAGTGCCTGAGTCCTTCATTTTCAGAGAACCAGAGTTCGCAGGGAAGTGTTTCTTTTCAGAATGACACCATGACCTTGTAACCTCTCTGGGGAGGATTAATTCATTTAAAAATTGAAGTGCTTGGTTGATTTCTTTAGCAGCCAAACAGGCTAGGTAATTCTTTTAACTTTCAGTCATATTTAGAATAATCAAACTTTTCAATTTGTATAAATCAGGTGTCTGAAAGCTGTAGGGGACATGGAGCTGTTGTTGTTTCAATCTCATTTTTTTAACAACTTGCTATAGTAAACATGGACTGGAATGCAGCACAGTCTTTATGTGTTAAATTTAAGACCCTCTGTAGTTTATGGATGTATCAGAGGCTTTCATTTAGAATATTCACAAAATAAAAGAAAAACTGATCTGGTTTTGCTAAGCTTTTTCTAGCTTTTTTAACCATTTTAAAAGTAAAAGGCTTAAGGTTTCTGTTTGGTATTGTGGTTTCTATTCCCTTTTGAATGCCAGCTACCTTTTATACTGCTTTTGGGTTTTTTCTTGGTGAAAAAGGGAACCCTTCTGTTGGTGTCTGGTATGCTAAATCAAGGCAAAAATTTGAAATTTGTTTAGTTTCCTTTTTTTTTTTTTTTTTTGCAGGTAAAGAAAGCATTTTTTGCCTTGGTGGCAAATGGTGTGAGAGCAGCTCCACTGTGGGAGAGTAAAAAACAGAGTTTTGTAGGTAAGTAGTTCTGGCATTTTTCAGGATTACTTGAATTTCCAAGGTGCTTTATTGTTTCAGAAGCCTGGCCATGATGTAACACCCTAGAGAAATACTGGCAAAGAGAGTTTCTTTTCCCTCCTTGTGTGGAGTGAAATGGTGCCAGCTTTCACAGCGTGGCTGTGCCTCAAGAGTCGTGATGCTTCTTTTAGCTCCCAGCCTTCTGAAAATTCAGTCTCTAATATTTGCACTTCACTGTGTATTTAAAAATAAAGGCAATGGTCACAGAAAGGGAAATTTGAAAACAGGAACTATAAGGAGAATAATCTAATATTCCAGTATCCCAATATAAGTGCACTACAAGCGTGTCTCTGCCTGTGCTCAATAAGGTGCAGTGAGAATCTCTAAAACCAGAACTGAAGCTACACAGGTGTCCCATGTTGGGTGAAAAACATTAAGTCTATGTACTGCTTTTTAAAAAATCATCTCATTAATTACCACAACAATAATCTTCCAAAACTGGATCTCTCTGGCAGTTAGAAAATGGGGTCACAGTGGCAGAGAGAAATAGAATTATATGTATTTCTTGTGACCTGGAGTGTTGAGGATTCCTGGAAATGAATGGTAGATACTTAATAAAGCATTTGTTAAAATACTTTAAATCCAAGAGGGGAGGAGCAGTCTTGCAATACACTATAGGAGTGCTGTGTTTTTTATTTTCATTTGATTTCATTTCATTTAATGTTCTGTCTGTAACTAAGCTCTACTGATTTATAGCTGACCTCCAGATTAATTTTTCGCTTCCCCATTTCTTAGTTTCTTCGGTTTAGATGTAAGAGTAGTAAACAGTGGAGCAATAGCATCTTCTCAAATCTAGAACTTGAAAGCTCAAAAAAGATTAATATTTTCAGGTAACTAAACTAATCATCAGTATTATATTACGTAGCTTGGTGTTGGTGCTTGAAATACATATATAATGGATGTGGTATTTTTTTCTTTTGAAAAGCCACATTTCCATACAGATATTGAGGATTACCATGGAAATGATTGAATGAAGTTCTGAATTAAGTATTAGTCAAGAAAAGTGTATTATACTGTTCCTTCATTTGAGTCTAGGAGTCTGTCTGACTTGGCAAGTACATAATGAGAATGTGTCTTATTCAAAAAGAAAATGAAAGGCAAGAATAATTCTCCAACCTTGAAAGATGTTCTAAATCCCCTCTTTTCTTTCCATGTTTTTGGTGTGGATGTGGTCTGAATTCAAGGGGTTTTTTGAGTCAGATTGAATGTGAGGAGAAGCACATGGGCTATAATATTGAATATTACTTCAGATGTGGTTTTATTCTGAAGCACTGTGTCAATGTGAAAGTGAATAGACATGGGTTTGAAATCCTACTGTTAAATAGTCTAATACCAGTAGTATTTTACATGGATTAAACATTTATCATATTATGTATTGTGAATATAAATTGAGAAAATGGCTGAAAGTTCTGTATGTTAAGTATATATGTAAATACCTGGGTTTTTTTGTGTATCATTTGTTACAGGAATGTTAACAATTACAGATTTCATTAACATACTGCATAGATACTATAAGTCTCCAATGGTAAGTATGATGTTAAGCTGTAATTTGATCATTTGCCATAGAGCACAGAGACTAAAATACCAAACTGAAAGGTTTATGATGATTGTGATTATTATCTAAGTCTTTGGATGGTAACTTACAGAGGCTTGGATGCTGTAAAAATTACTGTTCTTGGAGTGATGGTCTAGAATAAACAAGTTAAACTAGTTAAATACATGCAAATATTTTAGTTCCGTGGCTGAATTGCACAATCAGTTGGAGATGTGTTGACTTCAATTAACTGTAGTTTGAAATTCCCATTGGCAGTCAGTTGATGAAATTCTCTAGCTTGCATGTTCATACAAACATTTACATCCCTTTCTTGTTCCTGTCAAATCACGATTCCCCCTCTACCAATTAAAACATATGTACTATGCTTTACTGGCTAAAAAAATCAAGAACAGTTGGATGCAGCAGACGTCTGATGTATTTGCCTTCTCAAAGCTCATGTTAATTTTTAAAATTTATAGTAAAATTCTCACCAGATACCAGTTGTGTGGTGCACTGTCCTTTCTGCATGTTAAAGAATTCTTTTTTTCTCCCTGGGGATTGACAAGGGGTTGCAGGGGCGGGAAATGAAAAATGCTTGCACTTTGGTGGCTTCTTTAAAATTGTTTCCATGTTGTAATGACCCTCTACATCAATATTACTGATTTTTTCATGAGACTTTACCAAATGAGTTCTCACTCATTTACATTATTTAAGGTCCTATTCATAGGTTCTGCTTAAACTGGCAGCAATAAGGAGGAATAGCTGAGGAGGGACAATATCTGACTTAAGTGATTGATGCAGTCTTCTGTAAGGAAAGTAAATAAATGAATGTTCCATCAGGGAATGCTCTAGTTTTAACAGGTGAAATCATGCAGAAAATATCATTCTTCAAGTATTAATCATTCTGAAAGCATCAGGACATACAGTATGGAGCACATTGCTACTCATGTGCTGGATAATATTCACCACTGAGTGATGAGGAACATCCAGGTAGTTTCTCCCTGAAGAAGTGCTCTTGCTTGTTAGTGATCAGATAACTTTATTCTGGTAGCATTAAGAAGTCAGGTGGTCAGGGTAAGCTTTTTACTGGTGTGGGGGTGTGAGGAATCCCCCCAGGGTTTACCCTGGATGGTTGTTTGGAGGTGATACAAATTACTGAGGTGATGCCTTTGAGTCCAGAAAAGAAAAACTGGACTGCAAACCTAGGCCAGTAAAAGGCTTTCCTGTCCCCTGAAATGATAAATCCAGGATTGTACTCTGCATTGGGGGCAGGATTGCACCCTCTCTCCTTGTTACAGGAAGTGTTGTGTTGGACTGTTCTTACTCTGTTAGATTTTAGATAATGAAATAAAAGATCCTAATTCAGATGTTTACAATGTTAATGATGGATTTAAAATTAAATTACTTCAAGTTGAACTTCCATCTACTCATTGTAGGTTCAGATTTATGAATTGGAGGAGCACAAGATAGAAACCTGGAGGGGTAAGAATATTTACTACTTGGTTGATAATTTGCTAGGTTCTGATGTTTTTCAGGTATAGTGGATTTTGAATTTGTCATAGACTTCTCTCCACATATTTTTTAATGAAAGCAGGAGTAGTAAAAGCTTTTCTTTTGGCTTCTATTCCTTGTTTTTCTATCTGAAGCAGCTATGGACTGGTGATCTGGGCTGTATAACACTTTGCCCCTCGTTCATGGCTCTTTAAGAAAGGAAAAAAAGCAAGTGGAGTGAGGCATATGTGGAGTGGGAATGAATAGAGCTGTGCCCAAGTGAGCTGCACAATTCAGCCAGAAATTCCTGCAACATTCTGGGTGTGAACAGAGGTGCTGAGTGCAGGGAGGCAGCTCCACTAAAAAGCAGTCTGTATCCCTTGGAATGATACATGGAGGTGTCTGTGTGCAGCAGACACAGAACCAGAACAAGTAAAGGATTATTTGTTGTAACTGCAGTGACCTCTGCTGGTATCAAGCTTAGTGCTGCTTTTAAATTTTACATCTTTTTAATGTCTGTATAGAACACTGTGCATAAGTGGCAGAATAACTAACTGAAAATTGCTTTCTGCCACTTAATTTTGTATGAATGAATTCATGAAATGCTTTCATTAAAAAGCTGATGTTTTCGAGTGAAGTGGTAACAGTCTATTAATTTTCTATCCACAGAGCTTTATTTACAAGAGACTTTTAAACCTTTAGTGAACATCTCCCCAGATGCAAGGTAGGATTTCACAGTTCACTCTGCCTAACTTGAAATATGCTAATGCCATCTTAATTCTGAAATTAAGGCCTCTTTAGATAAAAAGAAACAATTTGTATTGTAAACTACAGTACAATAAAGAAGGACTCTCTTTTAATATAATCAAGAAGGGACAAGAGCTTTATTTTCTTGTGAGTGAAGACTTCTTAGATTATCCAAAGAAGGGAGTTTTTAATTGAACTTTTGTCATTTATCAGCATAACTGTTCTGGTAAATGAGCTAGACATGGGTCAAAATCAAAATGCAAAACAGGAAATAGGATGACCCTTCAAGCTAGACTGCAGGTCATCTTTATTTCATGAAAATCAAAAAATTTAGAGCCCTTCAGCTGTCTTATTTTCAGTAATTGGAAACTTAAAGTCATTTTCAAGGGAAGTAACATTCCTTAACTAAAGGAAAGACGATATCTCTCAATTTTTCACAGTTTTCTTTTACAGGAAGACCCATTCTGAGTGCAGGGGTACTGCAAGCACATCACTTGCTGGAAAAAACAATTTACATTCGTGAAGAAATAGTTTTTCTATACTTTATAGCACAAAATGAACTTTCCATCACATTTTCTTCATGGATTTAGATTTCCATGAGCATATAGTTGTTGAAGTGTTCCAAAGCAAAAAGGTGCAAAAGTTAATTTGAAATCCCTCAGCTTCTGTTTTTTGTAGCATTAAAGATAATGCAAATAATTACCACATATACTTCATGTGGGTTTATAAGTGTGTGCATATATATCACTTGGCATTACTTGTTGTTAGCTAGAATTCATGAAAAAAATAAAATGTTTTTCTCCTCAGCCTTTTTGATGCTGTATATTCGTTGATCAAAAACAAAATCCACAGATTGCCAGTTATAGATCCAGTCAGTGGAAATGCACTTTATATACTTACCCATAAAAGAATCCTCAAGTTCCTCCAGCTTTTTGTAAGTATTTTAAACTATTCTGTACTTAACTGTTTCCCCACAGTAGACATCTGATATAATTAAGTAATTAAAGCCTTAGTGCAAAAATTTCATAATGAGCTTCCATATTCATTGTGTTTTTGTGTATCTTTTATTGGTAACAAGGAAATTAAAGCTTGATTTAAGGCCTATATTTTACCTTTACATTGTTTTACTACTTTAAAGAAACCTAAACACCAAGGACTTGTCTATTGGAGTAATTTGCTTTTTCTGGAACATCTCCTCAGCTTCAGGAGTTTGTTTACATGAAAAGAAAAATGCATTGTCTCCAGAGATGAGATTGTCATTATTCTCTGTAGTAATGTTAGTTCCAGCCATGAACAGGAGCCAAACAAAGCAACGAGAGTTCAGAATAAATGTTCAGATTAATGTTTTCTATCTTCTCTCTCCAGTTTTAGTGGGAATGACAAAGCTTAGGATCTACAGCTTTTAGTGATGTTACTACCACAAAAAAAAAAAAAAAAAAAAAGGGGAGGGGGGGCGGGCGGGCAAAAATCCTAGTTACATTGTCTTTATTTAGAGCTGCTTTGAACAGAAACCCCTTAGGTTGTTTGGGTCCTGTATTAATTTGTATTAATCAGGAAACTGCAGTGACCTGTAACCATCACTTGGAGTCTGCAGAGGATGAGTGACTGTCAGTGTAAACCCATTGCTTCTGACTCCCCTAGATGTCAGAGATGCCAAAGCCTGCCTTTATGAAGAAGAATCTGGATGAACTTGGAATAGGAACTTATCACAACATTGCCTTCATACATCCAGACACTCCTATCATTAAAGCCTTGAATATATTTGTAGAGCGAAGGATATCGGCGTTACCTGTTGTGGATGAGTCAGGTGGGTACAAAATGTGGGAAGGGAAATGCTGCTGAGCCCTGGACTGATGCTGGGGTGGAGGGGAAAACACAAGGAAGAGTAAAAAAAAATAATTTAAAAGGCATGGGGGAAGAAAGGGAATATAAAGAAATACTTACGCAAAATGTAGGTTGATGGGTTTAGAAGAATTTAATTGTTTTCTAGGTTGTTAGGGATTTTTTTTTCAGTCTTTCCTTCTTGACCTGTCCTTTCTTTCTGTGTAATTATAACAGGTGAAAACAGGAAGCAAGAAGACTGATACTGTATTTTAAGCACTTTGTTAACTTTGGTTTTTCTTTTCTTTTTAGGAAAAGTTGTAGATATTTATTCCAAATTTGATGTAATAGTAAGTATATCTCTTAAATTCTATTAAATATTTTATATGCAGTAAGCATTTGCAAATTAATTTGTTAATATGACAGTCTTATTTTGTCCCTTTGTCTGTAGATAACAAACAATGTAAGAGATCCAGTGCACCTGCACAGCATTTCTTTTAATTACTACTTTTATTTAAGTTATCTTTAGTAGTACTATTTACACACAGGCTTTTACTACTCTGGATGTTACCCAAAATGGATTATGCCCAGCCAGATTTTAGAGGATGAGATCAAAGCTGGTGAAAAGGCTGGAAGGAGTATCCTGTGAGGAGTATCTGAGGACTCTGGGTTTGTCTGGTGTGGAGAAAAGGAGGCCAGGGGGTGATGGGCTCATTGCTCTTGAGGGAAGTGGAGAATAAGGTGCTGAGCTCTTCTTTCTGGAATCAGTGACAGAACATGTGGGAATGGTCCAAAGCCACACTGCAGGGGTTCAGATGGAGCTTTAGGAAGCATTTCTTTGCCAAGAGCTGGTTGAACACTGAACAGGCTTCCCAGAGAGGTGGTCCATGCCCCAAACCTGTCAGTGCTCAAGAGGCACTTGGGCCTTTATAAAATGCCTCAGCTTTTGCTCTTCCCTGGAGTGTCAGGCACTTGGAGCAGGTGATCATTGTAGCTTACAGCTGACCTGTTCTGTTCTCGTTGGTTTCTATTTTTGAGTAAGGTCTTCCTTTTTCCAGCTGCTGCCACTCCAGTCTGCTTTCAAAGAGAATGCAGATTTCTCCTTGCAGTCTGAGTACTTTGTACAGCTTGACCTTCTCGGTCATGTAAAAACTTGGCCCATTCTTTTGTGTCTCTGACTCCAGAGTCTTGCATCTGTATTCCTTCTGCTTTAGATCTAATCCAGGACACTGTTTCTGGATTTCCCTCAAGATTGCAGTTGCATACACAGATTCTTGCCATGATTTACCAGCCTCTGAGAGCAAGGGCTCTTCTATGCTCATGGCTTTCAGAAACTTGAAAATACATATTTTTTTATCCTTGTCCCATCCCAGTTGTGTGCTGTGTGCTCCCTGCTTTCTAATTGCAGCATCTGACAACTACATTATTTTCTAGCAATTTCACTGCCCAAGTTGCCACCAACCAGCTGCACTAATGAAGAATCCAGATGTCTGAAAGACTGCCTAGAAGGACTTCAGTAAAATGGAGAATAGTCCCAAGTGGAAATACTTTAAGCTTATAAATATCTCTGGCTGCAAACATTGTTCATAATACTGAAAATCCTGTCAGTGATGTCACTGCTCTTGCCTATCATTTCTAGGCATTTGTCTGTGTTATTTGGGATTCTCAACTGTGTAAGATCCTGTTCTGCCATAAAAGCTTGTCAGGGAATAGGCAGTAGCTGTAGAGAGAATGATCTGATGTATCAAAGACAATGAAATTTCACAGTTGGTGGAATCAGTGTTTCAGTTCATTTTTAACTCTGTTAGATTTTGAGGCAGGACACGTTTCCTTCATTTCCCATTCTTCTTCAGCAGGAGAACAAAAGTGTTTTTCACTTCTTTTCTCATTTTAAGTGATGAGGCAACAAATAGGATTTTTAGAGATACTGGGTCGTTTATCTGGGGAAAAAATGTATTGGGAACTGGATAAAATCTCCATACCAAAAAGATACAGTTTTTAGGATAAAATTGTTTGCACTCAGCTAGTAACATGGAAAAGTTAGGGCATCTATTGGTTGCTTGAGGTTTTCCTCACATGTCCTAGTTTGCTTATTAAGTTGGGGGGAAAAGATTCTATTCTTAAAAGATAATCACCTCTGAGCTTCCAGATTTCATCAGGCTGCTTCAACCTGATCTTCAGCTTTAAAAGAAGGAAAAAACTGTAATCTGAAGTGTATGATCTGATCTTGAATAAACATAGACTTCCCAGGATGGTGGTTTTAAACTTTCAACCATGTGGTTAATATCCTTGCTTGGTGGTTGAAGCTAAGCCTGTGTATGCAGCTGGCTAAGTTGATAGATTTCTTTAATTTTAAGAGTTCTGAATTAATTTTCAGGTTCTTGATTGGGGAAACCTGGGAATGGAGTGATATATAGGAATAGCTTTATATTGCACCAGTTATTGTGTGGAGGGTGATGTCAATTTGCAGAGGCTTTTTATGTCCTCTCAATGTCCTTCATTAGGACCTGGTTAAATTAATTACCCAAAATTGGTTTTATCTTCATGATCATCTCGAACCTGTCTTGTCACGTTTGGTGTAATTCAATCGAAAAACTTGACCCGAGTATCTTCAAGCCAAAAATTAATTTCATTTTGTTGCTTGGTCCAGTGCTTTAATTTAAAAGCTCTTTGTTCTTCCTTCAGTGCCTCAGTAGCAAAATCAGTAGGCCAGGGTGTGCCAACACTACTGAAATACCACCATGGTCTCACCTACAGAAAGCTTTTGCAGGTCTGGACGGAGTCCTCTGACTGCAGGCATGATCCTGTTCTTAGAATGAAAGTTAAAAATGTCAGCTTTCAAATTCTTTTAATCTCTTCCTTTAAGTGATAGGGATGGGATTTCATTGTTACTATTCTTAATAGTAGTTATTAAAATACACCCAGACACAAATTGTCATCGAATGACAGCACCAGCTGAGTCCAGGAGAGGGAGTTTGAGCCCACAAATCAGAAAGGTGAAGAATGGATTTGCTCTCCACTTAACTCTCAGCCACCAACATCTATTCTGTGGGTGGTGTTCAGAACAGTTGGTGTCTTCCCCTGCCCCATGAAAAACAAACAACAAAAGAATTGTTTATTCTGTGTGGTGTGAAATCTGAAGAGCTTCACGTTGACATTTGCTGCTCCTGGCAAAAGCAGGATGAGTGACACCAAGCCAAATATGAGATAGATTGTAAGATTTTCACTGGCCTAATGCACATCACCAGTATTATCAATTAACCCAGGGTGTCAGATGGTGTTTAGCATCCTTGTGCTTGACAGTTCCCAGAATCTGAAGCTGAAGAGCATCTGCTTTGTTTAATATGTTACTTGGAATGGACTCAGTTTAGACCAGAAATGCCTATCTGCTTGATGCCAAAATATTTACTTTATTGAGTACTTTGTTACTAAGTACTGAGCTGTCTGACATGGCCTGGGTTTGTTTTTTTGCAGAATCTTGCTGCTGAAAAAACGTATAATAACTTAGATATCACGGTGACACAAGCCCTACAGCACCGCTCTCAGTATTTTGAAGGTGTTGTAAAGTGTAGTATGCTGGAAACACTGGAGACCATTGTGGATAGAATAGTGAAGGCTGAGGTGAGTCCCTGCTTAAGAAGTTGCAATTTGCATTATGGAACTGATAAACAGTACCAATTTATCCTCTTTGAGTTGTTTTGATTAGTTGGTGAAAGTATTTTTGAATAATTATGTGTGTTAGGTCTCAGTCTGCTCTGTAGACTCAGGTTTTAATTGCTTACAGGGATGTGCAAAATATTTTACAGTATACCTGTAATAATGTTCAGTTATTCGCATTTCTGTTTTATAACATTAACTAAACTGAATGCAAAGCTTTCCCAAGTTTCTTCCAAGCCTGTCATAAGTTTTGCAGACAAATAATTTGTTAAACTCCAGTTTATAGCTTGGCTCAGGAAATTTATTGGGTGCAACTCATTTCGATGCATGATGGAATCCTGCACTGCTCTCACAGAAAGCAGTGAAACAGGGCCATAAAGTAAATTCTTGTGAAGAAGCCTTCACGAAGTGCTCTTGTAAATTTTTTATCTGTGTGCTGTCCATTCTTTTGGTGCTGTTTATTTTGTTTGTTAGTACTGGGGACTTCCTTGCATGCAGAAGTGAATGAGTTTGTAGGTCTTCCTCCCCTGTAAGGCTTCTCTGCAGAAGAAAATCAGTATTCCCAGTTTCATGTTTCACTCATCTCTGAAGTGTGATCAGCTCCATTTAGATGCTTTAACTTAATCAATTACAAGATTTATTTAATTTTTTAGGGTTGTAACCAGGCATATACTTGGTTTGAGGAAAACTGCCATTTTGTTAACAAGCCCTTAGAACCTCATGAGGCAATTTCTACTTGTAACTTTCTGCATTTGCTTGAGCTTCCTCCTGAATTGAATAATTTTAGCATTCCTGATACACAGATTTCAATTTGGGGTTATTTCATTACTATCTTAAGAAGCTTTAGACATTTGGGTTTTAAGAACAACTCCCACCCTCTCATTCAGTCTAAACACAGTGAGATTACATGTAAAAATGAGTCAGTCAAAACTACTACAAAGCTATTTTTAGTTGCCAGACAACTGCTTGATCTTACAAGCAATTAAACAAATGAAACATTGTGCATTTTTCTTGAATTCATTATATTGAGAGAGGAATAAAATTATTAAATATATGCATATGCAGAAACCTGTTTAAAATATCACCAGCATAGTTTTGTAAAAATAAAATATTTTCTCTCAATAGTGAAGAGAAATAATTCACTTGCATAAAAGTAAACATGTAGTAGGCTCTGAATTTTGGACAGACACTTCCCTGGTTCTGCAATGGCTTTTCACAGCTTGCTTTGGCCAATAAGCCTCAGGATACAGGAGCATCCACCTAATTTCCCTACAGTTAGGACAAAAGTTCTGTGGTGTATGAAATGTTCCATTGAAGAGGTTTGTAAAAGTAAGGTCATTATTTGAAAATATGATCTTACTGTTGATAAATCTTTCTTCTGAGTTGTGTCCTTGTGTTTATATGCATAGATAAATTGAATCATTTTTCTGTCTTAAACAGTCTGTTTAAAGCAAATTGGTTTAAAACCAATCTGGAAATCACTTTCCATTGTGTAGCCCTGTGAGAAAAATTAAGCTAAAACCAACTCAGAGATGTCAAAATACAACAAGTTGTAGTGTTGTGCCTCTCTGCTGAGGAAGTTAGGAAGTATTTTTTCAGAAGGAATCCTCATTTTATTACTGTATCTAATATTTTGAAGACCACAGGCTGAGCTGGGCAGAGGCTGTAACTTGGGGAAAAGTGTTTGATGTGAGTGCCACATTTTGAGAACAGCAAGTATTTTCAAGACCTAGATCTCGACTTACCTGTCACTTCCTATCAGATTCTGTTGCCATGTCAGATAGCTGTGTGCTTTTTAAACATGCACTATTTTCATTTATGTAGGGCAAGCACGTTTGTGTTGCTGCGAGAAAATTGCTATTCCTGACATTCTGAACCATTCTGGGTTGTTTTTTCCTACTTGTCTCCATACTGCTTTACTTCAGGGGTTTTGTTTGTTTCTTTGGTTGTTTTTCTTTGCTTTGTCTACTTTAAATGGGGTAAATATATCTCAGACTCTTCTCCCTGCTGGCAGGTTCATCGTTTGGTGGTAGTGAATGAAGCTGATAGCATTGTGGGTATCATCTCCCTTTCTGACATCCTACAAGCTCTGGTACTCACACCTGCAGGTATGGATGGGTCTGCCCTTGGGGCCCTGCCATGGGTGATGTGCACACCCTGATGGCTTTCAGTTATTTCTCAGTGATAAATGTCTGATTTCCAGCTTTTGTAACTGATTGTAGTTCTTAAATACATGAGTCATTTCAGGAAAAAGCTGACAGAATATTGTCAGTCTCCTGTTCACTGAGGAGGGCATGCAGAAGCTTCATGAATGTCCCTGCTGTTCATATATCTTTTCTAGGAAAAAAAAAAAAAAAAAGTCTTGATTAATGTTTAAAGTGGATGAAGCTGAATGTATAGACAACATCTACAACAGGGCTCCTTCCCCACCTTTTGAGTTTCTGTACTCTGGCCAAGTGTGGTCACAGCTGTGTTTTCCACTAAAAATGGCTTCTTGGAGCCTTGGTGTTGTCCAGCAATGCTTGGCTGGCACAGCTGAAGTCAGAGATGGTACCTCAGCCCACCAGAACTCTTCCAGTATAAAACTCTCTTGTGATCAGGTGAAATCTCTAGTGATCAATCTAAACGTGATCAGGTTAACAAGAGTATCCAGCAATAGGTTTATTTCTGCTACTTTTATGTAGGTTGTGGGGGGTTGGTCTGGCTGGGTTTTGTTTGGTTTTGGTTTTAAGTTTTGCCCGAGTTCTTAACCTGATTTATGTTCTTAACTGTAACTTCAGTTTGACCTCATAAATTACTTCAGTGTCACAAGAACTAAAGCAAAGCCCTGTTTTGGCTCTGTTAGGAAGGCAAAATGTCTTGAGGATTATTACCATTTTGTCTCAAAAAAATCAGACAAATAGAGTGAGATACATGCTTTAAAAAAGTCTATATGTGAGCTTAACTGAAATCTCTTACCTGCCCTGATAGATAACATAATTATGTAAAATTGTTTTTTCCTCTGTAGACTTAAAAAGAAAAAGGTAATGGACCTTGTTTAAATAGAAATATTTCTGTTCTGAAGAGAAGTAATCAGCGATACTGCTGGAGGTGTTGTGTCAGTACATCTGGTTCCTTTTAATGACCTGGAAGAGCAAGAGCAGAGCAAGGAACTCAGCTCTCTGTGAAAGCATGGATGAGAAAGCAGCCCAGAGGACTGGGTCAAATGGAATCCTTGTCTGGAGAAAGAGACAGGCAGCCAGTGCCTCTCCAGGCAGAGGAGGGAGTTTCATCCATGACTCGAGGGTAGAAGGATCCCAGGGGAGCAGATTTTAGTGCTGATGGTGCAAAGATCCGATAGAAAAGATGTCTTTGGATGCTGACAAACCAAGAGCTTTGGTATACTGGAGTTACATGGACACCTACGTTGGAACTCTGAGCTGAGCTAAAAGTGCTCTGGAATTACTGCAAAGGGCAGTTCCTGCTCCCACTCTGGGGCAATACCATGCTCTGAGATCCCTGAGCTGCTGTCACTCACTGAGCTAACAGGAAACTGAGCCAGCAAAAAAGCTGCAGTTTAGTCAGCCTGGCACACTGAACCTGCCCACAGAACAGTCTGGTACTGGGGACAGGGGTTAGAGCAACAGAGAGGGCAGGATTATGCCACTGGAAGAGAGGAGGTGAGGGAAGGTGGTTTTGAGAGCAGTTAAGCATCAGATTGCATTTCCACAGGCAACTGCCCAATTTTAGATTAGAATTTGTCTCATGCAGGGAGGATGTCTGCGATGTAAATCTGATTTGTAGAGTGTGAAGTGTGACTCTGCTCCTAAGAGCACCAAATAAATCACGTGTCCAGTTCTCTTCACAGGCTGGAAAGGAAAATTTATTGACTGGCAGGAATTAAGACCAGCCTGTGTTTGGGAAAAAAGTAACAGTTGTTATGTGAAAACTGGATGTATTTAATGAATCTTTCAGTGTTTGATTATACATTACAAGTAGCAACTCCAGGTTTCTGGCAAGAGATTTTTATCCTGTGGAGTTGGATGCTGAATCCAAGCTCACCATAGGGTTCAGTCATTGCCCAGCATGTTTGAATGCCTGGAGAAGAGGTGAGATGCTGCTCAGTCCTGCTGGACAGGTCTCTCAGATCCCTGCTGTAAGCAAAATCTGCCTCTGAGCAAGGAAAAATGGGCCCATCAACACAATGTAGTTAAACTAAATTCTTACAGAGTTTGTGCTCAAGCAGGACTCATTTTTTGGGGAGATGTTACGACGATTAGACTTAGCTCTAAGCTGAGGGACAGGTTTGGACTGTGGGTTTTTAGCTGGAAGTTTTTTAATTGATTTTTTTTTTTTTTTTTTGTGCTGGAGAGAATCTTCAAAGGCACTTGGAGTAACTTTCCAGAAGGGTTACTTAGACTTAGCAATGAAATTACAGCAGTGATGGTCTCGAGCTGCTCTCGTTCTGTCTCACACTGGCATTTAGCAGTCCTGCAGTTTATTCCTTATAAATGCTGTATTCAGTACTGTGATTCTGCTAATGTGATCAGGGAAAGTTGCAGCAATTGGAATGAGCTTCTCCAGTTCTGTGTGCCCAAGGAAATGACAGCTGCTTTCCTCTTCTGTTCCCAGGTGCCAAACAAAAGGAGAACGAGAGCGAATGACTGCTGTGAATGTACACGTTTGTAGGAGAACTTGAACAGAGTTTCTGGGTCATTTGGCTCAAGAGCAGTGACTGCAATGGAACAGAGCAGGATGGTTGAGAATGTGTTTTGGGACTTAGTGATGGATGATGAGTCTCTTCCCCCCAGTGATGTCGCAAAAAAAACAGCATGACAAAAGCTTATGTTAAAATGTAGGCTCGTATTTCAAAATGTCTTCTTCAAAACATTTGCTGGAAGACTTCACATGATGTCCTTCATTAAAATGCACTGTATTCTGAAACTTTTTCATTTTGTATTTGACAGAAGTCACTGGTCAGCAATGGATATATGTGACATAAGGCAAGTGTATGGCATATTCATATCATAGTGCCTTATGTCAAAATACAGCAATATGTCATCACTGTTGCCCATCACTGTCAAAGGAAGTGTTGTGCTAAATGAGACACTGTATTTGAATGTGAAAGTCTTTAAACCTAAAACCAAATCAGTTTCAGTTCTCATTAGATTTGTCATAAAAGCTGTAATTTGGATATCAGTAGACTTCTTTAAAACTTCAATGACAGTTTGTGTTCAATGTTGCATTCTGAACTGAAATGTAAAACAAGACTGATTTAAAAACAGCTTTATTTATTTTTACTTTCATGACAATTTTTTACACATCTTTGGTGGATAGCTAAAATTTCACCATATCCATTAATAAACTGTTGATTGTTATACAAACAAGTGGGAGATTTTTCTCATTATTTAAAACTTTGGAGTTGCAGAAGCTGTGCCCTGTTCACCAGTCTGTGTTACTTGAGCTGAAGATTTCGAAAGCATGGATTGAAAGTGCTCTGTCCTGTCATACACAGGCACCATGGAGGAAATGAGGTGCCAGAGGACAATATTTTCACCTGTATTAAAGTGTAAAATGATGTTTGTACAACAAAAACCTGACACTTTTTATTGTATATGATTTGTACAGAAGTGGAGGAGTGAGGAAAGCTGTGGGGTATTTGCTAATGTAAATGTACTGTAAAGTTTGAAGATGAGACTTTTATAATTGTAGATTCTTGTAGATGGAAGAAATTAAACCCTACAACATCAGTTTGGTTTTAGCAGTTCGTGCCAAGTTCTTTCGCATGTATGAATGTACATGCTTTGGGATCAGTGCAAACCAGGAGCATTCTTATTTTCCTTTGAATTTAAAGGTGGCTTATGCTGGTGGAATACTGCAAGTAGGACTTCTGTACTGTGTTTCCAGCCTGAATACTGCACTGGAATAATGCAGGAAAAGATACATTATTTTTTCATTTATAAACATGGAGGTAAAAGGTGAATGGTTTTAAGTTTGCTTATAAAATGTAATTATAACAGTAATAATAGTAATGAAAAACTTTCTTCAGAACTTTGCCCCTTTCCACAAGAATTTAAATTTTGAACTAAGTATGTAAAAACTTCCTTCTTGCAGGTATCTCTCATGACTAAAAATATTCCTGTAGTACACGATGGAAAGTATTCACTCTAGACTTTCTTCCATTTTCTCACCTTGTGAAGAACATTTGTCTTCTCCAGCACATTTTCTGACTGGGTAAATATTGACTCTGTTCCCTGCAGTTCCTGGTGGTGTTAAACTGGAGCAGCTGCTTTGTCCTGAGAGCAACAGCCTGGTGTGGGTTGCTGCCATCAGAGCTGACACCAGTCCAGCTCTGATGATCCTCGTGTGGGAGACTGAGTGATTCAAACTAAAAATAGTGGCTCTCATTCTTCATAGGGTGTGTGGAGGGGAGAATTTGTGGTAGGTAACTCATTAAGGGTAAGTGGGCAGTAGTGCTACCTGCAAATGTAACACAAACCACGTAGATGCAGCTTGTGAAAGCCAGGGTTCTGCTCCAGCACAGGCACTGCAGCCTCCTCTGGGAGATGGGGTGGCAGGGAGGTGCCCAAAAGCATCCTGAGATCTCTCTATCACTCATCTGCATGAACACATTCTTCGGCCCTCTGATCAAGGTATTTTTAAAGATAAGGGTTGAACCACTGGTAATTTTTTAATATATATTTTATAGCAGAGATTATTCTGTCCCTGTTCATGCAGATGCTGTGGGCCTGCCTGCATGCTGCAGTGTGCAGAAAGCCAGAATGAATTTGCAGTTTTCAGATAACCATGTACAAGCTTCCCGTTTTTGCATTATTACAACTGCTGTTGGCATGCTGTGGACACAGGACTAGCAGAATTATGGAGAACAGCCTCCTCAGTGGTACAAACCTGTGTTTAGAGAGTTTCCACCCTTTCTTTCTGGAATTCAGCTCTGAAATCTGCATTTGTGAGCGGCAGAACCGCAATGTGACCCCACCAGCACCAATACACAGCAGTGCCATCAAAATACACTCGGCTTGTGGCTGGCACAAGTGCCAGTGCTGATGCAGTAAACAAAGCTAAAGAAATCATGCCATTTTTAATACAGATCAGTTTTCTACAGAGCTAGAAAAATGCTTGTTCCAGCATAAGGGAGGGACAAGAGTAAGTAAATGAGGGTAGAGAGAGGAGGGGTGACTCAGCAGTGCTGCTGCATGTTCCAGATTAAAGGGACAGTGTAACTAAAGCTTCAGTCTAGGGCTCTTGTAGCTCATTAGAGGTCTCAGCAATGAAAGAGAATTAATAAAATGTCATTAGACTCCAGTTCTTGTGCATTCTCCCCTCTGGACAGGCAGCAAGCAGTACCTGTAGATCTGAGGCCATAGCAACAGCTCCAGAAGCTCCTTTTCTTGTCACAGACAGGACCATGGTGCAGATGGAGGTGTCAGTAAATGTCCCCTGTGACTCCTGAAAGCCTGTTCAGTAGTGCAGGTGAAGAAATGGGTTCTATTTTAACCAGCAGGACTGTAATAACCAATGATTGATGCCTTTGCTTTCCTGTGCATTTCCTTGCCCAGCAAGAGATGTCTGTGAAAGATAATTATTCTGAAGGGCTTGTCTTGGAAGGGCTTTTACCTACTCTGGATATTTTTAACTGCTTAGGTATAAGAAAATATTTCTTAGTAGGCTTCAGCCTTCAGTATTTTTCAGTACCTAGAAATGCTTTGAAATGAGAAAAATCACCCTTTGCTGACATTGATGAAAAACATTTTCCTGTTTTACTTCTGGAATCCTTTAGGTAAAAGGTCTGAGATCAGACAGTATTTGCTGCTTGCTAGGAAGTGAATTCCAATTGCATATCCAAGGCCTATTCCTCTTTTATTAAGGGATACTGTAGTGCTGGGAATATTGGAGTTAAACAGAAAGAACAAACCTTGATTTCCAAGGCCTGAGCTCTTGTCCTCATGGCAGACAGGAGGAATCTGACTGAAGCAGTTCCAAGACTCCACATGGAGAACACTCCTTGCCAGTTTTAGAGGGAGCATAGGTCAAGTTGGAATTTTCAGTTTTGCTTCAGCTAGAAGTGAAACCACACGTGCTGAATCCTGTCTCACGGCAGGCCCTGTAACTGCTCCCACTGAGCTCTCCAGGCAGCTTTAGAAATAACTAGTTTGCCTCTAAAGTTTCTGTGAACTTTCACCCATATTGAACACTTATTAAGGGTAATTTCCGGAGGAAAATGCCATTCTGGATAATTTAATGCTACCCTTGTACCCACATAATGCATTTATGCAAAAAGAATGTTCTGCAGACACTGCTCTTTACTCTTCACTTCAGGACTTAATTTAAATGTGGTTCTGAAAGTTACTTTCTTGGTACTCATTTGTTTTCTGGTGGTTGCAGTCCGACCTGTTCCTGCTGAAGTGAATGGGCAGGAGGTGACCTGTACTCACACATCAAACTCGTTCCTTTAAAAAAAACCCTATGGAACATGTGTCCCTGCCAGCTGCACACCAGGACCTGTAGGGCATCAACACACCCGTGTTGTCAGCAGGCCCTCTGAACTGCATTAGTCCTTTAATTGGCTTCTATGAACATTTTGCCAGCATTTCTATCTGAATATTGCAAAATACAATCACTGTGAAAAGGCAGGAGGGAGCAGAAACAAGTGCAAGGCTGAACTGAATGTACTTTGTAACCTCTGCGGGCAGCAGGGGCTGTGCTGTGCCTGTGGAAGCACGCCCAGTGCAAACACTGGACACACTTCAAAACACTCCTTGGGAAGGTCTCACTTTGCTGAAGGACAGAGCAGGTAATTGTGCTGGTAATTGCTGCTGCAGGAATTGAAGGTACAAGTTAGAGCTGTTCTGTGTTTGGGAGCTGAGTGGCTGTGGGTTTGCACGTACTGGATTAGTGTAAAAATACTTGGCTGTTGAGTTGCCTTTGCTACGTGAAATCTATTGTGGTTCTTCATCAGGAAAAAGTAGATACAGGCAACAAAAGGAAGTCATGCACCGTTTGTCCAGCCTCCCTCAACATCCTGATCTCCCCACAGACACTCACTCCACCCCTGCCTGCTGTTTTCCCCTTTGGTATCTTGTCTTTCAGAACCACATCTGATGAGTTGCATTCTTTGAGCATGTTTTCTCATTTACAATAACATTAATGTCATTTATCATCTGAACTGATCCCAAGGCTGTGCTTGATTTGAGGGAGTACCTGTCAGAGGGAGACAGGGAAAAGGCCTGGAGCACAGCCAGTGCAGAGGCACACGGGTATGTCACTTGTCCCGCAGTTCTCTGAACTCCTTTGGAGCTCACAATTTGCAAACACTGTACATGTGAGGAGGCTGTAGCAGGAGAAGGAATGTACAGGCAGAGCTCTAATTCATAATATAACCAATGCTATGGAATGCTGCCCTGGGAAAACACAACCTGAGCATCACACCTGGATTATTGCAGGGGGAGAGGACTTCAGCAAAGGGGTACTTGGTGTATGAGGCTGTTCAGCCCTAAATATATAAACAGTAAGTGTTCAGATAATGCACAATACCTGGATTAGACATTCACAGCCACAGGTGTGCTGTCCCTCTGCTCAAAGCACTCCAGAAGTGTTTTGATTTCACCTGGGCAGGAGAAATGCAGTAACAGCCTTACCACAGTCTAGATCCTCTCACCTCTGCTTAAGCTGCTGCCACTTGAGTGGCAGCATCCCAGAGTGCTGCCAAAGGCCATCAGCAGTGTCACCCAGCCCTAGAGCATGGAAAAACCACAAACTTCCCTGAAAGCTCTGTATTTCCCTGTATTCCCAGTGTCCCAGCCAAGACAAAATTAAGCACTTACAGGATCCTGCTGGAGGAAGGATTATTAGCAAATTCCCTCCAAAGGAACAGTGGAAGAAAAGGAAGTTAAAGGCTTTTCTTCAAAATAAACCCATGCCTAGGAAGCATGAGTTCTGTGTTGCTGCTGACAAGCATCCTAAGGTGAGACAATTCCATTGCAATTTGAAGCAATAAAGCAAATAAAGGGGGAGGAACAGAAACCCTGCAGTAGTGAACTCCCCTAAATAAGCACAGAGTGAGCCAGGGGCGAGTTAACAGAAACCACATAAATAAATAGACATAGCTCCAAAAGGAGAGTGGGATAAGAAAAAGAGAATAAGGGAAAAAACCTAATCAAAGAAGTGGAGGGAACAAAACCAGAAACTCCCACAAATGAAAAAAATGCTGATACTTACCACTCTGAGCGTGTAGAAGGGTATGGATATATACCCTGAAAATACAAATCAAGTTTTACCAGGGTAAAAAGCCCAGTGCCAAAATATGACAGGCAAGTAACAAGAACTGCAAGGACATGGAAGTTGAAAAACTACCACAAACTTCAGTTATTCTTCCAAATCCACATATGTCATTACAAGGTAATTCTTATCTCAGTCCTCCCAGTCTTCTGGCTCAGTAAAAAGCCCAAATTTTGGACCATGGCATGGCTCCAGTGGGACTGAATATGAAGATGATGGCACAGCTCCTGCAGGATCATAGCTGTAATCCTCATGTCCTTCATAAACAATTGTGTCTTTTACAAGACACAAGACAAAGAGGAATATGGTGCTGTACATCAGGGCTGTCCCTCTGCACCCCTTGGGGGAGCTTTGAACAGTGTTTGTTTCCTGTTCACAAACACTGGATTTCCATAGGCTGCTGCTTTCTTGCAGCCCTCCCAAATCCCACCAATCCCTCCAGGGTGATCAAGGGCTGTGATGAGGTCGGAATCTGCACTGCAGTGAGTGGGAAAGACAGGCTGGACACAGAGAATGAGCATGCAGAGTTCCATCACCACAGCCACCACCGAGAAAGTACAAAACCCCCATATTTCCTCACAAAATAACTACTCTTCCATCATGTACCTATTCACTGAAAGCTGTTATTCCTGCTGTTTAACAGGTTACCAGAACTTCTCCTGTAAAACCCCATAATCCAGAAGACGAAGGGTATAATTAGGCTATCCCAAAAAAATGCAGGTATCTCCTAAAAGCCTTTCTGCTCCTCCAGAAGCGAATCGCTTTTGTATACAAATGATTTCTTTTGCTTTAGCTCCCAGCCTTCTCACCGGGTTAGATGAATATGTGGGATGGGTGAGATCAGGGAGAAGCCAATCCACCTCCCTTAACATCATCCAGCTGGTTTGTTGATTTGTTGTTCCCTGGCATAATTGCATGTTAGGTATCAGTGTTCCTCAAAAAGACAAGATGCACATAAAAAGAAAATTCTAACTAACATTCATTGTTCAAGAAAATGTGTAAAGGGTAGGTAAATACTAACCCAAAGTGTTCAAAATCGCTAGTGGAGGGGGAAATAATGACTTTCCTGTCCGTGTCTTTCCCCCTTAAATTCTGCATCCATTAAGTGTTGCAATCACCACCAGTACACGCAGCCCTCTTTTCACAGCGGAAAACTCTGCACCGCTTGGATCTCACAGTTAACCATTCCCAAACTCCCAAACGCCTCGCCTTCCATGCAATGCCCAGCACTTCATCGACGCTGGGACCCGACCTTTCTCCGTAAATCGTCTGCGCGCAGGGAGAACGCTCTGAAGAGGCACCGAGATAAATTCAAACCAATTCAAACACTCCCGGCCGAGCGGCCCTTCCTGGCACGGGCCGGGAGCTGCGGGCCTCGGGAACACGGGAGGGGCAGCGCCAGATCCCATTGCCGGGGAGGAGCCCCTGGGATGGGGACGGGGACAGGGAGAGCGAGAG
>VZSR01001283.1:1304024-1416458 GCA_013398615.1 Brachypodius melanocephalos | reverse complement strand
CCGCCCGCCGCCGCCCTCCGCCGCAGCCGCCGCCGCCCTTGATGTGGTTCGGGGCCGGGCGGGGGAGAAGATGCCGCCGTCCAAGTCCCGCAAGATCGCGATCCTGGGCTACCGGAGCGTGGGTGAGCGCGGCAAGGGTGTCGCGGCGGGGGTGCGGGCGGGGTGCTCCGGGTGCCGCCGCATCGCCCTCCCCCGCGGCGGCGGCGGCGGCAGGTGCAGCGGAGGCAGCGGCGGTTCCCGCCGCCCCGAGCGCGCAGCCGCGGCCCGAGGGAGGGCCCCGCCATGGCGGCGCCGCAGAGCTGCGGGCCCGCAGCCGCCGTGCCCTTAATAGGAAGTTTCACCCCTCCCACACGCCCCGAACTCAGCCTGGAAAAGCGAGATCGGGGGAGTTGGGGAGAGGGTTTTCCTGCCCCGCCGGCTTTGGGGTGCTGAGGTCCGGCTCCATCCAGCGCTCCATATGGAGCGAGCCCGGGGAAGGGCAGCGGAGCTGGGGAAGGGTCTGGAGCGCGTGTCCTGTGGGGAGAGGCTGGGGGAGCTCAGCCCGGAGAAAAGGAGCCTCAGGAGAGGCCTCAGCGCTCTCCACAAGTCTCTGACAGGAGGGTGCAGCCAGGTGTGGGTCGGGCTCTGCAACCTGCATAGGACAAGAGGACGTGGTTTTAAGCTGCGTCAGGGGAGGTTTAGGTTGGACATCAGGAAGAATTTATTCTCAGGAATGATTAGACACTGGAATGGGCAGCCCACGGAGGTGGTGGAGTCACCGTCCCTGGAGCTGTTTAAGCAAAGACTGGAGGTGGCACTCAGTGCCGTGGTTGACACGGTGATGTTGGGTCCTGGGTCGACCTCAGAGCACTTTTGTAGCCTCGGTGATTCTGTGCTTTAGAGCCAGTTTGAAATGCTGCGGAGGCTAGATGGATCTGCTGCCTGTGTCTGGTCCGTTTTTGCCCTGTTCGTGCGGCAGCAGCAGCAGCGCAGCCGCTGTTCCCGAGAGGCCGCGTCAGCTCCGGGCTGTCCCCGGCGCTGCTGGGACAATCCAGCACGGGCTTATCCACTGGGACGAACTTCCTGGAAGCGTCCAGCACGAGTCCATAGCAGCTGATGGAGGGTTTTGTTCCGTACAAAAGGCGTGATTCTTTCTCGTGCATTCACTGTCTTCAATGGAGAGCAGTTTCAGATGTTTCAGCGTTCGGGTTCTTGGAACAAGCTGTAGTACAGCCGGTGCTAATCGATCAAACTTAAAAGCATAGATCAATGTGGAAGATAACGTGTGGTTGGGAAAAAAAGATGCTGTGGAGAGATACTACTCTGATATAAAAGGGGTTTTTACATTGAAAGTAGTAACTATATCAGTAATTTGTCTTACATGGCACACAGCATAAAGAGCCCTTTAAAAAACTTTTTAAAATACATTTTTTAAAAAGGCTAAATAAGGGGAGCTTTATCTTGCATTTTGTGCATAGCTGCAGCCAGGTTGGTGTTAAAAGGGTGATGAATTTGTCCAGTCCTTAAACAGAACACTGAGCAATAGATTGATCCGTTTGCGGTCTGTGTGACATCACTTGTTGCAGTCTGTCCATTGTCTCGTGTGTTATCTTTCTTCTTTGAGCTCTAGTGGGAGCAAAGCAATGGGCAGTGTAAGTGGGAAGGGGGAATGCTTGAAAGTCTGTCCTTTGGAAGTCTGTGGTGGAGACTGGGTGTACTGTTGAGCTTTGGTCCTTCATCTGTTGACATTGGCAAGCAGCAGTCAGAAAATCAGATAGTAAGAGTGTAGGACCGGTTGAGGAGAAATAGAGAAGTAGTACAATGTTGTTAGTTTGGTTGATGATGTGAGTGATAGTACTCACGGAAAGGATGGCCAAAAAGTTACCTAATTGTTGAGACCTACTGCTGAATTTCTTCAACTAAAGTTTTCTGGGACTAATGTGGAATTTGGCTTGATAGAACATGACCAGTTTTGAGAGGTACAGGTTATGTGAACATAGAATTGAGAGGGAGAAAAATCTGGTTTACTGGAATTTTCCTTTCATTGTCATTAAATTTCTAGGTAAATACTTAGATAGAAGTCCAGGGATTAGAAATGGGCCCTTGAGGTCTTAATTCCATCTTTAAAGCTGTTAGGAAAGCAGGAAGGTTAACCTGTGAGATTTAGGCTGCCCAAATATGCCTCCTGAAGTGTTGGAGGATTGGAACTGAGTTTGACTTTGGGGAAACTTTTGATTAAGTCTTGCTTTGTATTATGATGGCAAGAATATCACTTGAACCCTGGGTAAGAAAGGATATAATCTCATTTTAGGACAAGTGTTTGGGTGGTAGAAAAGGAAATTCATTTCTTTTGGAGGAAATGCTGCATTGTATAGAGGTAATACTCATTAAAGTGGGGAATAATTCCAGAATCTAAATGACTGGAAGGAAATGCTTTCTACATTTCCTTTGGTAATTAGAGAATGGCATTGTTTTGCCATTAACATTAATCTTGACCCTGGAATTAGAGAGGCTAACTCTGGTGAGTTGTAAAATGCCTGCAGTTTTATAGGTTGGCCTAAATGCTTAGGTGACCTGCTCTGAGAAGTTGGGTGCTCCCCCTGTAACTACAGGGTTTGAGATGAAGCTGTCATAAAATGGAGAACTCTTTTTCCCATGTCTCTCTCAGATAGGTGCTGAAATAAGCAGGTTTCGATGATACAGTTCAAGCGGTGACCTTTCCCCTACAGCTGATGATTCAACAACACCGTGGGTCTCTCAGGTTACAAATGTGTACGGTGGAGGGTGGGCCTGCCCTCCGTGAGGGTTTGTGAAACAGGGTCTGACAATTGTACTGATTTTGTGCTAAGGCTTTGTTTATTTTACTTACATTAAATTTTAATCTTATCCCAGAGCTGTTGTCAGGTAAACTAGAGGTTGGGAGTGGTATTCTGGTATAATACTTCTCAGAATAGAAAATTCAGGAGTCTGCTTGTTTGAATACACTCCCTCTATCTTTCAACACCACCATCAAGCCTTTCATATGTGAAAGGCTTTCTTTGCTGATGGGAGAGATCACAATGGAAGCCTCGTGAATTCCCAGGCAGTCATACTTTCTGAGATGCAGACAAAGTATTTGCCAGGAGCTTCAGGAGTTGTTTTTTGGTGAGGAAGACTGATTCTCTGTGGATATAGCATGCAGGTTGTGGCATGACGTGAGACAAAATCTTGCAAGAATGTCTCTGTTGGGTTTTTCTCATGTTTAAATTGGTCTAAGAAAGTTAAATTCCCTTATGTAATTGTGCTTGTCTCAGCAAGGTTCTGAGTAGAAATCAGATGGATTTCATCCCAAGATCTGAGTTTCACAGCAGAGGAACTTGACTTCCATTACTGTTAGTTGGGAGGTGACCAGAGTGGACCAGCTACTTGAGATTTGATTCTAGAAGAAATCTGTTTTATGCATAAGTATAAAATTTTACAAAGTTCCTGCCTTCACTGAAAAGAATCTTCACACCTGTATTTTGGTCATAATTTAATATCCCAAATATAATTGGAAATAATGGATTTGCTTGGAAGTAAATCAAGCAGGACTAAGATTTTCTGAATCTTTTCAGAGTAACAGCCACTCTAAAAAGCAGCGTAGAGTCGCCAAAAATGCATTGTGCTCAGTTTCATTCTCTTTCTTTTTATAGAACAGATATGCAAATTCAGACCACAAATGCCTGTATGAAGGATGAGGTTTCTTAGATGATCTTGTAAAGTACCTTATTACTGGGATTCTCTGTATTACATTAAATGGATGGATTTAAGATAAGCAGGAAGGTGTTGTTTGGATCAGCTGCTTCAGTTGTAGGTCTATCTCTGCCTGATTTATTTTGTGCTGTTTGTAGAAGTTGTGCTGCTGGTTTTACAGATGTACTTGCAGAAACAGGAATTCCCATTCTGAATTTTACATGTTTGGACTGGTCATCTGAAAATGCTGTCCTGGGCAGTTTACGGCTCTGAGGAGAAAATCCAGTTAATAGTAGGGGATGTAGCTATTTTCTTCCCTGGATAGATAAATCAACTAATTTTGTGTGTGTAGGTGTAGAGCAGACCATGCTGGAGACAGAAGTAGTCATGGTCTGACTGCGACATGCAGGTATCAAAAAAAAACCTGTGATGAAACAAAATGATCTGTCAGGATTAGATTTGTATGGAAAGGCTTCCAGGTGATTGTATTAAGCTAAAAAATGCCTCACCCCCCCTCCACCTTGCTTGAAAAGCAAGAAGGGCAGAGAAAGCAGTACTTTCAATATGGACCTGTAAATAGTAACAATAATTGTTATGGCAAAACGTAGTTTGAAAACGCGAGTTGTTTGAATAGTAGGAGGTTGGCGCTGTAAAATGGAGCTGAGGCTTTGCTGTTTGCGTCTGAAAGATGGCATCTGCTCGCACAGCAGCGTTCCGCCCTGAGCAGGGATCCCTCTGGGATTGGACGGGGGAAGTGGTAATTTTAGCAGGCGATAAATTGCCCGTGTAAATGTCAACAGAGGAGGAATGGAGAAATTACCGCTGTCGTGTGCTGTAATTTGGTTTACACAATCGGCTGTGTCCACAACATGGGAAAGCCTGAGATTTAACAGGAAAATTGAGCGGTTCGGGAGCCAGCTGATAGGGAAGGTTAACATTTTCCCGAGTCCCTTGTAAAGTGCCAAGATGACTTCCCAGCCCTTCCCTTGCCAGGGCCGCAGTTGGCTCTGCCAGGGTGCGGCAATGCTGTGAGGAGGAAAGGTTGCAGCTCCCGGGGGACTGAGATGAGGCTGGAAGTGCCAGCTTTAATTGCATTTCGGTGTTAGTGACTGCGATAGTGGCTACAGCAGGGAAAGTTGCTACAGAGCGTTTGATAGCAGTAGCTGGAAGCACTAGAGGCAGCATGTTCAGCTGTAATATCAAGCCACTGTAGGGTTATTTGAGGACACTGCTCCAGAATTAACTCTTAAATTGCCTACTCAGATCTGTCAATGGTAACACTTGCACGTTTTGCTTGTATGTATGGGGGTGTTTTGGTGTTTGATTACACAACTTGAAGTTAACAGGAAAAGCCGAATGAAATGTAGATCCTGTAATTTATTATCTATGTAAAGTGGAGCTCCTCATTTATATATACTACACTGCCTTGAGTGTAGGTTCTGGCTCAGGCAGCCACCTCTGCGGTACAGGCTGCTGCGGAAACTCAGCATGACCACGCAGCCGGGATTAGAAGAGCAGGCTAAAAAGTGATAAATACTGATTATGATTAACTTCCTGTAGCTCTCCTGAAGGTGACATCCAAGGGCGTGCTTTAAAAACTGCTCAACTTAATTGTGTATTCCATCCAAAATTGAAACAGCTTCTCTGTGGGATGTTCATAATACACTCAAGCCCTGCGAATCCTGCATGACTCAATTGGCTGGTGTCATCTCAAATTTTCCTAAATCAGAAGCTGCAGACATGAAGTGCAGTGCGTAAAAACATGAAGCGGCCCTTGTCAATCATGAATTGGTCTTCTTAAGGATTTGAAAGGTTCATTTTTGTTTTCCAAGGTCTGTATTTGAAGTGAATGGCAGATTGGTTGTGAATTTGATAATGTGAGGAAAATCTGCTTCCTGAGTTTGGGGGATGGTTATTCATTAAAATTTCTCTTCCAATCCTGGTCAGGACATTGGCATTCCAGTGTAGTTCCTGCCCATTGAGGGCAGCTCTTCTGTAAATGAGGGTATATGGGATGAGGAAAAGGGAAATGTGGACAAAATCCATGTTTTATGTTGCCTGGCAGAACTTTTAACAAGATTTCAGATTATTAATTTTACTAAAAGCATATTAATATGGACTGTTACTTCTAACAGGTCCATAGAGGTATATGCTTTAGTAAACTTAAATGTATGAATCTGTTGTGTGTTTTCTTTTTGAGAAATACAAAGTACAGTGGATGCTGGATTGGATTTTTTATGGGTCAAGTTGCTTGTATTGAACTTTTCAAAAGGAAGTAAACTGAGGCAATTTTTCCACAAAGTGCTGAAACAGGCTTTCAGGTGCAGCTTTTCTGAAAAAAATATTGAAGTCGCTTTCTTTTTAAATTGCCGCGTAATGAAGGCAGATGCAAATGAACTCTGCAGGGTGGGGCACCTCTTGGCCCAAGTTTAGCTAATCCTGCACTGTGGCTGGAAGTTGGACCTTGCTACCCCCACCCAGGTGCTGGCAGTGGTGTGATGGAAGGCTGTCCACCAGCTCAGGGAATTGACTTCTTTGCTAAGTAAATCAACCAGAAGGGAAAGTTTTTGTACCCTTCAGCTGGTTGGTTCAATAAATGGAGCCCTGACAGGGAATGCGGTCAGGAGTACAGGGAGGGTGATGTAGGCTCTTTGTGGCTGTGCAGACTTTTCTTCAGTCAGACTTGCTACGGAACCACATCTGTAAGTGCTTGCCTCCACCACCTGAGACAGGCGTGGATGCCTTTTGGTCAGTTTTCAGCAGTAGAACTTCTGAACTGGACTCGTTCCATTGACGGAAAAAGATGGCCTTGTACAGGTGGTGAGATGTGTGCTAGAGAACCATGGAGAAATCAAGTTTTTCAAGGTTCTTGTTTAAATAACCTTCTGTTGTCAAACCTAATCAATTCATGCAGAATTGAGGAAAAAAATATTTGACCTGGGGTAAACCTAAACCTTGTTCCAAAAGTCTTTAAATTCAAATGATGCCTCAAGTGATCCAATCTGGAATTTTCTGGAAATACGTACTAGTAAAGATGTTGCAATGGATCAAACCCAAAGCTTCAGGAAAAGACCTCTAAGAACATGGAATCCCACCCTTTACCCTGCACCGCCAGGTCCGCCACTAAGCCATATACACTCATCTTTTGAATACCTCCAGGGCTGCTGACTCAACTGATTCCCTGGCCAGCTTCTTCCAATGCTTGACAACACTTTCTGTGAAGAAAATTTTCCTGTCATCTAAACTTAACCTCTCCTGGCACAACTCTTTTCTCTTGCCCTATTGATTGTTATTTGGGAGATGAGGCTGACTCCCACTTTGTTATAACCAAGCAAGTGAAAGACATCCAGAGTCACTGATTTCATTCCTACCTGCAAGGCAGGTGGAAACAAATCTAAACTGTGTTGCTTTTGTGCGTGGTCTTCTGTCTTTGGTAGGATACCCTAAAAAGTGTCTGTTTCTTGCAAATACTGGTTAACTCCTCAACCTGGTTGTGTTTATCAACACTTGGAGCGTATGGATGAATCACAGCTACTTAATTGTTGAAATGCTCTGGTTCTTCCTCAGTTTACTGTACACATGTTGGGCATGTACATTTTATGAGTAGCTGAATGAAGGATGCTGGATGAGACAGTTGTGAATGGAGCATTGGTGCAAACAGATGACACAAGTCATCTGAAAATGCAGATTTTGGGTTATGAAGCACAATATTCCACAAGATGAAGTTAGGACAAGCAAAAGACCAGCCTTGAGCCTTGGGGCCTCCTGCAAAAGGGAAGTGTTCTAAAATTTCTTAGGGGACCTCTTATGTGAATTAGAGAACTTGAGGCTAGAACACAAGGAGGAAATGTACAACAGTTTGCTTTGGGTGGAATCATCAGGAGTTTGTGGGGAATGACCAAAGGTTATGAGGCATAAGACTAAGTGCATGATTTCTGAAGGACTTTTAAGGAATGAAAGATCTTGTGTGACTCTTAAAGGATTAGTTCAGAAAACTTGTATTTCTGTTAAATAGGTATCAGCTGCAGAAATCAATTCCCTGATAGATTATGATTTAAACAGTGAATTTTTCTTTCAACACTCTTTTTTTAATATGACACTAAAATCTCAAAGATTGAGGAGTCAGTATTTCTGGGATGGTTGTCAGTGTTCTTGGGTATTTTAGATTACAGGAATCAGAACATCGTTTGTGCCAAACCTAGTAATTTGTGTTCTGTGGGGTATGGAGTTAAATTAATTTTCATTTGGAAAAAGATGGAATATATAAGTGGTCCTCAGTGTGTGGATGTAAACATGTGCAAGTGTAATACAAAATTAGGATATGAAAGTGTCTCTTGACAACATTGTCTCCAGAGTTAGTGGGATACATCTGTCTAGCTTCAACAACTTGTCAGATTTTGTTGCCAAAGCTTCATTCAATATGTATGACCTCCTTTAAAGGTACTCTTGCTGTATGCAAAAGAGCTGGGATGCATAATATGTAGGAAAACGCCATTAAATCTGTCCTACAAACTGTCAAAACAATCAAGCACTTGACATTAATGCAGTAAAGTGTATTTTGCTTCAAGGCTTGTTATTCCATCAATAACAAATTTTTGGTCTTCTGAAATCTGTTTCAAAATTAGCATTTTTTAATTAGAACTGGAAGTTTCTGCTTTGAAATGTGCATATAAACAAGCACCATGTTTCTTAGTGTGCTGAAGTACCTTGTTCTTCATTGCTTTCTTGGTAACAGTGTTTGCTTCTTTTGTATGGTTTGATTCTGGGGAATAAATTCTAGAGGAGGGTGTTGGTTATGCTGTTTCAGCCTTCATATTTTGAGAAAAAACATCAAAACTCTTAAAAAATCTTTTGAGGTTGCTAAACTTAAATACAAAAATGGTTCAGTTGGAAGATAATGCAAGTTTTTCTGAGCAGTGAAGGTAGGGAGAATAAGTTGTCTGAATGTTTTGAAATCTTGTTCCTTATACAGAGTGTATAGGAGCCTTAGGGCACCTAAACCTTTTTTGTGCTTGCCCTTCTACAACTGTACTTTTATCCCCAAGTGTGGGGATAGGACAGAGGAGGAGCTAATGTGAAGCTTGCAGAACTGATAGGTTGATGTGCAGACAAACAAATAGAATATTCTGCTGTGTCTCCTGAAGCCTGATCTGAGTTTAGGTTGTCTTAAGCTGTAGTTCAGTACTCAGCTGTTTGTCCAAGCTGTTTGGTTGTGCTAGTGGAGCACTGGGGAATGAAGAATCCAGCTTGTATTTGCAAGGGCTTCATCAGCTGCTGGAGGTGGACTGGCTAGAAAATGCTTGACTTGTGAAAAAATGGAAAAATAATTTATTTTCAAGTTGCAGGTGTCATCCTCATTTACCCCCTGGGATACTTTCAGGTGGTTGAGGGAGGGTGGAAGTGAGATGGCAGTGGTGGGGTTTTTTGATTTGTTCTGTTTTTCTTCCCTACAAAGGTCACAGTTTTGTATTGTGACCTTTTAATACCAAATAATAATGAGAACTGAGAATAGAAAAGTATGATTCTTATCCAAAACCTCTTACTTGGAAGTACCTTTTGCACCAACAGATGGATATGTTCTAGTTAGGAAGGTAAGAAAGCCAGCTTCCTGTCATGGCAGGCAAGAACTTGATAGAATAGGTAACCCTTGTTTGCTATATCTTACTATCTTCTCTGCCCTGTGGCAAAACCAACCATGTGCTGTCGTATCTGACAGATCTTTGGCTTAAATTCCCTTAACATTCCCCAAGGTTGGGGGCTCCAGTGATTCTTCTGGTATTCTGCGTGGTGGTATTCTTACCCCAGAGTGTTATTTTTGCCCTGCTGTTTTACTTGTGTGCGTCAGGCAGAGATTTTGGTAGATTATTACTTTAAACCTTCCTTACTGTTGACAGATTGTCCTGTGTATTCAGCAGCTCCACCTGGGTAGAGGGGTAAGTGTGTAAATGCAGGAGGCTTGCAGCCAGTGTTGGTGGGGAGGGGTTGATGACTAATTCCAGCTGGGTAAAGTGCAAGGCTGTGAAGGTGGCATTTAACAGATTGTGGCTTTCTTCAACCCTGATAAATAGAGGGAGGAGCTTCCTGCGATCAGCAGAAGTAACATGGAAAGTGCCTATGAAGTTAACTCAGAGAATCTTCCTCTGAATTAACTGCATAGGCAGTTACTCATGAAAGTATTCAGAGCTGAAATGGAGAAGAGACAACAGTAACAACAAAAAGTGATCAGAACGTGGCGATGGGGAGAGAGTTGTCTAGAGGAAGGAACAGTTCAGGTATACACTGGTTTTTATGTTGGTCTGGTTATGTATAGATCCACTGGGTTAGGAGAAATGGTCAAGGGTCAGCAATACGAACATTAATCAAAACTTTCAATATCTACTAGTTCTGGACAGAGATGTGATGGAGTTGACAATGTCTTGCTCTGCTGGAGGAAGAAGGGGTCAACACAACTCTTTGTTAGTATCCTCAAAGACCATCTTCCCTGTTCTGTGCTAAGAGATTTTGGTGTTGCCAGCACTAGTGCTGCAGTGCCTGATGTTTCATGCAGCCTTGAGGACTTCTCCCAGTGTAGGAATAGCAGATGAGTGGTGCTGTATGCTGATGTTGGGTGCTGGTATCAGCTGTCCATGAGTGTCAGGGTTTATTGGCCATGTGCATTGCTGGCATTAGGTTTGTCGGACCTTGGGCCATCAGTGGTGACACAAAGAGCCTGAAACATTGAGGGACCACCTGGCAATTACACACTGCTGCCAAGTGGAGCTCTCTGTTGTTACCAAGATCTTCTAGTGGTTTTTGTGCAGTTTGGTTTATGTATTGTTTTATAATGTGTTGTACAAGTAGCCTGCCATTGTTGGCACAAATCAGTTGTATCTTCCAGCTTTTGCTACAGTTGGTGGAGAGCTCTGTGGACTTCCCTTCAGATTAAGGCTGAAAGTTCTTAGCCATAGTTACAGAATGTGCATCACATGATTTGATTGGATGATGTTACCAAGAGAAGGGAGTATTACCATTACTGTCCTGTCAGGATTTTGTCAGGTAATTGCCTTCTGCCATCCTACAACAAGAAAAATACATCTCTTACTATTGTTCTTGCAATTCCAAGAAGATCCTGCGGCCCCTTTAGCATTTCAGTGGTGTACTGCCAAGATGGTCTATTCCTTGCCCATTTTAGCTGGTTTTGATATTACTTGGTCTTACAGTATGCTCAGGATCATGTTCCTAGACTTGTGTTTTTAAATGATGCTAGGAAAGGTTTAGTGACGTTTTCAGAGACGTGGCCCTCTGCTTGGTGGTGGCTGTAAGCAGTGATTGATGGCCACAGTGTTGGCAACTGGGAATCCTATGGCTTCAGTCCTCAGGGTCCTTTTTAGGGAAGAGCTGCACATAAGTGGAACTGAGGTCTTTCATCTTAGTAAGGCTTCTCTTTCTTACTGCTCTGAAAATGCAAGTGAGACTTGTGGAAGGAACAGTTTATCCTGTTTCCTAATGGAGCTTGAAAGTTTAATAGGCAATGTCTGTGCAGAGGCTGGAGAGCTGGTGCTGTGACTGCAGCTGAAACAATCCACTTGAAGAAAGAAAGAAAGGCAATTTAGGTTGTACATCCCAGAAATCTTTAGCTGCAAGACAGAAGTGACAGGAATTTGAGAGTTCGATCCCTTGTGTGGAAACTAAAACCTTGGAGATAGAAAAGGGAAATGAATAGAATGCATTAAGCAAGAGAGATGTGTTATTTCTAATTACATAGCATTTAAAACTGATATAAGGATGAAACCATGGCAGTTCCTAAAAGGATCTTTCAAAGACATTTAATTTCATGTTGTACATACCCAATGATCCAAGGAAAGGTCAAGTTTATTCAAACACCTAATGAGCTGCTTAAAGTTTGTGTATAGGGAAAAAGGACTTGGATTCTACCCAGCAGTAGAAGCTGAATTTTGCCCCTTTGGGTAGGAAGTCAGTACAAATTTCAGGCTCTTTACCTTTAGGCATGTCATAAACTGGAATGTTAGGGGCTGATCTTTAAGCTTAATAAACTTCCCTTTAGAAATTGTTGCGGTTTAACCCATTGGGCAGCTGAACACCACACAGAGCCATTCATTCATTCACTCCCCAGAATGCAATGGGGGTCACAGTTAGGGAAAAAGATAAAATGGAATTGGGATAAAGACAGTTTAATAGAACAGAAAAGGAAAGGTAAATGATAGTAATGGTGAAAGAAGATAGAAGTGATGCACAGCTCAGTTGCTCACCACCCACCTACCCATACCATTGAATTTCTGCTGCTGCCTGAAATATTTTAGGCCTCATGCTGTGGGAAGGTGCTGCAGGGATGCAGAGTTTCTGCAGGAAGTCTGAAGGGAATACAGAGGATGGTATTGATGTGAGAAAATACAGGTTGACTGTCTGAGGTATGAATGTCTGAATTTCCTTTGCAGCTAGGGAACACCAGGATGGCGTTCTCCTGACCTATTTAAAGCATCTTGGATGCAGCCAGGTATGCGTGCATTCCATGGGCAGGTGAGGTACATGCCACACAGGGGTTTTTTGTTTGTTTTTTAAGCTTTGTAACAGCTTTTCCCATCTTTGATAACTGACAGTAAACACATGGAATTAAAATGAACTTATTAAAATGGTAATAGCAGGAAAGCTGCAGCCCTCTGCTTTCCTGCAAGCAAGGGTAACAAGCAGAGGTAACTGGACTGTGTGCTAAAATAACAGAAAGATTTCTTTTGACAGCCCTTTGCTGTGGTTACTGACTTTATTGGAGACAAAATGGACTGCCTGGAAGTATAAGCTATTGCAGGAATGCAATGGAATTTTTCTCTACATACTTGCTTGGACATGTAATACATTGCAACACAATTTAAGTGAGCATTGAGGGATGAGCACTGCTGTAGGATGGAACAAGCCTGCTGCTAAATATCAGGGAATAAAGCACATGCTCTCTTCTTGCTTTTTTTACAGGAAATATGATCTAGATAGCATTAGGACTTTTGGCTTGTGTTCAGAAGGCTCGTTGCTGCCGACCTAGCAGGGCCTGCAAGTACTCCTATAAGTGTGACTGATTGCTTTTGAAATCTGAAGAAAATAAAGGAAGCCATGTGGCTTTGTTTCTAAATGTCTGCTCTCAGATTTCCTCTGGCTTGCAGAGGAATACCTTTGATAAACCTCAAGAAGGTTGTGCAATGCAGATGGAAGGGAAACAAGCATCTCCCAGCAGGCTCATGCTCTTGGGTGTCACAGGCCATCATGAGAAACTCCTATTTTACAGCAGAAATAGTTCTTGCTACAAAACCTTGTCTTAGACTTCAAATTTATTTCCTTGTATACTAATAAAAAAATAGAACAGGAAAAGGCAGGGAACAGTTGTAGCAATGAGGCAGAGTCTCAAAGAAGTTAAAGAAGAACTTTTGTTGTCCTGAAAAGCCGATCTGGTCTTTGGTTTGTCATAAAGGGTTCTGCAGTGTTGGAGGCTCCTTATCACGTTACCAAAAGATGTCATTGAGGTCCTATGACTTTGACTCTTACAGAATTACAACCTTCAGGCCTCCAGAAAGTTCAGAGAGCATGTTGAGAGAGGAGTGCCACCACTCTGTGTTGCAAGTCAAGCGTGAATATCATCAGCAAGTGCAGGAATTGAGCTCTTTGCAGGAATTGAGAAAGAGTTTTGTCTTTAAGCATCAGAAAATAATTTTTTTAATCCTGTTACCATAATGCTAACATCACAAGGAAATCACTATAAAAATGTAAAAAACTACAGCTCAATGTAGATGTTTATAGAATTCCTCACAATTAAAAGTCTTAATAGTAGAATTAAGCTGCATCTGAGTAAAACACAAACTGCTCATTGTATTGCTGTCTCCAGAGATTTAGAAACAGAATTCTTTATTGACCCAGATGTATCATTTTTATAGTCATTACACTAATTCACCAAATACAAAGCAGTGATCAGCGAAACAGCAACTACACAGGCATAATTAGTACCTGGGGGGGTATCTTAATTAACCGTAGAAAGTTGCTAACGATGTGGTCTGAGATGAATGATGAGCTAGTGATGGGTTCTGAGATATCTGCCATCCTGTGAGAAGATCTTTGTCGGAGAGAGATGCTGTAATCCTCTTTGCTGCCCAGTCAACCTCCATCGGCTCCAGGAAGTTGTTCAGTCCCGCTCTGTGCTCTGAGGGTGAATAGATGATCTGCACAATGGAAATGCCAGTGTTTCCATTTTGTGCGTCTTGGTATGTTGAATTAAGAAGATAAAGATCCCAACATTCAAGTTAAATCAAGTGTATCTTTTAGTATGAAAACTTCATCTCTGTGCAGCATAGTAGGCTGAGTGTGCAGGCAGACTTAGCTAATTTGACATGACTGACGACATTTCATTGTGAAATTTGTTGAGTGCTTTTTGTGACAAAGCCTGAAATAGTTTCTTCTGTAGGCAAGATGGGGTAGACTTAAGGAGAGTCTAAGGAGACTAACTAGGTAAGTAGTTAGTAAGTTAGTCTAGAGTCTAGCTTAGGTAAGGTATTTAAGGCTTGTGATGGGAGTAGATGAGATGATGCTAGCTGTTAAATGTTTAATGATTATGCAAACAACATAATCGTGCCTTTTAATAGCAAAAGGTGGGTTAAAGAAACTCCACATCTATAGTGGCAACAGAGCTGCAGCTCTTCGGTAGTTGTTGTTCTTGAGCAGGACAAACTGTTTACTGATGGCTTGTGTGGGCAGTTTCAAGGATTGAGAAACCCTTCCTGTTGAGATAAGCTGCACTGCACTGCCCATGGCCGTGCCATGTCCGAGGGCAGCTGTGCAGCCTTGCTTGCACAATGCCCTGCTTGTGGAGCTGTTGTTTGACTTGCTCGCTGCCTGGTTGCATCATTTTTGTCTCCTGGGTTTGGGGAGAAGTTGGCTGCTGATGAGAGTTTAATCTGGGCTTTCCCCCTGCCTGTTGCAAGAACAGGGTGTGAGATGGGGACAGCAGGCAGGTGGTGGTGCACAGAAGAGGGGCATGACCTCTTTGGGGAGGCCAGCTGTCCCCAAGCCCACCCAGGCTCCATTACTCATCTGCTTGGTAAACTGCCTAATGTTGTAAAGCTTGAATTTTAAGGCTAGATTATAAATACCACAGCTCTTGTCCAAGTAGTAAAAGGATGAGTAAAACACAATTTGGCAATTGATTTGCCTTGACAATTGCAATGGCATTTGAAACTGATGTGCTATGATTGCACTAGTCAGAGTGTTTATGGGATGTTCTGCTTTATGGTGCAAGTGGTCTAGTGTATGAACAGAAACACGACAGCTTTAGTTTTTGAACTGAATTTCTGTCTGAAAATCTGCTCCTTTTCTGTTTTGACAGTGGAAAACTCTTTTCTTTACCACTCTCACATAATACTATAAATAATGAATTGTGTATGCAAATATACTTTGGGTACTTCTGGACAACTTGAGCTGAGTTTTCAGCCACCTGGGACTTGTATTCTAAACACTCATGAAACCAATTTCTTGCAGCTCTTCCCTTCTGCCCCATTCCTTCAGGGAGAGTCAGTAAACTTGGAGGATTTTGCTTACAGCTCTGCCATGGAGTATCTCGTGCTTTGAGTTACTGTACCCAGCACCCAGCTCTGCACCCAGCTTCTTGCCTTGCTTCAGCTGGTATCACTTCTCCTTTTGGTCTCAGTGGATGTTTATTTTCCTAAAACTCAAATACAGCGGATATGTTGAATTTACCAGCATGGAGGATGCTACAAGGAGAAGCTTAGCAAACTGCAAAAATGTGTGGCTGCTTTCCAAAGGAGTACACGTTAGAGCCGAATCTCTTTGAGGTGTGCACCCTTGAGTAATCAGCTAATCAAGCCTTTGCTGCTGGTGTCAGACTCTCTAGTGCTGTTGGGTTTGAAATGTGCCTGTGGTGCCTGCACATCCAGACAGCCGTGTCTTCCCTGCCATGTTCTGAGATGGGGTTGGCACATCGGCAGGTGCGGTTGTGTGCGGTCCCTTGGTCTCACGGACGTTGTGTTTATGTTGCAGTCCTTGCTGAAAGCCTTGCCTGATCTTTCTGGGACAAGAGCAGATAGGAGCTAAATTGTCAGCTTGATTTTCCGCTCTGTCCATGAGCATAGGTCAAAGGCCTGGAATAAAACCCTGTGGGACAAAGTTCAAGCCAAGCTGTTGGTCACAGGGTTCTGCCTGCTGCTTGCTCATGGGCTGAGACACATGGGCGGCAGGGTGTTAATGACTCAGGGTTTAGATTTCTCATGTCCATGGAAGCCTTGGTTTAGTGGGATGCAGTTGCCTGCACTTAACTCGAGGGGGTGGGTGCTGCATCCCAGATTGGAGAGTTTCCATGTGCCTTATGGAAGAAAGCAGGCTTCCTATCGTGATCTCAAACACCTCATTACTGTAAGGCTTGTTATAAACCTTGGAGGAATTTAGGAGGAGAGTGTTGGAACACTGGTTTTGTCTGTTTCTTCCTCTCACTGTTAGGAGGAAAGCAGTAATTAATACAGCTGGGTGTGAAATGCAGCATTTTCTGTTGGCTTCAACTTGTTTCTGCTATTCAGTTTCCAGGCTTAGCACAGACAGATGGCAGCAGTCAAGTCTTTCAGATAGTTCAGAATACTCCTTAGGAGGAAAAAAAGTTCGATGATGATCTTTCCTGAACTTAGCTCTCTTACCTTGAAGATCTAACAGCCTAATATAGGGGTAGTTAACTTTTTTTTAAGTGAAGTGCTTAATGTGCTGGTATTGGCAAAGAATCTGGGAGCATGAACTCTGGGTAGCAGCTTCATAACTTTATAGCTAAAGGAGAAATAGGTTGAATGTTTGCTCACTTTCTAAGCGGGGTCCAAAATACACCGTTTCAGAAAGTTTCTGGGAGGCACAATTTCAATCCTTAATCTGACTTTTTTAGGATGATTTGGGGGTGCGGCGTGTGTGCCTTGCTGGAGCAACAGTTTAAAATGAAATGTCCTCTGTCAACTCATGTACTGTGAGCATGACACCTTCACTTGTGGTGTTAGATAAGACCAGAAAATGGTATCTTAAGAACTTGATTTTAGAAGAAGCAACTTGATGAAATCTTAGTGGTGGTTGGTCTTTGTGGGGTTTGTCTGGATTTTTTTTTTTTTTTTTCTGGCATTGTTTCCTGAATAAAGTGTCATGACTGATAGGAGACAGCAAAGGGGTAAGCATGGCAGAGAATGAAATGGAAGACTGTTTTTTCTAATATTTCCTGAAGGAATGCTTACGAAAGAACATATTCTGAGTACTGGAATAGGGCAGTTTTTACCCAAAGCAATTTATTCTTGAAAACAATGATACTGTATATTTCCACCACAATATTGGTTACTTAAGAGATCATTGATAGGTTTCTACTGAGTAGAGTGGTTTTGAGTCAGAATTTTAACTTGAGGTTGTATTTTGTTTGTGCTTCTTGATGATAAAAAGAATATAAAGGAGCATGAAGAATGTGCTCGTGTCCAAAAGCAGTTAATGCACTTGGCAATCTTTGTAAGAGGGTATTTGTCCAGTAAACATAATGTAATAGGAGCTAGGAGATTCCCAAATGTCGATGATGTGCTGTAATGGAAATCGTGTTAAGGCTCCAGTAATGTTTTGAGAAGTCTTCAGTTGCAGAGCTTTAAAGGTGCTTTTTATGGTCAATGTATGTGATTCATCATCTTGTGAAATCTTTCAAGACTAAGCGAGTTCTCATTTTTTCAGTCTGCTACAAAGTTCAGTGCTTTGCATTACTCTTTAAGTGAAATGGGGAATGTTGTCTGCTGAAGTAGCACTTAAATTGCTTTAAAGTAAAATCCAATTATGCCACCTCAGTCACTGCTTAAAATACTGCGTCCCCTGGGCTGTTGTGGTGTGGTGGTAGGAGCATTAATAGGAGAGTATATTGGTCTCAAGAATTTTGAGATCATCCTTTTGTAATGGGAAATCTGTCCAGTCTCCTAGTAAAACCAAATTTGGCTAATTCTGTCCAAGTTTTCTCTGTGGTTACTGAAAATTATTTTGAATTTTACTTGCTTCTTGACAGAAAAATGTTCCAAGTATATCAGTTCGTTAAATTTAGCTCTATGAGGATTGTGCACTGCTGCTTTTAGATTTGTTTTAAACTGGAGGAGTCATTTAAATTATGCCCTGTTAAGACAAAAGCATGCCAAGTAGCTTTTGCACTGCTTTTTATATGTTTGGGAGACCCAGTTACTAGAAATAGGCACTTAAATAAAAAATAGGTCAGTTGTCATGTATAGAGCTCATATTGGATAGATAAAAAATTAGTGTATCTACTGTAAGCAGTAAAGTGATAACAACCTGAAGACTTAGTTTCATCCCAGATCTTTCTTTCCTTTGCTTTACAGGAAAATCTTCACTGACGATCCAGTTTGTGGAAGGACAGTTTGTTGATTCATATGATCCAACCATAGAGAACAGTAAGTAAATAACTGCCAAGCTCCTCTTCTGTACCAAACTAACTTGTATCGGAAGCCATTGGGGTTATACGTAAAACTTATGAGGGTATTTACATATTAACATTAAAGTCCATTAATTACCACAGAAGTTTCATTATTCTTTTAAACCAATGCTACATTGTGGCAGCATGGAAATCACTGTGTGCGTATTTCTCCAAACAGCTGAACTTTTAACACTATATGAAGGGACATCTGATGAATCTGGCTAAAATGCACCTCCTTGTGTTTTATGTGTGTTGTTGAGCGTCTGCTTCCCCTGCTATATTTGGGGCACTTAAAATTCCTTACATCACACTATATGAAAATGTGCCACCGAATACAAGTGTTCCAGAATTCTTACATAGGATCAGTATATGTAGATGAACAGAAAGCCAGCAGTACCCATCAGGATTAAGCCACTACCTTAGAAGGTAGACTATGTGGCTGTGATAACGTGATTGTCTTTTAATTACTCCTTTCCAGCAGCTGAATGACAAGGCTGGTACACAATCACCTTGCTGCAAATACTGGGTATTTGACTTCTCGAGTGTTTTTTTTCTCTTAGCAGTTTTTTTTTTTTAGAATCGTTTTTGTACCTGTGAGTAGCTGGCACAGCAGATGAGTAAAGACAGTAGTGCTAAAAATGCTGCCAGGAACAAAAAGTCATTTCAGAAGTTACCTGGCATTCACTACAATCCAGCCACCTCTTTCTGAGCTAGCAGTGGCCATAAAGTACTTGAACAACTGCAGTGCTGGGCTGAATAACTTGATCATGTTGGCTTACTTTAGTCATGTGGCAAATAAAAGTGGTTTCATGATCGTAGCCCTGGGGTTCTTGTATTTTAATGACTTCTGAAATGCAGTGGTGTAGCACATGTTTTTAATGTTTTGAATTTCTGCAGTAGGATGTTAAGCCTGTGTGATACTCTGGAAGTTTGAATGAAGCAATCAGCAGAGCAGGGTTTTTTTGAATATATATGTGTGGTATATAATTAGAAATCAGTAGCTATCAGGATATTTTACTTGGGATTATTTTATTGCTTAGAACTAAAATTCAAATGCTACTTTTCAAGAAACTCTAAATCTGCTAGCAAGTCAGAGTGGATAATTTGGCCCTTGGTCTGAATGTTAGCTGTTATACAGATGTCATTAGTACTAACACTCTGCATCATCCTTTTTTACTTTGTTTGAATTATAAGTCAGGTATGTCTTGAATTAAAGCTACTAGCAAAATACTGGGGTTTAAATTTCTGTGTTTTAAATCTTCATGTCACTTGGGGCAGGTTATTTTTCTCTGTCTGTGCTATATAAATGCAAATTATTTAAAGTAATCTTTTAGTTTTATGCAGCTACATGTGAATGAATAAAGATTGAGAGACATGGAGTTGAAGTCTCCACAAAATACTAAGTCTGTGTCTTGTAGGATTTTGACTCGTTGGTACAAGATTTGTCATGTTTTTATCTTTTACCTGTTGTCTGTAGCTGCTGTTTGTAACTCTGTAGTTGTCTGTCTCACAACTTCAGCATTTCTGAAGTATAAAAAATACGTTGTAGATGAATTTTGCTCTTATTTGACTCTCCTAGTCTGCACTGTTTGCTTGGTCTGAGTTCTAAGCATTGTGCATATCCTAGCCAGAAGACTTTTTGGGAGGGAGCATCTTGAAAACTTTCACTTGATTTCTTTCTTGTTTGGAAAACAAACAACATTATACATTTGGTGTAAGTCTTGTGATCTGTGGTATGGCTGTAGGAATTTGCTTTCTGAAACGTAGAGAATTGAAGGGTCCTTCTGACATCAAAAAACGTTGCTGGGAAATAAAGGTTGAAAAGATAAAAGATGCCCTGAGGCTCAAAACAGTGGGAAGTCTGTCCCATCTTTAAGCCCCAGAAGGCCTGATAGAGACAGTGTTTTAAAAAGGCTTCTGTAAAAAACAGACAAGAGAACACATCCTAGTTTAACACTAAAATTTAAAACTTACTGAATTTTTTTAAGACAGATGTGAAACTAGTTTTGATGGGTTAAGTATAAAGTAATTCTTTTGAATTAAGAATGTAATACATCAATTTTTTTTTTCTAAATATAAATCTTTGTGCAGTGAAGTCTTGGGACACTCCCAGCTGTGTTTCTGATTCTGTGTAGGGTCGTAAGATGCAAAGTACATGATCAACTCAGACTTTTCCTAGCTCGTGATTTCATGTTTGCCGGACAATGTTGGCAAAAAGGGTTGAAATCCAGGCTCCTTATACTGGGGACAGTGTTGGAGAAGGTTGCATTTTTTCAGGGCATTATAGTAAGTTGTAAAACCTTTTCAGTTTCATCTGGTGGTTGGATCTACGCATGTAACAGAACTTGGAAATGAAAAGAATTACACGGGAAAGCATAGTCCTGCCTCTCTGATTTCTGTTTTGTCTCCATAAAATCGTTGTTTTTCCAGAAAATTGTTGTTGATAATTTGTTACAGTATTCTACCAGCAGTGATGAAAGGGTAGGAAGCTGCAGTACTGCTGGTAATGCAATCTTTATAATTTTTGTCTTCAAATAATAAAACTTGCACAAAACGTTGACTGCAAAGCTAAATTGTATGTAAGGCAAGCTGTAGTCAAGCTCTTACAGGAACAAGTGGTGTAGTCTGTAAGCTTTGAGCAGTAGGAGTAAGACAATATTTTAGAAACTTCAGGTTTTAAGTGTGGAAATCTCTGCCTTTGGAAGTGAAAAAAAGAAAAATAAGGTGCATCAGATTTTGCTTAGTGTTTGTGAGGGTTTGGACAGCTTCACTGCTATATTTTCCTTTGCTTATATTACATTAGGAAGGAGCATGTTGAATAGAGTTGCTTCTTCTAAACTTGTGCATCAGGAAGAGTGACTTGTATCCTTTTATGGCAGCAGTGGAGGTGAGAGATAATTGCTTTGGGAAAGAGACTTTCCCTGTCTGAATGTCCCAACAGGAGTGACATCTCAATGGGTGGCTATTCTTGAGACAGACAGGTTGAGAAACAAGTGGAACTACTACTTGCAGGAATGTTGGAAAGAGAAGAAAGATCCTTGGAGAATGGGAATGTGTATAGGGAGTCTGTGTGGACCTTGGGCTGGATGGGGCTCTGCAGGTAGATCGGTTCACATGAACTAAGACTAGTGCAAATTAAAATGCAACAATTTTACAGGAACGAAAACTAGAATCTGAATTTGAAACTCAAATAGGTCAGAAGGAACAGGTAATGAAGATGTGCACTTAACTCCGCTCACATCATCTTTGCAGGGATGTCATGTGTTGCGAGGTAGATGATTTGACAGCCCAGGTCTCAAATGTGTCCTCCAAAGCCTGTCTGGCTGCTTTTTGATTTTTCTTGCAGTTTTAGAGGGCATTCTAGCACTGTTTCACAGCTCTGTGGTCTGCCTTTCTCCCCTAAATGGCTTCACTAGCTCACTAAGGAAAGGAACATCTTCCCTCATGCTTCCTACTTCCATCCCGTGTTTTTTTAATACAAATATGAGTACAAGTACATTGGAAAGGGGCAGGGGGCTGGAGGACCCCTACTAGTTGTGGAGGGGGCACCTGTAGGTTTAGGTGAGTCTGACAGGGAATCTTCAAGGCTAAACTTGTACACATGCCTTGGCAACTCTACTGGAAGGGTGAACTGTGCTTCTCCCAGGAGCTGCTGGTGAGCAGCCTTCTAAGGGGTGCAAGTGAGGCTGCTGAGGAAAACTAAAAATAGCTCTGTTGCATCACACATCTCAGTGTTGTGAAAGATGTCCTGGTAGATTAGTGGTAGGCATTGACTTTGGAATGCAGGCGAGTAGAAAGGGATGCAGGAGGTGGTAACCAAGGAACCCTTGTGAGGTGGTTGTATTTAGCTACCAGCCTTATTATAGCAGCAATGTTACAGCACTCTTGTAAGGCCTGCATTTCTTTGTTACTGTTTGGGGGATTTTTTATCATAATGACTTGTTTCCACAGCAGCTGTCATTGAGTTGCACATGCAAATCGTTTCATTCATGCTGGTCTAATTGCAGTGAACTTGATCTTCAGGTAGCAATGACCTCTGAGTTATGTGTTGTAAGGTGTAAGAATGTCCTGTTCCAAAATTCATGTTCCAGTTGATGAGCAGTGTTTTGGAGATGCTCACATTATGGTTTAATGTCACGTCAGGTCTGCTGAAAAGTGTCCTTAGCCTACCAGGAATTGTCCTTAGCCTACCAAATTGTGCAGGGATTGTATTGTTGTTTGTCTTGTGCATAAACACAGCAGAAATCCCAGGATGATGGGTGATGGAATAGGAAATGGACACTTTGGCTCAGTCAAGGTTTTTCACAAAATTAAATTCTTAACCAGGAATGTTTTTAAAAAGCTTCAGCAAAGAAATGGAAGTCATTAGTGTGATTTCATTGAAGCTGATTTGTCTTCACACAGTGGGCTGTGCTTAGTGCAGCGAGGCTCTGCACTGCACTAACAGCTCTCCTCACCAAGCTGTGGTGACGTGACTCCTTCACTATTTCCCTTCTCCTGTCTCTGTCACACCCTGCTTTCAGTAATGATGATGATGACATCGTTGCTGTGTCTCTTCTAGGCTTCTAGAATAGTCTGAAAAAACTGCCATCTGTCCCTTTTTAAATATTAACTTCAAGATGCCCTTGAAGCTACTTTGACTGCAGAGTGCTTTGATGTGTATGTGAAGTGTCAAGAGACAAGAGAGGCTGTTACTTGCACACACCTGTAAATGCAGTGTGTCTCCAGAGGAGTCTGTTTTTCCTGTAACTCCAAGCAGTGATACTGTCTATGGCAATGCTGCCTGCTAACATCTGTTCAAACAGTTTGTCCCCATCACAGCATTCATCCAAGGCAAAGAGCTGTTGTGGATCCATGTTTTATAACCTAAAACTTTTGTGCAGCAATAACAACAGCATCCAGACTGATTTGAAGGCAGCACATGTGCTAAAGCAGCTTTCTTAGGGCATAACCAGGGTAAGGCAGAAGCTGTCTTTGAGGCTCCATTTCAAATGCCATTTGCTGATTTTGTAATGGAAACCATAGGTACACTTTACACTGTTGATTAAGACATTGTTAGCTTGGCTTTGCTGTTGGAATTGCTTTTTTTTTTCAAGGTTTGGATTTATGAGGTGGGTTGAAACCTCCAGTTTCAGCTATTTCAACCCACATGTTCGAGATAATGCTCGCATTGTGGGGACTTGAGAGAGAGACAAGCTTTGGCTGGGAGGAGGAAAGTTGGCCAACTCCATCTTCTTGAGGCGTGGGCAGGGACTGCACAGCAGGGTCAGGCATGTTCAGCTGTGCAGCTTTGGGAAGCTGTTGGCCAACTCAGCTCACCTAAGTGACCTGTTTATCTCTGTTTCCCTGCTCATCACTGCAGTGACAGATGAGGTTTCTGAGGACTGTTACTAGTTGGGAAAACCACCCCAGCTAGAGGATAACACAGACTTTATTCAGTGTATCAGTACTGTCCAGCAGTGGTGTCTGGAGTAGGTCTCAGAGACCATATGAGACCTCCAGAGCCAGGTTTATGTGCGCTGGTTGGGACGTTATTCCTACAGGAGCTGTGACACTGTTTGCTTTTGCAGTTGCATAACACAAACACTGAGTAAGATTCCTGGGCTCACAGCGTGTTGGCATTTCATGAATCCAAGGAAGAGCAGCGATTCTCATCACTTTTAGGGACTGAATGTACTTCGTGACTGGGGACTGCATAGGCTGGTAGCTACAGCAAGTGTGAAAGCAACATGGTGAACTTACCTAATTGTCATCATTTAGGTTTAATATAATCATAAGTTCTGTGTGTTTTAGCCCCCAAAGATTTTTCCTTTTTCTCAATCCAGATCACTTACTTCATGGTATTTACATTTAGGAAATTGATCTTGCTAAACTGCTCTAAAAGCAAGGAAAATATCCTATAATAAGTTCAAACTTAGCTTTGATGCCAACTGAATTTAAGTGTCTTGTGTTACCACAAATTAGAGTTGTCTGGATCTTGTAGAAATGCATGTGAATGCCCCTTTTATTCCTCTTATTCCCGCTTTCCTTTTAAGAGAGTAAAGAAGAAGCTGCTGCATCCAGTGTGAGAATCATATGAGAGTTGAAATCTTAAATTTCTGAGTTGTGCTATCTGCAACAGACTAGTTAAAAGAAAGGTACTGGATTAGCCTTGTATTGGTACTTAAAAACCTGTAACTGGAGGTCTTTTTCTTTATACCTTGGCTGGTGATGGCACAGATGAGTGACTTCTTATTCTTCCTTTTGTGTAATTCTGACCTGTTTTGTATTTCTTGTTTGTTCTAGCTTTTACAAAACTGATCACAGTAAATGGCCAAGAGTATCATCTTCAGCTGGTTGACACTGCTGGCCAGGTAAGTTATCTTTGAATTTTTCTTCCAAGTTACGACAACAGGTATTCATACTCCTGTTGAGCTAAGTTGGTAGTGACTGTGCATTCAGAGGTGAAAGTTAACTTAAAAATGATCCTGACTTGTTGTTCAGTCACTAAAGAACTTTTTCTGTGTGTTTATTTAAGATTTTGGTTTGTGTTTTGTTACTGGGTTGGTTGTTTTTTTCCTATCTATTGAATGAGTGCCTAAAAAAGGGAAGAGGAAACTACTTAACTCTGATGTCCCAAAAGTTCGTCAGTAGCTTGTGTGACATTGACAGAGTAAATGAGCAGTCTTGCTTTAGATGAAAAATGGCACTTCTGTAAACCATGGGGAAATTTTTATGGCTTTTTTGTATTTGTCTGCTCCAGCTACACCACCACGACTTGTATCCATGGAGCAGTCATGGGGAGCAGGCAGATTCATGTATGTGGTACTTACTGAGTTACCAGGAAACTGCTGCAGTTTGTCTGCATGTTAATATGGTTCACCTGTGTGTCTGAGCTCCAAGTAAGGACAGGGAGTGAGGAGCCAGGGACCACGTGTCCTTCAGCGTGCTGGGGAGCTTTGGGAAGTGCAGGTGTTCATTATTTACAGGTACAGGTGTTCATTACACCATGCAGCTTGGCTGAACCAATGCACGACAGTGCTGTGTCTTTTGAGAGACTATATTAGGGAGAAAAAAACCTCATCATGGACCACTAAACCCCTGTATTTTTATCCTGAATTTCTTTTTTTTGCTTACATGCTCTGTCCTTCGGTGAACTCATACTATGCCTTTGGGTTTTTCCAAACTAAGAGTGGTGTTAAACAATGTTAGTGTTGTGAAATATGCTGCAGTACTTAAGGCTTTAAAGCTGCAGGATGCCTGCTCATAGCTGGGAGACTGTTCACAGGGGTTGTAACTTTCTAGGTATGTTTGATTGCTTTTTTGGAAGAGAGCTGTGTGACTGGGGAATAGCCATGCTGTATTTATATGGTGTCAGCCCTTAGTGCTCATCAGCAATATGTGTAATCACTCAGAGATGTCTGGGCACAACACCCAGCCACACGTCCCAGGGCAGGATTGCTGGATGGGGAATGCTCTGCAGAGGAGAGGGTGAGAGAGGGGCAGGCTGAGGAGTGTGAGCAGCAGGGTGAGCTCCATCGGTGTCACTCAGTGCCGTTGTAACTGCACTTGGGTTACAGCTCCGATTGTGTAGTGTAGTGATAGAAGAAAAATTCCTCTTTGAGGAGGAAATTGCCTTCTGGGAAAGCAGTGTGACTCACCACTAACATACCTCTATTGCTGAGGATTGATTTAATGTTATACAGTATTGTGGAACCTAAATAGCTTCTTTCCCAGCCTGTGGTTATTTTCAGATTTAATTCTTCATGGAATGATTTGAACTTTGATTTCTGGCACACAAGGGTAGAGGGGAGAGATGATGTTGGGCTATGGGAGGTGTGGCTTGGAGAGATTTCTTTCTTAAGTCCGTGTTGCTTAATGGCCCATAGGGAGTCCTCATATATATACAGCACAGCAAGAATTATATTGCAGATTTGTTACATACTTTTGAAAATCTGGCTATGGCTTGAAAAGTTGTAGCAATGTTGTTTTATCATTTGACAATTTCTTAATTTGACCCATAAATTGCAGTGAGTATAGCAGCTTTCCTTCCATCTCCTAACAAACTAAAAATAAAGTAGTGAATTAGGAACAGTTGAGATTATGGCACTTACTTTTCTTGGTATTCCTCCTCTGTCCTGTGCCTGTTTACTTTCCTGGTTATTTACTGAGGTTCGTGTAGTTCAGTTCAGCTGGGGTCTTGATGCAGGATGACAGAAGAGGGATGTTAAAGGAAATCTTACTTAACACCAAATTCCAGCTGGGGCAGTCCTGGGAAATTCCGGGTAAAGTCAAGCCACTACAGAGTTGCACTTTCACCTTTTTTACACAGACTTAGCTCAGATCCCTTCTGTATTGACTTTGGGATTTCACATCCAACTGGAGTGGCACTTTGGCATTTCAGAGAAGATGAGGGAGGGCTGCCCTCAGTGTGTAGCAATAAAGGCAAATGAGGGCACCTTTTGCCAAGTGTTATTCTTTCAAACTTTTTTTGGTTGTATCTGTGAAGTTGATTTATAAAGAGTTTTTCCTCCTCTGCCAGTGAGGGAAGTTTGATTCCTTTTGGCTGTCTAGATTTAAGCTGTGTGATTGCACTGATCCATCTGTTCAGCCATGACAATAACAGAGAGGTTGTTTGATCTTCAGCTAAAATTAACATCTTCAAAGGCATAGGTTTAACGATTTGAGAACTCATACATTAGGAACTATGGCTCTTGTGAAAATGGAAACGTTTCCTGGGAATATCTGTTAGAACAGGTTTTTAACATTGGATTCATAGTATTTGTGTTGCAGTACCTGCAGTATGTCAGTTTGTTTTGTTTGTCTGTTTGGTCATCCCTTTTCTAGAGGGGTGATAAATTCACTGAGTAAGTTTCTGGTGATTTTGTCTGGTTTTTTATTTATGTAAACCCTTATCCTATAACGTAAACTTATAGTTGTCATAAAGCAACTAATAACTACATTTTTTGCATTTGATAAGTGTTAGTTAGTAAGCCACAATTATTCACTTCCTACCAGATTCCTTAGGTAATTTAGATGTGATCAATGTCACTTGAAATTACAAACTGCTAGATCCTGTCGTCAGCTGTTGAAATTAAGATTTTGAAATGTATCACCAGCAAGATAAAAGGCATAATTGCTAATTAGTGGTGGTACGAGTGGATGTTTTGTACTAATACAAACAGCTAATTAAGCAGGGTAAGAGGATTGGGAAGAGCTTCAGCTCATCCTTAGTCTTAGAGGGAATAAACCATAAAAACTGTAGATTAAATTGTAGAGTATACAGATGGACTTTTAGCTTTCTCTTGGTCTGGTAAAGATGCTGCATGTGACATTATGATGAAAAATTTGTGAAAGTACTACCTATACAAAATGTTTTAGAGATATGACAAACTTACCTGATGGTGATCTGATGGCATCAAGGTCTGAACTGTAGCACCCTTAATTTTAAATGCAATATTCCTTCCACAGGATGAATATTCCATATTTCCTCAGACGTACTCCATAGACATCAATGGCTACATTCTTGTTTATTCAGTCACGTCAATAAAAAGGTAATAAAATCTGTTTGTGTTCTTCTCTTTAAATATTTTCTGGGTTTAGCTCCTGCCTCTACTATATTTTGTGTGATTATTTCAATTAATCTCTCTCCCTTAGAAGTATAGAAGTGAATAATAATGTTTTTTCAGAAATGTCCCCTAACACCTAAATGTCAGAAACTTTTTGCAGACTGATGTACCATGTAGGAAGTGAGACAGTGTTAAACTACATTGTTTTGAGTTATAAATAAAAGTACAAAGGATCATTTCAGAAATAAGTGGAGTTCATTGCTCTTGCATCAGGTACAAAGGCAGATGTAAATATGAAGCTGAAGGGCACTGTACATGTACATGAAGTACCTAATTAGTTCATTGCAAGATCATTCCTTCAGCCTTGTACCTTTTTACAGTACTGAGATTCCTTTGACTTCTTGTATTGAATTGTCCTGATTAACCATAGAAATATTCATATAAACACCAAAAGGTGACTTTTGGACTGTAGACCCTCTCTTGGCATGCTACAGCAAAAAAATCCTCCCTGAAGGTTGTCCCAGAGTACCCCTCTTGTCCTTGCTGTTCCCTGTCCAGAGTCTATTGTACCTGGAATAATGCAAGACACATCAGCCTTTGTGTGGCTTTGTCATCTTCTGTTATTTCCTCCTTTCCTCTGGCCGTCTTGTGATCTCTGGAGACCGGGGCAGCTCTTGGAACACGTGGTTTATTGCATAGGTCATGGATGCAAGAGCTCGAAAAGATGGAGCAGAGTTCCTGTTACAATACATTTTATCTCTTTCTGTCCCGAATATTCTCATTTCCACTAACCAACCAGTACAAGACACAAATCCTACAGAATTTACACACAGCCTGTAAGAACTGCTACGTTACTGTATCGCTCTGCATTCTAAACCTTAAAAGCTAGTTTCTAAACTACCTTTTCCCTGCCACCTTGGCAGGGCTGCTCCCCCCGGGCCCCTTGGTATCCCTTTGTTCTCATGGGGTATTACTCAATGGACAGATATCTTGCCTCCAGCTACTTAATCACTGTCTTCCTGCTTGCCATGCTTATATCTCAAAGCTTGCTTTCATTTCTATTTCACTTACAGGTTTTATATTTTCAGAATCTTTTGCCAGGCAATCATATTTGTAAGGTTTCCCTGTTCCATCTTCCCCAACAATCTTGCTTTGTTTAAATACTACTTATCCTTGAATAGGTGTCGATTTTCTAATATTGTACAGCATCTTTATTAGCTGAATATTTTCAGCTGAATATTTCCTGAAATTTTTGTTTGAAGAAAGTGATTAAGACCTTAGACCTTTCAGTCGCATCAAGTACAAGAGAAGTTGATGCTTCCCTTCTACTTTCCATGCAGCTGATGAGCTTTTTACAAGTGCTGAAGTGTTTGATATATTTTCCTCTGAATCAAACAAAACTGGTCATTTCAAGCTCTTTGATAGACTATTATAGAATACAGGTAAAGCAACTTACCTGTTGGCTCTTTTTCCTTCTCAAAGGAAGGATACAATCTGGTTATAAACTTGAGCTGCTTGCAAGGTCTTTAATGTTGAACAGATTTCACAGTTCTTCAGTCTTGGTTTTCATCTTCAGTTCTGAAGTAGAGAAGGGCAAGCATGTGTTAGGCTTTTATGTGTGTCTAGAGATACTAAACTACCAAACTCTGTTGGGTCTAGGTTTTTTAGTTAGAAGTTCAATGTTGGTGCTGAGTAACTTGTATGAAATAGGAGTCAATATTCTCTGCCTTCAGTAGGCAATGCTCCACTCCTAAAGCAAATACAAAACGTTCACTGATGAATGGGTGCCGTGAGGGCAGAAGTGCCTTTGACTGAAACCAATGTACATCACTCAGAGGATTCTGCAACCTGTGCTCTTCCCTGTTTGGCAGCTAAAGGACATATTCTTTCTCAGCCACTCCAGTTGTTGCCTGATGATGCCTTTAGCTCACCAAGTGAAGAAATGAACATGTTTTCTGTGATAGCATTCAGTGAATTAAACTAAGTTATGGTAAAAATACAAACAGGACAGATTGAGTTAAGGCTGTAGGTCATAAGTCTTTTCATCAGTATTTAATCTTCATAAATTTATTCCAAGGTTTTTTTTATTGTTGTTGTTTCTTCTTTAAAATTTCAAAATGTCCATGATCCTATCTCGTTCAATTCCTTATGTTCTGTATCAAGACAGTGTTTAGGTGATAGGAAAGATCTTCCACAGCACTTGGGTAGCTTCGATGACTTGCTGAGGCAATGAGATCACAGTCATCATCTGTCCTGACTTCTGTCAAAGTGTCTATATTGATCCAAATATTGATCCAGCAGAGCAAGAGCTTTGACAGCAGACTTAATAGAAATGCTCTTTTTAAAGTTACCAGCTTCCCTGCTAACATCCAGTGGGAAGTTTAAATAGGACTTGAATGAAAGCTAATGCCCTACATTTTTCATATTCCCAGGCTCTCAGCAGCAAGGTCACTGGAAGGCTTTTGCTCTAGTTCAGCTTAATTAAATTCCAATTTTGTATCTTGCTAGGTTCCATGATTTTGTGTAACACATTTATCTGACAGCTAGTAATGGGTTGGATTTTTTTTGTATTTCACACATTGAGCTGTTTACTGTAACCCATTTGCTTTACAGAACTGGAAGAGACATCTTACAGTCTCCAAATCTCCCAGTTTCCACAGCTTGATGTGATGGTGCTATTTTTGGATTGGTCAGTCCTTGCTCCTTTTTGTCCTTGCTCCTTTCAACATTATTAATTTGGAAAGCTTTCTAGAACATTAATTGGTCAAGCCAGTTTCATTCCTGGCAGTTCTCACCAACTTGTTTCTGTGTCACAATTGTGTTGGAGTTTAAATAGCACTTTTCCTGTGGTTTCCACCTTGGTCTGTTAACAAGCATCAGTTTTTTATTTGTAGTAATTTCACTAAAAAAGGAAGCTTGTGAACAATCTTAGACAAGCAGATAGGTACCCAAAGTGGGGCAATGGAGAGCCCAGGTTCAAGAGCACCTGGGAGCCTTGTACACGGGAGCCTCAGGCAAGGACTCGCCAGGGTGCTGTGCTGCAGTATGGCATTTCTCTGGCTTAGCTAGAAGTAACACACCTAAGAGGGGAAAGGAAACAGTGATTATACTGTCCTAGGGATTCAGTTAGCTTGTGGATAGGGTGCTAAGATCTTTCTCCTTGTTTCAGACCAAGAAAAAACAGTTCTGTGGTCTGTAGCAGATGGGGTTTTTTGGTAGCATTTTTATTCTTTGTTTGCAGGGTCATGTAGTTCTGTATGTAGCAATGCCTCTCGACTCTGTCACAGCCAAGTTCCATTCAGCTCTTATTTGCTTAATAATTATGAGCATCCAAGATGAGTTCTCAAGACTAAAATTTCACTAATACTCTTTCAGCATAAGCTCCTTGTGTCTCTAAAGTCCTTTCATTGATTCCACATTTTTCATTGATTCCACATTTTCCACAGTATAATCTGTAGTATCCTACTTGTGTTACCAGTTGTAATTTGTGCCAGACTCTAAGTCATGCTTCTGTTCACAAAGAACTCATTTTCTTGATAGGATACACTGAAACTATGAGTTGAGCATGGAGAAGCATTGTCTTCTACACAGTCTCAAATATTATTGCTGGAGTCAAACAAATTGACCTACTTGACAGAAAATCCATCTTAAATGTGGTAGAGTTTGTTGTTCTAGAAATGAAAGGTTTTAGCGCTTTGAATGGTGTTTTTAGGCAGCAGGTCTTTGCTCTGAGCTGGAAGCATATTTGAGTGCTGCTCTATTTTTAAGAGTTTCAATTCTAATTGAAATGCAGTACAAGTCAAGACAACTGCCTGTAGCTAACAACGTTGGAAACTGGAAAAGTTTAGTCCCTTTTCTGTTGTTTAGTTGCGTGTCTCATCCCTGAGCCTATGCCTCTCTTAAGTTATGCACTTCATGTACCAGCATTTTTTTCCGTAGTGTAACCAGAGGAGTGCAACATCTGCTCTTCAACCCTGTTTATAGCTTGTTCTCAAAAGTACAAGTACTGAAAGTCAAATGCAGTGGATTTTTTTAGTGAGGTTTTTGACCTTATATTCTACAGTACTGCTCCTTACCTCCTGTCATCCAAACCTCACCTACATGGTAGGGGAACAAATAATATTTGCATAATCACTGTTTCAGTGCCATCTTGCAGATCAGTTTACTCACTTTCCATAGAAGATTAGAATTTTGGCTCCTTTGGCTTTTACATAAATAATAATTATATATGAACTAAATGTTCATTACAAACAATGTGTTCTTTTAAGATGGAGCTTGCCTAACTAATTACTTTCTTCCAGTTTGCTTTAATTTGACATACTCATCCAGGATTGTTGGACTGCAGCAGTTAGATTTCTCGCTGCAGATACAAACCAGATGAGAGGTGGGAGGGACTTGGGGGTTTCTGTGTTAGATGCATCAGTCTTGGGTAATGTTATTTATTTCTGCAAATACCATAACTGGGGAGGCTGTAAGGGTAGGCTCAGGCTGGTCTCTGCTGCTGCTGCTGGGACCAGTTTGCTGTTGTTACACAAACGGGTAAGACTTCCAGCATCTTTGTAGTTGTGCATACATAGAGTAAGTTTTAAACACAACCTACATATGCATTTAATTGCTTGTGTATTGGGTATTGAGGATAAACATCAGAGTGCATGTGTGACTTCATCCCTTTATTTTGCAGTTTTGAAGTGATAAAAGTTATCCATGGCAAGTTATTGGATATGGTGGGAAAAGTCCAGTAAGTAGTGACACTTTCATCTCATTTCATTGCAGGCATGTTGCTAGTGCTTTGTTCAGTATACTGTAACTGTTCTGAAGTTCTGAACTTTCTTTCACAGAATACCCATTATGCTGGTTGGAAATAAAAAAGACCTGCATATGGAACGGTATGTGAACTCCAGAATGTGGGAAATGCAAGGCAGCAGCCTGCATTCCTGTGGCTGCAACGCACTGGGTTTGTTCTTGGCTTTCCAGACCTAAAATCAAATTGTAGGTTAAAATAAGTTACTGGCAAAGGAATGGTGTCCAGAATGTGAACTATGAGCCATGAACTTCTGTTGTAATGTTGGATTTTTGCTGTGAGGGTCCAGGGACAGTCATTTAACACTCTGGGCTTTTTTCAAAGTAAGTAACAGAAGTGTATTTGTCACAGCAGCAACACCAGATGATATTACAGATTATGAAAACAAAGCAGTACTTTGGGACAACTGCTCTTCTGGGTCACAGAGCAGTTTTACCTGGCCCAGAAATGCATTTGGCAGCAGCCAAAAGCAAATGCTTTGGATCAAACTTCACAAGACATTCCTATTACAATGCACTTAAGTGCTTTGGTACTCTGAGGTATTTCTCGACATATCAGATTCCAATTCTTCTGCAAGTTATAAGAAACATATTTTTTCTTTCTCTGATCAGGGTGATCAGCTATGAAGAAGGGAAAGCTTTAGCAGAATCTTGGAATGCAGCTTTCTTGGAATCTTCTGCTAAAGAAAATCAGGTAATGGATTTAAGAGTCACTTTATTCAAATAGCAGTGTAATGGATGACTCAGAGTTTTACTAAGTAAAGGAAGCTAAAATATTTGCATGCACTCTATAGATATTTTGTGTAGATGGAAGCAGAATGGTTGTCTGCACTTCAGGTACACAAGTTTTTCCCTGCAACTGTCAATGGGAGGAGGAAATGAAGAAGTGAAAGTTCAGCTTCACTGAACACATCAGAATACTTAGTGACAAATTAAAACTCACATCCATGGGGTGGGTGGAACAGGATCTGTTACCTTAAACAGGAGTCACTGCTGGCAGAGCAGTGAGTTGGTGTAAGAGGGTGAACCTCATGTTTTAAGGTGCTGGGCAGGCTCAGTCTCTCTAATGGGGGAATAATCATTTTGTCTGATGTTTATGGTCAACAATTCTACAAATTACTTGAGTAAAGTTGGATTTTTCCCTGAAAGAAAAACCTGGATTTTTTTTTTTTGCTACTAGATATGAAACACTTGGAGTTAGTTTATCAGTATTTCTGTTTCTGGCTAAGACTTGTATTAACCTTGTCAAAACTGGGCATGATGGAATTTCTTAATATCTTCTCTGTATGCTGGAGAGCTTCAAATGCATACCAAAGGAAATTAAATTGACAGTGTAAAGAATAAACCTGTTGAAAATGTCTGATTTTTTTTTCCACCCCTTTATTTTAAATGACTTAATACTCCTGGATTGGGCAAAGCTGTTGCCTGTGCTCTTTTTCATTTGGCACATGTTCACAATGTGTAACACCACAGCAATTCATATTTAGCAGAAGAACATCTTACTGGTAAATTTTCTGGAGTTTTTATTGTTCTTGAACCAAGAAGAAAAAAATCATGTTTATTTATGTAAAGAAGCTACAAGCTTTGTAGGATGCTTGGTATGCCCTGTGTGTTAACTTGCTGCATTAACAAAATCCCCTGTACTGCCATGTATTTGTGCTCCTGTATTAAGCTGCCAGCTGGAGTTTATATATCAAACATGGTACCCTTAAGGGAAATCAAAATACCATTTGTATGTCAGATATTCAAAGTCTTGGACAGTCCTGTACAAATCCTACCAAAAGGATTCAGAAGTCCTGCGCATCCTGGCTGCCAAAGGTCTTCCTTTCTGCAGGATCCTTCAGACTAGTAATCACAGGTTGCTGTAAACTCCATCCCTCTAGATTTAGCAGCAGGTTGTTAAAGGCAGGTGCCTGAACACAATTCCTGCTTCATGCCTGCTGTATAATACACTTGGTAAATTTGTCCATCTTAGAAGTCTGGCAGATCAGATGTCACTTCTGAGACGGGTACCCACAGCATGTAACCATCCTTCAGGCTCTCTGGCGTGTTTCCTTTGGAGGCTTGGGATGTGTGGAATAAAATGTGAAGGAGCCCAACACTGGCACAGCTGCCTCAGTCTTCTCACACATCTCCAGCTCTGAAGAGGTGGAAGATAAAGTTTTGAGAGCCAAGTGTGGAGTCTGGAGCTGGGGGAAGAGGAGACACCAGGCATTGTAACATCCCTCCCCATGAGTTGGACCAGGAGCACTTCTGAACTCATTTGGGTTTTCTCCTCCAAATCTTAATCTGACAGGATCAAAAGAGCTGATACATAGGCTTCTGTCAGGACAGGGCATCTTCTCTTACTCTGAAACTGGGTTTGGTCTGGGGGTGGAAAAAGGGTTTGTTTTGAACTTGGTAATGAGCTGTGTTGTCATTTTCCTGGTACTGTGTTCACCTTACGTAAGCCAACATTACTGGAAAAAGAGGTCTGTTGGCACTTTTTGCATTGAGGTTCATCCAAGTAATCACCTGTACTGGCTTGGTACTGCAAATGTAACTTGATTACCCAGATTAATTCCAAACTCCTTCCAAAAGTGCTTCAGCTTCTCTTTGCTTAACAGAAAGCTGGTTTATGCTTAAGACATGAGCAGCTAAACTGGATGAGGGATTTGGAACTTGAGAGTTCAAACCTTCTTGACTGAGGGTACGTCTGTTAATTCTCTCTGAAACCAAGCCCATCTGAATTTGGAGCAGAAATGTAACAATTTCTGGTGTGCTGGTCTGAGATTGGTTGTGTACATGATGTTCTTCACAGTGGTGAGGAGAGGGGGTGTCTCTGATAGCAAAGGCTCTTTTCCTGCTTTTCTACCTTCCTGCTTTAACCTTCCAGTCCCCCAAAAATCCTTTTTGGACCATCTGTGAGAGTCCAAGGAGCATAACCCAATATAGATTAATTTAAACAAACTGTGCCAATTCTGCCAAGAGTTATCAAAAGATAACATGTCCCAGAAGTGGCATGACTTGGAGTAGATGGAAAGTGAGAGAGGCAAAGATTAAAACTGCGGTGATGATAAATGACAGTGGCTGGCAGGAGTTCTCAAGGTCAGATAGCCTTGAGTGTGTGCCAGCTCTTCCAGACGTGGGTGACCTGGTAGGACTTCGGGAGGAGCCTGCATATCACCAGCACATCAGTCATCAAGGGAAATCCCTGGGCTTTGGGAAGGCAATCCTGACACTTAATGGAAAAGACCTCTCTGAGATGACTGCTGGGCTGTTACTGTCATGTCTTCTCAAGCTGCTTAATTATTACCAGACATGTTGAACTGCTTTGGCTAAGATCAGGAACTTCAAGTCCTTTCTTGTGGAATTCCCTATGCAGTGTCACCTAGGCAGTAGGAGAGTGCTTCATCTTAATCCCAGTGCAATAAAGTCACTCTCGGAAATCCAGCCAGAATCCAAAGTGGTCTTAAAGCCAGGTGGAGCTGGAGGCCAACTTCTGCTTGAAGAATTTAGGAAGTAATAAGCAACTAAATTGTGTTCATCATGCATTAGATAAATTGCAGAAGGAGCAAGGAAGTAGCAAAAAAAATCCAAAATGGAGTTCTCTTAAAAAGCTTCTTTTTTGTGCTTCTTTTTTAAAGGGTGGCTTCATCTTGGAGCTCAGAAGATGAATGGCTTAGTAAATGCTTCAGAATAGTTTGGAATCCAGGGATGTAGCATGTTTGGACTGGCAAAGGATCTGGGGAAAAAACCCTCTTTTACCTGGCTATTGTTCAAATTCCTGGGATAAACCAGTAGTGAGAGCAGCAGAGTTTCCTCTTTGAAATAATAAAGCAGTTGCTAAAGGGTGACTCTGGCACCGTGGGCTGGATTTGGGTGGTTGCACCTTCCTGCTGGCTCCTGGCAGCACATTCCCGACTTCCTGGCTGTGCAGGGAATCTGCCTCCCCAGCTGCGTGTCCTGCTCACTCTGAGGGCATATCTGCAGCAGCAGCTGAGCCTCTGGTGTGCCCTGCTCGCTGCTGGGCTCTGTGGGCAGCAGGTGTTGCCCAGGCTGGCATCTCTTTTGTTTGCTTGGGGAGGAAGGTAGAGGAAAAAGCCAGATGGCTTCCTGTGGGCTAGGTGTGACCCACATTCCACAATTGGACCATATGGAGGCAGATGCATATAAAGTTTGGCTGCATCCTTTATTCCTTGTCACAAAACATCTTCCTGTGTTGTTTAAAGGCTCAGTCTAAAACTCTTCAGCACGTTTGAGCTGGATTACAAATTCCAAGGCGTTCACTATAGGACAGTAATTAAACCTTCCCAGTGAATACGTATTTTCTGTGAAATGAATTAACAAACTCTGTGAATTCCTACATCTTAGTGCTTCAAACTGCACATCTTTGACAGGGAATGTGCAGCTTTTTTGGTTGACAGAGTAAATTGTAGAGGTTTTTTAACAGGTGCTGTGAAATACGGGCAAAAAGAACTTTTGTATTAAAATGCACCCATTGAAAATTTCGACTCTAAGGAAACGGTGGTGCAGTATATTTGTAAATCAGTGCATCACCAGGTTTTGATTAAGTGAAACTCTTCATTAGTGGAAGCAGTTTGATAGCAACTGCAGTCCTGGCCATGGTTCTCCTAAAGTCTTAATTTGCTCAGGAAATGTGTTGTATCATTACTGAACTAACGAGCCACTTCTGTCAGGTTCTGTTGGGATTGCAGGAAACTCCATTATAGGGAGGAATACCCTATTTTCCAGCTGGTGGAGTACTTTAAATAGTTCCAGAGATCATAATGTGCACAAACAGTATAAATGTGGGAAACTTTAACATTAGGTCTAATCTTGTTAAGATTGCTGTGGGGCTTCAGTCAATGAGATTAATTTGGAAGTGATCCAGTCAAGAATTACATCTTGTGGAGGTGAAAAAACATCTGTTGAATCAGAATATGTAGCCATAAATCACAGGGTGCTCTTCAGCCTGCTGATCAAAACCAACAAAACCCCCCTTTTTAGCCTCTTCTAGCATGACTGCTTTTATATAATGAATATACTTTCCTGTGCTTGGAATTCCTGAAGTGGATGGTCAGAGGTTGGATCAAATGGCAGTCTTAGATGGTCAGGAGACCATTTCCAAGCTGAAGATTCACACACCGAAGCTCTAGTCATGCAGTTCAGGCTACTTAAAATGTAACCCCTCTTCTCTCAGGTGGGCTTTATCAAAGGATATTGCTTAATATTAGTGATAGTTCAGCTTGTGCTTTCGCTGCTCATGTCCTTGCACCGCATCTAATATTAATCTCACTCATAGTGGCTATGAGAAATCAGGAGTAGTAAAGTCACCCCTCATACTAAGCTGTGCAAAGTCAGTGTTGAGAGCTGAAAAATCTGCTGTCTTCTGTAATTATTCATTATCTTAAAGATTACTGAGAGCAAACGGATTGGTTTATTCTCTGGAGCAGCACAGCATCCAAACCCTCTGTGCTGTCAGTCACTCAGGGCAGGCTCACCATGCAAGGTAAGGTGATTACAGTTATTAGCTCTGTTGTGAATCTGGCTCAGATTGTGCCTGCCCTCCCTGCCGAGGATTGCTGTGGATGGAGGTTTGCACTTCCCTTTGAAACTAAAATTACTCTGTTTGCCCTTCTCACTTTCAGAATAAGTACTGGATGTGCATTTATCTGCTGGTATAGTTGGTAAAACTGCTAATGATTTTGTAGTTATTCTTTCAGTAAGTGGCCAGTCCCACCTTCCCTCCTAATGGTGTGCTCTCTCTTTGCAGACTGCCGTTGATGTTTTTAAGAGGATAATTTTGGAGGCAGAAAAAATCGATGGGGCAGCTTCACAAGGGAAGTCTTCATGCTCAGTAATGTAATTCCACTGCAGAACCTGAAAACACTGGGAATACATTCTACCTGAAGAAGCAAAACTGCCCATTATCTTTAAGGATAAACTATGCTTCTTTTTTTTTTTTTTTTTTCTTTTTTTTTAAATTTTATTTTTTTCTCTTCTGTTAACCTGAAAGATAAACAGTTGGTTTGGAGCCTTTCCCTTCAGATTATGTTAAACTCTGACTCCTGTGCAAATGGCTTCACTTCCATTTTCAAATTTTAAGCAATCATATTTTCAATTTATATATTGTATTTCTTAATATTATGACCAAGAATTTTACTGGCATTAATTTTTCAGTGTAGTTTGTTGGTTAGAATAATCATCAAAATGATGCATATTGTTACACTACTATTAACTAGGCTTGGATATCAGTGTTTCTTTGTGTTAAATGTATACTTGTAAATAAAATAGCTGCAAACCTTAAATGTTCTGTTTATAATTTTTCGTTGATTACTCCATATCAACTTTTTTTTTTTTGGTTTTTTTTGTGAAAAATGTTCACCTGCTGACCTTAAGAGGAGGCGTGAGATCCTTGGAGCCAATGGATTGTTTGACTATTGCTCGGGAAGTTGTTTGCGAGTGATCCCAAACGTTTTTGCTACTGGAACTCCAGGCTGGCCAAGCAGCTCTGCTTTGCTTTGTGCCCGGTCACGGGAAGGAGAGACAAGTGCCAGCTTTATTTGGAAGGGAAGTCCTGGGTTTCAGTCAGAACCTGCTCTGTGTTTTTCCTCTGTAACCGTTGAGTAAAGGGTGCGCAGAGCCACCCCGAGTTCCTGCGCTACGGACTGTTCACGTGGACTTGTGACTGGGAATGCTGTCAGGATGGAGTGGATTTATCCAGGTCACAAGCGTAGACTTGTTAAGAGAACAAAAATGTCATTTAAAATAAATTGCACGTCCTGAACAAAGTGGTGTGGGCTGTTTGTCGTGAATTCTTGTGCTGCTGGTAGAGGTGAGTGGCCTCCTGCTGCTTGGCCATGCACAGTTCAGGGTTCCTGCACGGCTTTCCCTGACCAGCTCCAAGCTTTTCCTTGTCTTTTGGAGTGGAGGCTTAGCAAGCTGTGATCTCTCAAGTCTGGAAACAAACTACTTAAAACTATATATTTTAAAAATTTGCAGTTGACCTACTTTGTATTGAAAAGCAGAACAAAACCCAAAATAGTAAAAACAAACGAGGCTGACTTGGGGAACAGCTAATTAAATGAAGTGTTCCGCCTGCATTTTTGTGTTTATTTGAAAACTTAATTTCTGACAGGAGAACATAATAAGGGAATGTTGGAGTGTTTTTGTCACTAGAATTAGCTTTTACCTTCCAGTCTGTGCTAAAAGATACAAATGAAGCATTTTGTTCCTTTATTTTCCATGTGCAGTTGTTCCCTCATATGATACAAAAAATGGTCTAAACCTCTCAACAGTGTATGTAGGAAAGCTTGGTGTTTGGTCATCATGAGAGTAACTCATATAATAAAAAATACTGCCCTTTTTCTCCACTTAGGATATTTCCCAATGTTTCTGAAAACCTGTTTTCCATGAATTCTCACACCTTGTGCCAAGCACAGGTTGAGTAGCTGAATGCTTGTTATGCATGATGGATTGCTGGAGTTCAGCAGAGAGCTCATTCAGGGAAATTGAGTCCATGCTTTGATTTTGAAGCCAGACCGAGCCAGGGCTCTTTCCTGCCCAAGAACCTGCAGCACTGGAGTGAGGGTTGGCTGGCAGTGGAATGGCTGAGGATGCAGAGCATGGCCTGAGGAGCACAGCACCTCAGGGGTGTGTCAGTTCAGTGTTATCCTTCACTGATCCCCAGGATTGATGAGCTGTTGCATAACCCGAGGCTGTGGCGTTGCATCAGGAACATAACGTGTGTTCTGCGTCACAGGGTGGAAATTCTGGAGTAACACAAACCTCAGTGACCACATCTGCTCTATATTTTTGTCAAACTGGCTGCAGGTATAGTGGCATCAATCAAATCCCCATAACAGCTGCTGCATTGCTTCTTGAGGTGTGCCAGCTGCTGAGAGTTTTAAAGGAGATGCATGAGAGCATATGCAATTTAACAGTCTGGATTAACTGAGGTCCTGCCATCCAGTAGTGAGGCTTTCTAGAAGGGCTTAAAGGCAATTGCAGATTCTCTGGATGATTTGTGGTGGGAGTTTCTGAGACTTGAAAGGGACATTTCACAAGGCCATGTAGTGACAGGACAAGGGGCAATGTCTTCAAACTGCAAGAGAGTAGGTTTAGAATAATTAATAGGAAGAAATTCTTCAGGGCAGTGATACACTGGAACAGGCTGCCCAGAGTTTATGGATGCTCCAAAAAGCCAGGTTGGATGGCAACCTGGTCTAGCCAAAGGTAAACCTGCCCGTGGCAGGGGGATTGGAACTGGGTGGGCTTTTGGGTCACTTCCATCCCAAGCAATTCATGTACTCAGCACTGAGACATGAGTACTGCTCTTGCATTTTCCATAATAGCTGAAGTACTGAACTCATCCACATATGTTGTTCCCTTCTTACTTTTTCTGTTTCATCCAGTAAAAAGTAGAAATTATCCACTCATGCAAGCCTTTCTCTGTTAATAAGGTCTAAAGACTAGCCATGTGCAATAGTCTTGCAGTTCTTTTGAAATGTGTAGTCAAGCGTGATCAGTGAATTCTTCCTCGTCCTTGGCTGTACAGAGATTTCACTTGGCTTCTCAGGATGGCACCTTCAGCAGCTGGAGTTTAACAGAGGCTGGGGCAGCCTTGTGCTTCCTTGCACTGAGCTGGCACAGGTTGGGTTCTTCACCCTGAGAGCCCTGAAAAGGCGGGGGGGGTGGGCAATTGTGGAAGTAATGTTAGGTACTGAAAGAACACTGCTTTATAGCAAACTGCTGCTTTCCTGGAGTTGAATTTATGTTGTATAAATTCTCTGATCCAGGCTAGGAAAAGAATTATGTAGATTTAATAACCTTATTCTTAAGGGATAATCATTTGCAAAGGTGAAAGTGCAAAAATCCTTTTCCTGTTGAGGAAATGAGCAAAATTTCTTCACTGTGAGGTTGAGCACAGTCCACCAGTTTCCCACCTTGGATATACTCAAAAGCCACTTGGACATGGTCCCAAGCAACCAGCTCTGGGTGACCCTGCTTGAACAGGGGTTGGGCCAGGTGTCCTCCAGGGGTCCCTGCTGACCCCAGCCATTCTGTGGTTATGTGAAGATTAACATACTCTAAGTCATCTTAAGTTCTCATTGACTTGTGTGGATTTACAGTGCCCTGGTTTGGAAGTGACTCCTGCCTTGCTTGTGGCCCTGTCCAGTTCCTCGCTTTGCTGTGTGAATAATCCTGAATCCCAGGGCTGGAGCTGCCCATCTCCCAGCCTGCCATGCCTGAAAATGCTGAGGGTGAGTAAGGCAGTGGGGCAGGTGAGCTCAGCAGGGGGAGGATGGACTGCAGGTACTACATGGATACATGAGACTTGTCCTGTTGTTTCCATGCCTAATGAAGTTTGTCCCTGCCTGGTTAACTCCATGACAGGGAGTGTGGGGAGGCAGCTCTGGGTCTGTGGGGCCTTCTTTGTAATGCTTCTTCCCAGCTTCTGTAAAGGGTTGGTGAGTCCATGCTGAAGAAGAAAAAAGCTGGAAAAGTGTTTTCCTTGTTCCTGTGTGGCTGCACTAGCTGTGCTGTCGTATCTGGACAAGGTGCAGATGTCCCAGGTGGTGTGGTGTGTGAGCAAGGTGCAGGTGGTGATGATGTGCCCAGGCTTGCTGGGCTTAATATGCTAATTAATACTGCTGAGCCTCTCCAGAAGGAGAAATCAACAGCTTCTAATTAGCCCTTATGTAATCACGACTGCTCATCTTCAGAGCGTTTTGCTAATACTGACTCATCTTCACAACTTCATCTAATAAGGTCAAAGGGGGAGTGAAAACCTTTGCACAGATCCCTTCAGCTATTGTGAGTATGCAGAAGTGTGGCTGAACTGGTCTAGGTGATGGGTGTTCTGATCCAGCTTTTCCTTGGAAAAAGCTGTTTTCCTGTTTTCCTGCTGGAACTTTTACTTTTTTTGAAATACAATGAAAACTGAAAAGAATTTCACCCCCCGGGCTTTCTGTTGCTTTCCAGAATGAAGTCCAAGTTCCATCTCAGTCAGATGCTGAGGTATGTGATGATCCCTGGACAGAATATTACTGAAAACAAGACTGTAATTGGCTAAACCTGACCAGCAGGTCCCCTCTCCAAGGTGAGGAGCTGTTTTTCCTAGCTGGAACCTGGCCAGATCCATCATTTTGTGACTGGGTTTGCTGAGTCTGAGGAGGTTTTTTGGAGTCCTTACCCCACATGGGTGACACGAGGTATTGCTGACATGGGGCTGGGTCAGGGTGTGGGATGGCCACCCTTGGTAGTGACATTCCAGATATTTTTATGTTGTAGTGCATCCATGCTGAAGGCAACACGCTGAACCCAAAACCATTGCCTGGCAGCTGATTCCCATTTCCAGCAACAGGTGATGTATTCTGCCAGTGAGGGTGTGGGTTGAATGTTTTGCAGAGATGTTCTGCAGCCAGTGTATCCAGTCCCCTTGGGAGGCAGCACGGGTTAATTAGCAGCAGAAATTGGTACTTTTGGCAGCTGGTCTGAGGTGGGCCAAGTCTTCAACAAACAACGTGTATTTCACACAGAAACTCTCCTTTTAGTCATGAGATGGTTTCTCATTCAGGTCTGTTGCTGCACTGAGGAGGCCCATAGGATGTGCTCATCATTCCCAGCAGCAAGTGAAAGCAAGACCCATGGTTATTTCATATTAAATGAGCTCAAAATATCTCATACTGAGCTATGTGAAAAATCTATGAGCTTTTCAAAGCAAGGTGGTGTTTTGAAAGCCCCGAGCTAGGGATTTTCCATGCCAGGTCTTACACTGCAAATGTTACAGACTCCTCCAGAAGCTGAAGTGTGGCCCTTTCAGAGGATGTGGAGCAACTCCTTGGTTGCTGCTCCATTAATGATTATTTGTGTGGGGCTGTACCAGCTGTAGGAGGTACCTCTGAGCAGGATGCTAATCCTGCTAAACCTCTGTCACGGAATATTCCTGTTCACATAAGTGAGGTCACTCCCAAAGATTCACCTTCAGGAGTCACACCCTGCTCAGCTCCCCTGGCTCTGGCCTGGACAATTTGGAGAGCAAATTGTCTCTCACCACTTCACTCAGCCTTGTGGCAGCAAAGGCCAGCAGGGGTAGCACAGTCTGGAGCTGCCCCTGTGGACATCGAACCCAATTCCTCCCTCTAAACCAAACCCACAAAAGAATCTCAGATTTTTGGGTTTTGACTGTTAAAGCCAAATACTCGGACTTACGAGTTCATTTCCAATGTTTCATCCTTTAAGCAGCCACAGTGGAGGGAAGCTGCCCACAACCCTTTTGCTGTGGGGCTCATGGTCAGACACACCTGGGCACAAGCAGGAGGCGAAAGTCAGCCCCAGCATCACTTGCCTGAAATGCTGTAGTGGCCACAGGCTCCTCAGGCTGCTCTTTTCTCTCTCTCATTGGCAGCCTTCTCATCTTTGGCAAGAAGATAAGGGGGTTTGTCCAGGAATTACAATTTGCCATTCTTCCATATTATTTTTTTCCCCATCATTTTCGTTTATTTCTAAAGATGGGTCCTTTCATATCTTTAACATGGTTTCTCAAAGAAATGAGAAAATTGCCACAACCTCTTTCCATCTCTCCTGAAAAACTTTCAAACCTGTTGGACCATTTCTAAGAAATCTGACAGCTGGGCACAGGTCTCAGATTCATCAAGCTCTTGCACATTGAATTAAATGTCACACCTTAAGAGAAACAGAAAAATCCCCTCATGAGACAGAGGAAACCAGGCTTTTGTGGTTCCATAAAAAGCAATATTTGCTTTCCTGGGTGCTTTGGGGTAGTTTGCCATGGATGCCACGGGTCTTCCCCTCCAGGCACCCAACAGCTCATGACCAATGCAAAGAGTGCTTGAGCCACAACCCTGATGGATGGAGAGTTGGGTCTCAATGCCAGCGACGGTGCCACCCCATTGTCCTGGTGCTCTCGGCCATGACTCAGAAGAGGGACACTTCTTCCCTCACCAGGCACTGACTGCAAGGCCACACAGAATGGCTGTTTTTTGGGAACACCACTGATGTCCCCCGTCTTGGCTGCAGCTCTTCCAAGTGGGACTTTTCTGCGTGCTGTTACTTTTCCCTGCATCATCTGGTGATTAATTTAACACCTTAAAATTAGCACCAGCATTTCAAAGAGGTTTTGGGCAGGGTTGGTTGGTTTTTTTTGTTTAAATCAGATGAGGGTGTTTTCATTGTTTCCTGCCTCACAGCACAACACATACATGTGAACCGTGTTCCTGCAATGCCAGGGCAGGTTTGCCTGCATCAGCTGGAGGATGTGCTTCCCCTCTCAGCACAAAGTGCCACCTCCCTCCTTCCTCCTCCACTATACCCCAGTCAGCGACATCCTCCAGCTCAGCCTACGTGTGTCTGTACACGCACTTATTAACTTTTACATCTTAATTGAAATGATGACATCCTTTCTTCTGAAGCAGCCTTTAATCTCGAGGTGAAGCAGTGAGCAGAGGCAGCAGAGCGGGGCTGCCGCGCCGGGCTGCTGGCAAAGGTGAGGATGGGAGTGACCTGGCCAGAAAGGAGGTTTTGGGGTTCAGATTTGAAGCCTGATGGTCCAGGGAGAAAGGCAGCAGCAAGGGGAGGTAATGGGAGCCCGGTGAGTGAGGAGGAGGATTGAATGAACAGGAGTTGCATGTGAAGTCTCTTCCAGAGTTATTAAAAAGCATAAAAGGCAAATCTTTTAACGTGGCCCCTTGGTACATCTGCAGGCTGCTCCATGGGCCACCCCCATACATCTGCCTTTACCTCATCCTAGCCTGGCTCATTAGTATAAACTGATGGAGTTTAGCTTACTTTGCCATTTGTCCTGGGAATATGACAGTTAAAATCTCTGGATATTCTTATAACATAGATGAGGACTTTATGGTCCCATATAGCTGCAATGTAAGTTACTTTAATATGGTAACTTTACGGTCCAAAATTCCCTCTAATCCTGATTTACAGCGGTGAGTCAGGGCTTCAGTGCTGGAAGATCAAAACATTCCTCAGAACGATGCTCATGAGTAACATCAGTGGGTTTCTGAGCCCAACCTTTGTGCTTTGGAGGGGATCAGGTCCTTGGCTTTTAGAGGTGCCATTTAGAGAGGTTCAAAGGTTGAATGAGAAACCATTGGTTTGACAGATGAAGTGCAATATTTGTTGGTGAGGAGTCATCAAGGACACCCTCTCTTGGCTGCCACACTGCAATAGGTGGGAAGAAGCTGGGAAAAAGCAAAGAGAACATAGAAAAATTATGTGCCTGACATTGAGAAATTATGTGCCATGCTTAGAAATGCTGCTGTTTCCTCATTTACTTGTTATCTGTTCTGAGGAAAAAGAAAAAGGATGGGAAAAAAAGAAAAATAGGGTTAAACAGAAGGAGGATGGAAACAAGGAACAAAAATAAAGACAAAAAAAAGGTCAAAAAAGTTTTTTAAAAAAAAAAGGTCCTCCAAAAAGGAGCAATAAATGTGCACTGCTAATCAACCAAAGCCCTGCCAAGCAAATCTTTTGTCAGATCATCTGCCCAAAATCAAAAGCCCGGACTCAGCAGGCCCCGTTACTGGCGGTTCTGCCTACGAAGCAGGAAAGCGCAAAGCCCCCGGTTCCCGTGGCTTTGTTAAAAAGCCCTCACGACACCAGCCCCAGCCCGGCCCCTCCCCTGCAGCCCCTATATAGTGGGGTGTCCAACGATCTGTCCATTGCCGTTTTGGCTCCCATCTCGCTCCCGCTCTTGGTCTTGGATAACAGCCAGCAGAAAATGTCTCAATACTCAGGAAAAGTAAGTAACGACCCAACAGCTTCCCTTTCAGCCAGGGGCTGGAGAGCCCGAGCATCCTCCAGGTGGAAGGAGTTGATGAGGATAATAGAGCCAGCAGACGTGGTGTGAGTGGTGATCCTGGGAGCAAATTTGGTAGCAGGGATGGGGAGGGTGTGGCAGAAGGAGCTGCGTTTTGGGAGCCAAATTTCCTGTTTAAACATTCCTGCTGGAAGTATGCGTAAGTGAGCACGAGGCGGCGAGAAGTGTCATAAACGCGGGACGCACTGTGTTCCCAGAAAAACAAATACACTTCTTAGGAAAAAATGCCAGTGATGCCGTGCTCCTTTTCGCTGGAAAGCAGCTAAAATAACCCAAACCACCCTGAAATGATGCATCTGCAAGAGATTCCCATCTGCTTGGAATGGGAGTCCGGCCGTGTCCCTGCTCCTCATCACGGGCCCTTTCTCCTTCCTCCCCTCAGATCACTTTCTACGAAGGCAAATGCTTCACAGGCAGGAAGCTGGATGTCTGTGGCAGCTGCAACAGCTTCCAGGACCAAGGTTTCCTCAACCGGGTCAACTCCATCTGTGTCCAGAGTGGAGCTTGGGTCTGCTTCGACCACCCCGACTTCCGAGGGCAGCAGTACATCCTGGAGCATGGCGAGTATCCCGATTTCTACCGCTGGAATGGACGCAGTGACCATCTGGGCTCCTGCCGGCCCATCGGGATGGTGAGTGGGATGTGGGATGCTGCTGGCGTTGGCTCTCCCAGCCGGAGCACCCTTGGGTTTAGTTTATGCTGGGCACAGCAGCCCCAAGAGTAAGTGCCATAAAATTTTTGTGTTCTTTGGAAATAGGGTGTCCCATTGAGTAGGAAAGAGTTTCCTGGGTGTGTTTGTTCCCGTTCAGAGCGGTCTGTGCAGGCCACAAAGCTGAGACAGTTTCCTGTGTCCCCAGACAGGAGGAAGATCCATCTTCTTCCTCTCACAGTGAAATGCAGTGCCTTTAACAGGATGAGATATTCCTGTGGTTTTCCAGATGAGATGGCAGGATCCTGCTGGTACCATGAGCTTTTCCTTTTAATGTAAGCTGCTATGAGATATTTATGGGGGAATTCAGAAGGAGATTTGTTGCCCAAGGCAAGTTCGAGCTGCAGCAACTCCATCTCCCCACTCACCCAAAGGAGGAGAGGGCAGCCTGAGGGCTTTCCAACCAGACCATAGGGCTGCTCCTAGCAAATTTTAGTTGAATTCTGTGCTGTTGCAAACCACCCTCTGACTCCCGTAATCCTAAATTAAGCCCATTATTTTCCCTTCGCCTTATCAAGCTTTTAAAAGCACTATGCAGAGGAAGGTTTAAATGGGAAGATTAAAAATAACAAAGAGAAATGAATATGGGTTGGGTCTTTCCATTGATTCTCCTATCACTGAGGGCCTCTGGGGCAATGATGAGCCCAGCTGGAGCTGGTGGGATTTCTCATTGGCCCTGAAACTGCTTTTGGCACAGCAGTGGCTCTCTTACAGGTCTGTAACATCATTCCCAAAGAGCCTCCATGATCCATATGTGGAGGGTTGCTCTGGCCCAGGCCCTGGACCCTGGCCAGCACAAGGATGTGCTCCTCCTTTCCTGGTCCAAGATTTTCCCTGTGAGATGCCAGCAAGGGCTTTGAGGCATTTGTGCAGTCCAGATTCCCAGAGGAATGTTTGCTCGGGCACGGTATCCGCTGGGCTGCTGCCGGTGGCTGCCTGCTGCAGGGTTTGGCATCCCAGCCCGGCCTTCTTGTGCACTGACGTTGTTTATTTGAAAAATGCATTTAGGTATTCTTTGAATTTGGCTTAAAAATATCCTTTGAGCTCGCTCTGCCCCACAGAGCTCTACTGCAGGCTGCAGAGATCTCCCCAGAGTAATTTGTATTGTGTGACCGTCAAGGGCTCACGCAGCAACGATGATGCCCGGAAAGTTTCCTTTTCTCCCCTCTGTTTTTATTTTCCTACAAGAAAGGCACAACATCTCTCACCAGGAACAGCAGCTATGCATGAAACTGGAGGCAATACGAATTAGTTTAGAGGAATAGTCCAACATCTTTGTACACCTGGGATATGTTTTTCTTTTCTTGTTTGGGTGTGCAGAGCATCGGGGCTGCAGCTAATGCTGCATTTGGCATGGAGGGTTTGTGGGCTAGTGGGGGGGATCTGCAGATAGATGAGGGGCTGTGTGTGCCTGAGCTCTGGCACCCCACGATGTGTTTGCATGTGGACAGCAGCACAGGAAAGTGTAGCCAGGCATAGGCATGAGGGATTTTTGGCTGCTTTCATGGTTGGTGTGCTGGGAGGCAGCACGAGTTTGTGCGTGCTCTGCTCACGCTGGCACCAGTGGGCTTGGATTGCTCTTCACATTCCCCTTCCAAAGCACCCTTCTGTCTCCCTCTTTGTCCTATAAAAGCTGGAGAAATAATTTGTTGTGCTTTTTTGGTGTTGCTGTTGACTCCAATCCCTTTGTCCCCAGCACGGCGAGCATTACAGGATCGAAATATTTGAGGGGAGCCATTTTAGGGGTCCCAGCCTGGAGCTGACAGAAGATTGCTCCTTCCTGCAGGGACAGGGCTGGGACAAGACCTGCATCAATGCCCTCAAAGTGTACGGCGATGGCGCGTAAGTAATTCCACATGTCCTGGCATCAGCCACTGCTGTGCTCCCTCCCCTGGGCACTGCAGGGGACAGGGGGCTGCAGACACTCCTCCCTCATGGAGAACCCTCTCAGTGCTGGGGGCACTTGGAGAAAGCCTGGAAGTGTTTGTTAAATCTGTTGTTAAAGGTGAATGTTGGTGCCTGCTCACTGAAAGCTGCTTCAAAGGGGTGTGACCTTTGGAGGGTGGCAGCTAAGCACGAGCTACAAGAACTCCACAAGAAGCCTAAAACTATCTCCTGCCTTCCTGCCTGCCTGGCTGGCTGTCTGGCTGCCTTCCACACCTCTTTCAAATCCACGCTGAAGGTCTCAGGGAGGTTGGAGGGTGGCTCCAGGTGATGCAGTTCAGGGCTTTTGCTTTGCAAGAGGCTTCACCACACCTTTTCCTATGGTGGCAAAATTGAGGCAGCAGCACCTCCCCTTTACATTAAATCCTGCCTCTGACAGGCAGGGCTGACAGGGGTGGCGATGCCCAGACTGAGGCTCAGCCCCACCCTCCTGCTCCTGCAGATGCTCCTGAAGGCCTGGGCAGGATGTCAGGTTTGCCTTTTCCTTGATGTTTGTATTTTCTCAATGGTGTTGGTCCTTTTTGTGGTTGTTTTTTTTGTTTTTTTGGGTTTTGTTTGTTTTTGTTTTGTTTTTTTTTTTCTCTAACTGTCAGACAGGTTGTTATCTGTCTGTCTCCCCTTTCCTCTGTCTGACAATTGTGTTTTCACTGCAAGCCTGCTGGGAGCTGGGGAATGCCATAACACCTTCCCAGAGTCAGGCAGAGGGTGGCTGGAGGGAGGCACTGGGACAGAGGGAAGCCTCTGCAGAGGAGGGAGCACAGATACCTTGTTCTTCACTTGTCCTGGACTGGATATTGTGCAGCTCACAGACACTTGGTGTGAGATGCTGGACCCTTTCTGTCCATTTTTTCCCTAGGAATAGGGCAAGGTTTTTGCCATCCAAGCTCAAGACATCCTGACAGAATGTGAGTGTCCTGCAGGACCCTTTCTGATCCAGCTCAGGCCTCTCCTCTTCCAAAAATCCAAGCTTATGATTAGGCAATGGCAGTTAATTAAGGAGCAGAGCTACCCACTCCTGATGGCAAGAAATGGCTGGAGCCCACCAGGGACCCTGTTAGTGCTGAGCATTTAATTACCAACACTACAAAGCTAAGAGGGAGCCTGTGAGTACTCTGGCAAGAGCTTCAGGGCCAATTTACTGCTTGGGTCCCTGTAGCAGAGCCTGGAGCTTGAGAAATTGGGAAGCTGCCCAGAAACTTTCAAGCACTTGAATTTCTCAGATTGATTTTCCCTCTCCCCTACAAAATGTATAAAGGGCACAAAGCTTGCTCTCCCTCACATGGGAGTCTGGATTGTTCATGTTAACAATACAGGACTTCTCAAGGTCTATGAATAGTGAGAAAAAATTGGAGAAAAAAAAAGCACAGGGAGGAGCATGGTGAGGAAACTCACCATGGTTTGTAGCATTACATTCAGATCCTGGGAAGATCAGTGTTGGACATGCTTGGAAAAGCCTGTAAAGGCAATTAAAAGGCAGGAAAATACAGAAGGACCTGCTGTCCCAGGCTGAAGGAGGAGGGAGGGAAGGATGAGATAACACTGCAGAGAGGTGAGAGCAGGCAGAGAAAGGGACCTTACAGCCCCACTTTTCTCTTTTGGATGGACCATCCAAACCTAGCTGCCTCCAGAGGTGCTGCAGGGGCAGGTGGTGCTGGGCATAACTTGGCAAAGCTGTCCCAGGACTCATCCTTGGCTGTTTGGGGAGCAGAGGACATGAGGTCAGTGGAGACAAAAGGAGTTTCAGCCACCGTCTCACTCTGTGATTTTCACCCTCAATTCCCACAACGCGACATCTGTTGGATACAGAAATATTTGTTTCCATTTCAATATCCATGGATGGTGTCATGTGCTGATAAAAAGTTGCTGCCTGCGCTTTGTGGAGGTGGCTGTGCCCGCGGGAAGTGATGATGGATCATCTGGAAACACGGGAATGGAGACAAACCTCGGCCTTTGGCATGGTGCTTGGTGAGCCTGAGGGGCTCCAGTACCTTCCCTGCTGCCCTTTTGGGGTGGGCAATTGCTGCCCCACCCAGCCAGAAAGGCTGATGGCAAAGCTGTTTAAGCCATGCTGGCAATGCATTGCTATTTTGGAGCAGTTTTGAGGTGTCACCGCCTCCTCGGGAGCTGTTGCAGGTTTGTGGTGAGCGGCTTCGCCCGTCCCACGGGCAGAGCCAGCTCCACTATCACATATGGTATCATCTGATTTGAGATGAAGATGTGTGGTTCTTGTCCCCCTTTGTGCCTCAACCACTCCACACAGGATGGCCTAGAAAAAACAATTTTAAAAGCTGAATTTGTTTTGCAGTCCAGGAGAGAATATCCCAAAAAGAGCTTTTCTGCACTACAGTGGAATAACTGTAGTGAAGGAACTGTACTGAAGGAACCAGACCAACCATTTATTCTGCTGAAGCACTCATGAGTGTTTGGTAGCTGTTCTGCAGCCAGGTTGTAAAATACAAAGCAGAACAGGTACCCAAATGCTGCTGCCCAATGAACATCATATATTTCTCAACAAAGGCAATACCTGCCCATGGCACTGCTCAAGTCCTACATGGAGAATGAGTGACTTTGAGCTCCACTGAAAGCCTCATGCTTAGTTCAGGCTGATGCTACAGCATTCCTCTCCTCATTTTTCAGTTTGAGCAGCCAGTTTTGGCTTATAGAGTTTGAGTTGGTTCCATGAGCATTTTATTCCCATGTCCTCTGGGATTATGTGCTAATGAAACACAGCACTGAGATGTTTGAGGGCTGTGTGCTATGTGCCTGGATCAACTCTTCCATGCTGGGCTTGAGGACAGGATCATCTTTTTTTTTTTTTTTTTTTTTTTTTTTTTCCTGGGCTCCTGACTGACTTGATTTCCCCTCTCACTGATGGTCTCAGAGGACATAAATTTTAGGCAATAAAGGAACAGCTAAGTAAGCCATACAGTCCTTCATTCATCACCTTGCACTGCCAACACACTTCACTCCCATCTTTCTGCTATTCCTTTTTTTCCTTTAGGTTTTGGGTTTTTTCCCAAAAAAAACATAGCCTTCCCCTACGGAGAGGGACGAGCCCAGTGGGGCTTCTTATCACCACACCAGGTCACTCAGTCTGCTCCCATCTACACCAAAGCCTATCCCATTCCCTCCATGTAATGGTGCAGCATCAACTACATGTCTGGAAAGAAATCTTGGGAAAGACTGTGACTGTGAGGGGCTGCTCTTTCCCCTGTTCTATTCCCCAGGGTCCACCTGTTGTTGAAAGATATCCTAGAGCAGAAGAGCTGAAAAGAGAGAAGAGGAAAAATTTTAAAGTTGTTGTTAATTAAGCTGAGGACACTCTCTGTCACTGCACACCAGGATATGTGGTGGGGGTACACTACACTCACAGGTGAGCAATGGGCAGCCTTCCCCTCGTGCTGCAAGGTGAGCATCAAAGGAAAAGGCTGAGGATGACTTTGTACTTCCTGTTTGGATACAAACTGGCTGCAACAAGTGCCAGAGAATGAGGTTGGTTGTTTGTAGGAACCACGTGGCAGCGATGCCATGCACAGGGCTCTGATACTACAGGATGCTCATTCACCAAACCAAGTCACAGCATTCCATGCTGGTATCCACATGCTGGTCCTGCTCCTGCACAGGGATCTGGGAGAAGGGACCACCACAGTCCCACCTCATGTCCTCTCAGAAACACAAAACAAGTATGTCAAGGAACCTGTAAGGTGCCTTGAATAAATACCCCACACTTTTCTTGTTTTGTTTTTAAAACAATATCCATCGGTGGCTGGTTTTAAAAACAACTGTTTTCCTAAGCCCCCAGCTCTTTGCTTTGGGTTAGACTGATCTGAGTTCACCAGCTGTTGTCTCGCCCTTAAGGCCCAGCAGTCTTTGACCCCTCCAGTACTTGAAGTTTCTCCTTGGAAATCCCACATAGAATTAATCCCAACCCCAATGTCCCAGCTGAATTCCTGCAACAACAGACCACAGAAACCAAATTATTTGGAGGACTGCATTTCTGCTTTACTGTTGGTGCTGAGCAAATAGATGAGAAAAGCAGCAGAGATCCTCATAAAATCTTAAAAAATATGGGGATGAGAGGAAAGAGGTAGAGATGAGCACCTCAGCAATGATAGGGTGGAAACCTGACTGTAAAACTGTCAGAGCAATGGCAAAATTTGGTTAAGAAGCATGGTAGACTCAAATAGAGGACAGAGGTGACGCTTGTGGGCACAGTAAGATCATGTGAAATGAAGGGAGAGAAAAGCAGCAAAATTGTCCTTCTTGACCATCATAATTGCTCCTGACTTGACCTTCAAATGGAGAAGGACATGTCACAAGCCAGGGCAACGGAGAACAATGTAGCCAAGCCAGGTGATGAAGTCAGGCATGCCAAAGTCACCAAGCTTATTGAATGTTGTATCCATTTGACTGCATTCCAAGGGAAACTTGTCATTAACTCTGGATGTAGAGATAAAGATAACCAAGCCAAGCCCTGCTCTCTGTTGGAAAGCATCAAAGAGGCCATTAAGAATTACTAACGAAGAGAGAAATTACTAAATATGGTTCTGTCATAGCTAATGAATCAGTTCAAAGAGGCAGAACATCCATCAAGCATTGCATGTTTCTCCTTAGAGTCCCTAAAAAGGGGGTTTCTGCAGGAGCTGAGGGGACTCATATCCTGCTTTATTCTATCAAATGCTATTAAATTGTTTCTGTTGCACATGGTGAAGTGTTGCAGCGAGGCAACAGTGATCATGTCCATGGTGGTTACAGCTGCCGGCAGGGAGACAGACGAAACAAGTCTCTGTTTTGTTAAGCTTGAGAGTTTATTTATTCCCCCCACCTCGGGCTGGGGAGGGGGTGAAGACGAGTGAGAGCACGGTTATGGGTTTGTAGGGCATTGCAGAGGATGGAGTCTTGGGGTTTGGGTCAAGGCAAGAGATAACACAAGGAGAGTAAGATCAGATTTCGGCCTCCTCAAAACCGGGAGGACTCCACAGCAAAGCTCAGAGAGATCCATTCCTACAATAATGTGAAGCAGGGAGCCCTTGGGCCCAGGCTTTATTGCTGGTGTAACCCAAAACACCTTCCAAAGGCAAGGTCTGGTCTGGCTGTGGGTATTTGCTGGGACACACTGGGAGGAGCAGGGGGATGTGCTCCAGCAGGAGCATTTCTGTGTGCGGGCTGGGACTGGCAGTCACACCCTGGTGATTTGCATTGGTGCCTGAATGCAGCTCCTCAGAGTGGCCCCTTTGCACAAGCACAGGGCTGGGACCCAGGTGAGCCTCCCTTTGTGCCCAGGTGGGTGCTGTACGAGGAGCCCAACTACCGAGGCCGCATGTACGTGGTGGAGCGTGGTGAATTCAGCAGCTTCAACGAGTGGCAGGCACGCAGCGCCAGCGTCCAGTCCATCAGGAGAGTCGTCAACTACTTCTAGCTGAGCTTTCACCCTGCCAGCCATGGCCCGCTGAGACTGAGCATCACCCTCCTCTCCACTCACTGACCCCTGGAATAAACTGTCAAACACCAGCTGTTGGCTCTAAGCACTTTTTATCCATAACTAACATGAGTTCAAGTGAGAAGAGGCTGGTAATCTTTCTAATTCATGCTGTGAATTTGCTTTCTTTCTCTGCAGTGGTTAATAAAGAGGACATGGGCCAGGACTAGTGGTTACAAGCAGATCTAGGGACATGCCTGCCGTTGTGGTTGTGGTCTGACACGTTCCCTCTGCCCGACCAGGGCCACCATGTGATGGCTCCAGCTGACTCCTGATGCCTGGAGGGGTCACGTTGATGCACACATGGGTGGAGAGTGCAGGCGCAGAGCCATTGGAGGCCACGTGAGGACACACGTGAGGATCACAGCAGGAGCTGAGTGACTTGTGGGGTCTGTCTGAGCATGACATGCTGGTCTTGGTAAAAAAGGTGAAAGCAACCATTCATCCTGAGTTACTTTAACTTTAGATCAGTACAAATTAAAAAGATATATTTAAAAAACCCCAAGTCTGAAGGCACAAAACCTGAGCAACCTTCTCTTTGTTCCCTCAACCCTTCAGATGACAATGACATTTTAAGGGACCAGCAGCAAAGGAAAATTGCCATTTATTTCACAACCTTCTTCCCATCTTTCTGCCCTTTAGTGTTCATGGTCCATCCCAGTTGTTTCGGGATGCCCCTGAACCCCATTCCAAGCTTGGCGGTTGGGATGGGAACCACTGCCCCTTCAGCTGTGGACCATCCACTGCAACGTGAGCACTTTCCCTGGCATGCAGCCCCCAATAGTGCCATAGCCTCCCTTCTGTAAAATCGTAAACTGTGTTCAGCATTAGCTAGGGAGTCTCTGGCTGTTTCAGAAAGGAGTAATTTTATTCTCTTCACTCTGTTACTCTATCAGCTGTTAAGCCTTGGCTGTCTGATAGATCCTGACAGGCGCAGGCATGGTGCCGGCAGAGCTGCAGAGCTCTGTGTTAATCCAATGGGAAGGCTGCTGATCTAACCCCAGCCCCAGCCCTCTGAAGGGACATGAGTGAGGCTGACAGGTCCCCAGCACACTGGAGCATGAGGCATGTGTGCCTTCGAGGCTGCTCTGCTTTGCAGGTCTGCAATAGGAACCTGCCCTTCCCTGAGTGATGGGGAGGAGCAGGACTGTGCTCTGTGCTCTGTGCCAGGGGCTGGTTGGTCTGTGCTGCATCCCAGTCTGACACTGGATCCATCTGCCATTCCACTAACTCACACTCATCCACCTTGTCATTCATCTTTCACTTGGATCTTGGCTCCCTGTGGCCAGTACCAGGACTGGAGTGACTGGTAACAACTGGGCCTGTGTGAGGACACATGCTGTTCCCGTGATGAAGTGATGTCCTTGGTAGAGTTGCATTGATTGAGATTTGCCTCAGCTGCACATATGCTGTATATGTGTTAAGAGGGGACAAGGAAATGCAAAAAAAAATATTACACCTTGTGAATTTAACAACTGTTTGGGTGATGTCTGCCTTAGCAGTGATACAGACAATCCTGTCCTCTCGTAGACTGCCTGTTGTCTGGATGTATCCTCCATGCAAATCATCACAGAAGCACTTACAGTTACACCAGCTCAGCTCTGGGTTTCAGTGTGGCCATGTCCTGGGTGGCTTGTGGTGACGTGATCCATTGGAGCTGTAAAAATATTTAAGATCTTTAATGGGTTGCAAGGTATTTCTGTGTCAGAGAAGGCAGGGAAATGATTCATTTATTGAGTGGGATGCACAAATGTACAACTCGTGCATCAACTCTTGCGTATTTCATTTTCTTTTAATTAGATGCAGCTTATGAAAGATTTTAGGAGTCCTTCCAGGATTAGCGTTGCTCTTGCCTCATGAAGAATGTAATCAGCTCCTGAGCAAAATGCACTCTATTAAAAGTTAATATTCAGTCATATGCAGTGCTCTCTGTTGTGACCTCCTGGACATTAATCTGTTAAAAACACCTTAAAGTGGTCCCAGAGAAAGGCAAGCATCTAATTGTGATGAGCTTTAAAGGAGGCTTTTCATTCATTTGAAACACATTCACTGTCACGGTGATGCACGAAGGATAAAGAAACAAAGGCCTTAAAATATACAATAACTGGAGTCCCAGATGCTCCAAGTATTTGGAGGACAAAAGAAAAGAAAATAGAGAACAACCATCCACCCACATTCCCCTGGGAACAACAGCATAAGCGCAGACATCCCCACATCTGGGTTTCTCAACACTCGGTGCTGCACACAGCCAGGGGAGGTGACTGTCCCACTAATGTTGGGGTCAGAGCTGTGACATCACAGATATTCTGCTGTATGGCTCCCAGTGGTTCAACTCCCCTCCGTGCAGAGCAGTGTTAGTGGGACCCACTGACATCCCTGCCCGTCCTCAGTGGACGCATGGGGCTGTGCACGTACACACAGCTGTACAGGCTGACTCCAGCATCCAGCCACTGTGTGCAAACCCGCTTCATCTACACACTTCAAACTAATTATTTGTTTATATGCCCAAGTAGATTAATATTTGCTGCTTAAATTGTGGAAGTATACTTAGGATCCCAGTCCTGGACTGAGCTATGCCTTGTGCTAGGATTTAAAAGTACAAAAAAAGCAGTCTGGTTGATCTCTGCTGTTGTGTGGAACCCTGTTTGTAACCAGCGAGTGTTTAGCTACCTATAGCACATTTTACACAAGTCTGTAATATGCCTACAGAGTAAACATTCATCATTTATTGACATCTGATATCCCATTTATGAGCACACTCTCAATGCAAAGAGCTGGTCCCATGTGAATGTTATTTTAAAAATTCCTCTGCGTGCACAAGCCTAATCTTGCTAAAAACTGGCAGCAGGGAATCGAATTCCATCTATTTTTTGCTTATTTGAAACCTAAGTAGGGTGGCCATGGGCCTAATCCAAACACTGATGCTGCAGGAACATGCATTGCGTTGGCAGTAGGGGAACGTGGCTCTCATTCTCTTCCTTTTCCCTCCCCCTCCTTGCTAAATCTGCACTTGTTTAAAGGACAGAACGTACAGATCCCATATGCTTGCTAGTGGTTCGTTGGTGGTTTTTTCCCCTAAAAAAAAAAAAAAAAGAAGATTATTGACATTGCTCTAGTATGAAATGGTATGATTTGTGAGTTCATAGCGTATAAAATATAAATGACAAAAATGCCAGCTCGATGTGAAGTGGATGTGAGATTGTGCAGCAGAGGTTTGAGCTGCACATCATTAAACTGTATGGCTGAATGAGCCCTGCTACATGAGCCGAGGAGGCAAGCAATGGATTAAGGAAATTGGAAACTATTCCACAAAATGCCGAAGATGAAACAAAGATTCAAAATGAACAAAAGGGACAAGTTATTAATTACAAGAGAGAGAACTAAATGAAATCAGCTCCATCTGGAAAACCAGGAAAACCCTAATAATCAGCATTACTGTGCTTGGCTAAGCTGCTGCACTGTAATATTCAGAATAACTTTGAATTACATCTGGCCCCAAAGCAAATAGCTCCTGCCAAAATGCCTGCACACACGAATGTCCTTTCTTTGTAGCTGGATAATGTGCAAATTTGATGGAATATCTCTTTCAAATGAATCTTTGGAAGATACGTGAGGAACTGCAGTGCTTTTGCCTTGCTATACTACTTGGTACATGTACATATAGTGAAGGTAAGGAGGAAACTGCCTACTGATCCACTGCTGGCAAGTGTGATGTTGTCATGTTCAAATTAATCTCTCTTCACTGCTTACAGAGGCAAAAGGGCTGCACAGCCACCTCCCTTCTCTGGAGAATCAGAGGTGTTACCCTGCTATTGAGGCTGCCCCACACTCACATCTTCCTTTTTTCTCTCCTCCTCCAGAGACACCTCTCTGGACCTGGCAGGAATGAATTCACTCCTTAGTGTCTGCTAGAGCTGTTTTATTACTTCTTTAAGTAGAAAGTCTGGCTCAACAGTGACCTCTTTGACTGAGTGCAGGAAGGAAATGAAGAGCTTCAAAAGGACTCTCCAAAGTCTGGCACCAGGAGGAGAGCCTTAGTCACTGTTAAAGCCTAAGCAATGGCAGAGTAAAGATGTAGAGAGAACACAGTGACTGGGCTCTGGAAGAGGTTGCCCAGAGAGGTTGTGGAGCCTCCTTCCCTGGAGATATTCAAAAGCTCTTTGGACACAGTCCTGAACAATGTGCTCCAGAGGACCCTGCTTGAGCAGGAAGGTTGGACCAGATGACCTCCAGTGATTCCTGCCAACCTCACCCATTCTGTGGTTCTATGATACTTAAGACAATTGGTAGATATTCTGGCTCCCATGCTTCATCTAGTTTGGTTTTCACTTTCTTTTCTTTACACATTTTCTTCAATGTTGTGTTGAAGTCAAATGAAAATTAACCTGGGTGAAAATACATTTGGCCTTGAAATTTTTACTATCCATGGGCGCAAAGTCTTGTCCAGGAGTAAATCTGATATAGTTAACAAGGCCTAAACCAGATAATATCTGCATAATGTGGTCAACATCAACGCTGCAAATGGTGATTTGTTTGGGGTTTTAATTTTAAATAATCTGGTTTATTGGAGAGGTTAAAGTCAGTTAAATCAAACTTCAGTGTTGAGGCTCATGTAGCTTGGTGTCCTTTTTTTCTTCCAAGAGTCACCCTTCAGTCAGCAGAGGAGGCGCAATAATATCCCACATTTACTGGTGGCTGTGACAGAAACCAAACACACATGGAAAAGAGTGGAAAAGGACAGAAATAAAAAGAATATTAATTTTCCATGGAGCAACGGGAGCACTGAACAAAGAGGAAGTGTGTGTACCAGGTTTTCCACAGACAGCTGACCATCTTTACATGATTCAGAATAGGCAGTTTGTAATCAAGTCAAGCTGTCCTGGTTTAAGCATGAGAACATATGGAGGAATGTACCAGTGTATTCAGTCAAATTGTCCGTGAAGTACACATGAAATCATACAGAAATTGTTAATGTAAATTCCTTCTTTGAATATGATGGTCTCCAGTGGATTGCAGTAAATCCACATGTCCTGTAGGCATTCACACCTGCACTCATACAGTCCAAAAAGCACTGAATGCTGCATCTCAGTCAGAATGGTTTCATGTGCTCCTGCTAGAGAGTTTGAGATGGTGAAGGATCAGTCCCTGCTACTCCATGGAAAAAAAAATGCAATTTAAAAAATACTTAGTTAACTCATTGCAGCAGTTCTGGTATGCTGCCACTCCATTTGTTTAGCCTGATACAAACTAAGCTCTTTTCTCATGTAAGTATTTCTTGGTGGCCACCGGTGCTACTCATCATCTGTGATGGGATAAGCAAGCAGTGCAACTCCTTCCCTGCAAGACACCACACCAGGCAAAGCTCATGGCCAGCACAGGTTTGTTCATGTTTTGGGAGAGGTGCTTTTAGGCTTTGACGTTGCTGCCCTGTGATTGTGGTGGTGAAGAGGTGGGTGAATGATCCTGACTCATAGATGGGCAAAACTCTGTGGTTTCAGCTGACCTTACCCTTGCCTTTTTTTTTTTTTTCTTTTTTGTGCTGTTGGAAACCAACAGCTTAGAGAGAAATAGCAGAAGACTGTTCATAGGAACACGCTTTGCTGAAGGTGGCCACCACTAAAACCAGTCCCTTACATGCACATGAACCAGTGCTACAGAAGCCACAGGGTGCCAGCACACAACGGAGCCCTCTCCAACCCAGAAACACACCTAACACTATGAGCTTCCTTTAGTTCTGCAGGCCAGGCTGTACATAAATCCTGCTTTTAAATCAAGTTTTCAGGAAGACAAAGCACAGTGTGGGCCACTCCACACACAGAGCTGACCTGCTAAACTCCGTGAGCACAACAGCTGCTCCAGCAATGTAAGTGGGAATCAAAACTGCTGAGATTTGCAAAACTTTGTATGGTTGTCTTTGGTTTTCTTGGCTGGTAATGGAAGAAGAAAACAATAACATTTGAGTCATATGAACCAATAGTAATAATAGTAATAATAATAATAACAATAATAATAGGATTTAAAAGGTTTTATTTTGTTTGAGTCCTGCTATTATTGACTTGCCCTTCAAAATTATTCTTCTGAAAATAATAGAGCCTCTTTTTTTTTTACTGAGGGTTGGGGCCAGATTCATTTGTCATCTTCCTTCTAAAAAGAGAGGAAAAAACCCAGGCAAACACCATTTTGACTTCTGGAATTTATCATTTGTGTTCAGGTCTCTCTGTAGAGTTGACAATCAGCATTTCAAAGGTTTCAGACTTCTCTTCTTAAAACTCATTAATAAATGATATTTAATAGTCTGCTCCCTTGACAATTAAACATCGCATGTCCTATCAGAACCAGGGGCTTCCACAACACTGGAAATACTTCTGCTTGTACTGAATGATTCTTCTTTTCAGCTGCATTCAGACAATACAGGTTTGGAAACACACGAAAAAATTCTGGTAGGAATCCAAAATCTCTGTAACAACCCCCCAGGCCTGGGATTTGTCTAATAGTTTGCTATTAAAGGGTTCTTGGCTGGAAAGAAGTACCAGACAGAGTTTCCCTTGTTCTAGTTCTTTGTTTATTTTTTCCCTTTTAATTTGGTATTTGACTCCTCAGCATGAACTTGCTGTCAAGATGATGGAAGCTCCAGGGAGGACAGAGATTACCAGCTTCTCAAAGCTTGCACTGATTTATTGCAGGAGTTGTTCCTTCCCCAACACCTCCCAAGAAAGGCAGAATAACAATAGCATGAATAATAGTAACAACAACAATAATAAAAACATTCAAATCAGTGATTTTTCCATTTAGGTTCAGATCACCTCTTGAAAGACACAGCAGAACATTTTGGCTTGTGTGGAAAAGACCCAAAACTGTGTCAGGAGTTGTCAGTCCCAGACCTCTGCTGTTCTTGCTTTCTGCTGGGTGCAGCAGTGCTGGGGACGCTCTGATTTCCCGGCACCACAGGGTGATTACCCAGCACTGGAGGCAATCAGTGCAATTAGTGTGAATTAGGGCAGGCCCAGAGCTGTGCCTTGGCTCCTGCAGACTGTCCCAGAGGGACACCGGCTGCTTTAGGAGCCTGGTGCAGAGCTGGCTCATCAAGCAAGCCAGATAGTTCAATCACATTTATTTAGCATGACTGCACCAATTTACTGCAGCTGAATAGCTGGCCCACAGCATGCACATGTTCCTAGATGGTTAAAAGTCATTCTTCATGTTTCCCTTCCTGTTCAAGTGCTCCAAGGCTGCATATTTCAGTAGTGCCTCTGGAAAGTAGCTATTGTTTTTATCTTTTCAGTGGTTTAGTTGTGAAATTCATGCTTGGAAAAGGGGTGGAGGAAAGTCCCAGAACAGCCAGCCGAGGTAAATAGCATTTCCTCTGCCCTAATTCTTTTCTTCTGTCACTTCTGTGCCTTTGCAACTCCCTGAGAATCTATCTCCATGTCTTAAACATCAGGTATTTGCTGACACCCTTGTAGAGTGCTGATAAGATGAAAACAGTATGTCAGACTTAAGGCTGGAAGTGAATTAAGGCCATTTATCTAATCAGCTTCTCTTTTCCTTCACCAATACAAAAATCAGAGTAGAAAGCATCTTCCTCATTAACAAAGACTAATGGACAACAAAGCAAATTTAGATTGGAGAGAGGAAAAGTATATTCCCTAAGTTAATAACCTTAGCTAATGCAAGTGATTTGAGCTAATTGAAGTCAGTTGTAGAACTGGGATCTGAATCTTTTCCTCATTGCATGGCTCTGCCAGCAGGGAACCCAAGGGTTAACAGCACAACTGCTGGTCCCCTTTGAATATATCTGTATGACCATAACTTATTACCATAAGTAATGCATATTTAGAGCAATTGCATCCAAAATGAACAGATCTGTGAGAGGAGATGGATCACTCACAGAGCAGAACAGGAAGAGCCCTCAGCTGCCTTCCAAAAGCAGGGGGTGGATATTTCCTTGGTCCTAGTGCCTTTCCCAGTGTATCCTGAGGCTCAAACACTTAATCAGCATGATTATCATCACACAAATGCTGCCAGAGAATTACTTCTTTGCTAAATGAATACCCTTTCCAAAACCTCGTGATGTTGGACCCTCTGTCATAATTTTTCTGCATTTTGGACAGCTTTTCTGCCTGCTTGGGGTTTGGTGCTTGTGTAAAGAGGTGTAATAAGAAAAGTTATTCACGGGAGACTGTAAGATAAAGCAGGCAGCTCAGCCTGATTGAACCAAGGCCTCATCCTCCTGGGGCTGAAGTCTGGCCATGGTGTGAGCAGATGCAGCAGCTCCTAATGCTATTTCAGGGGGAACTGATCTGCTTAGAACAGGAGAAGGATTTTATTCTGGGTGAGCAGATGTTTTGTTGAAGTGGTGTAAGCAGCGGGGAATGGTGCTGGGTCTGTGTATTTCCATTGTCCTTGGATCTCAGTGGGTGCATCGCTGCTGCCTTGCAACACTTCCTTTGCTGGCATGATCAAGGGGAAATTCTGTGTGAGTCCACCCTGCCTCAGACCCCCAGACAGTCCCTGGTGTGACAATAGTCTAGGCTGAGATTTATAGAGGTATCTCAAAAGCAGCTTCCCAAAGCACCCCTTTGGCTGCAGTGGACAACCAACAACCCGTGAGTGGCTTGGCTGAGCCTCCTGGCTTTGGTTTCCTTGCACAGGCTCTCTTTGTCCCCATTTGGAGTTGGAATGGGGGAGCCCAGCTGCCCTACACCTCCAGAACCAGGGCTGGGCTCCAGGGCACTCTGGTGCTTCTTGCTCACCCTTTCCCAGAGATCCACCTCTGCTGCAAGGGCTTCACAAGCCATGTATAAGTGTCCGTGACTTTTCTCTGTGCCAATTTATTCTTGAATGCCACCAGAATATAGCACCAAGCCTTCTAAGGAGCCCAGGGCCCTCTGTCTCTCACGCTTTACAGCCTTAGTTCTTGGCTTCTTCTCTGAGTCACAAAATGTCCCCTTCCCTGCAGACAACTCACTGCTCTTTATCTCATTTCTTCTCCATTTCTGTCTCTCTTTCTCTTAAATAGTTGGCAGGAGGCCTTTTCTTTCCTAACTTCCAGTCACTTTTGCCAGGTGACCCTGTGAGTAATCTCCCCCAACAAATAAATGAAGGCCTAGTTAAGTGACCACTTCTGGCAGGAGGAATATTCCTCTTTTGAACCCCCTCATTATTCTCTCCAGTGGGTCTCTCAGGCAAACACCACAAAATCCGGATCACCCGCATCCCCAGACCAGACACAGCTCTGTGGCACATGCACATGGTTCTTATTTCCCCCCCAGAGAAAGGCTCTGGGAAAAAGTTAACCTCTTGAGGCCAGGAAAAAGGCAGCAGAAGACTTAATAGCTTCAGTGATTCACACACAATATTCCATAAAGTGGCATGGCAATTGCCTTTATTTTCCAGAGTCACGCACAACCAGTATTTTTTTTTTTTTTTTGGTCAAGTTTAACCCAACAGGCATTTTAAATGTCACGGTTTATATCCTCGATGAATTTCACTTGTGAGTGTTGTTGCTAAGACAGACCATATTGTGGCATCAATGTTTAATCAGGCTGTTCCCTCAAACTCATCAGGGAGTTCTGCCTGAGATCTGGTGGTATAAATCATGAAGTTTTGTTGTTAGCAATTTTTATTACTCACTTTATGCCTCTTTGTGAAAGGGAATGGAAGATAAAAGGAGATGGAGTGAGTTTAACTGGAAAATTAAATATTACAACCTTTCTGATGAAATCTGTCTACTCTACATCTGTGAAAGTGCAGCATCAGCCCCCCTTGGAATTCAGTTTGTTTTTCCTCCCAGTGCTTAGATGCCTGAGTTTAGTACTCCTGACACTTGCTCAACAAGAAGCTGAATGCTTGAGCACAAAGTCTGGTGCTGGGCAATGTGTGGATTGGGGTATCAGCAGATTGCTCCTTCACCATCATCTTTCTGACCATGTCATTCCAGTACCTGCTCCTTTTCCAGGACAAAGAACACTCCCAGAATCTCCCAGCGCCACCTAACCCCTTGTTCTGGAGGTGGTTCAAGTCTGCACAGGGTGTATCACTGCATTGTTTTCGTGGGCAGCTGGAAAACCTCAGGAATGAATGGAAACAGACGATTACAGACCAGCTAAATTGCAATCTCTCCAGTTAGGGTGCCTTTCCAAAACGAGAGTGGGATGAACACAACTGGGAACTCAAGGGGGAGATAAAAAGGCAGGCAGACACAGAAAAAGATTTATTCACCAGGAGATCTGTGGGCTATTATCAAGGAGTGACATGACATCCTGACACCTGATTTGTAATGCTGGCATCAATGTGTGGCATCAGGCTTCCTTTATGCCCCTCCTCAATACAACATCAGTCACTATCTGTGTTCTGCACTTGGATTGTGCCATTGATTTCCCTAGGATTTTGCCAGGCACTGGCACTGTGGGCCCAATGATGCTGCTGCTGTCCCTATTCCATTCTGCTGCTGTCCCAGTTCTATTCAGCCAAATGGGAACACGAGAGACAGACTGCACCCACTGGTGAGCCCAAACTCACACAAGCAGAGGTGGAGGTTGCTAAAGCACACTTCCCCTGGGCAAATCTATATTAGATCAGGCAGAAGTAAAATCCAGTCCTAAGGGTGAGAGTATCTGAGAAAGCAAAGCCACATATCTTGTGAGGTGAGAAATGCACAAAAGAGCATGAAGTGCCAAAAAAGAAGAGGTGCATCATGAGAATATTTTCTCTATGAATCCAACTTGAGGTATTAGAGCTGAGCAGTTCAAGCTTTGAAGGTGCTTGCAAACCTCATGGTGGACTGAATGTTCACCCTGGTGTCCTTCTCTTTACCAAAGACCACTCTCATATTTGGTGGAGAAAATGAAGAACAGCACTGGCTCTGAACATGCTCTGGCAGAGGCACAGAGCAGGGCAGAAGCTCTGAATGTACCTTGGAATGGTACTATTTACTCCCACCACCAACTACACCCATCTAAGACCTTCCGTGCCTTTCTCAGACTCCTGGAAGCTGTGCACTTCTTGTGGCAAGCTGTGTCAGAAGCAGGGGCAGTCTGCCTCTGAAAGCCTCATATAAAGCTCAGTCAAGGCTGCAGAAGATTATTCTGTGGTCACTGGGTTTGGTGTCAGTTGTTCCTAAAACTTTCTCAGCAAGAACGAGGTGTAAGAGATCGTGACTGCTCCTCCCTCACCCAAGGTTTGGCTCTGCTAATAACGAGGCAGACAAACAACTGAGAAATCTTCCAGAGGCCAGATGTGAATGTGATTGTTAAAACACTGCCTGGGTCACTGGCTGCAGCTTCAGCATTTTTGGAAACTTGTTTTTGTACCAATGTCAAAGGCACCGGGGCTCTCTGCTTGCATCAGTACAAATCTGGATTAATGCAGTTAAAGCCAGCAGATGTATCCATGCAAAAGCAGTTAAAATGGGCTCAGAATCAAATTCAGAACGTTACCCTTGTGTCACTTAGTAAGATATATTTCTTTTGGCTTCCATTTAGATTTGGTCCTTAAGGAGCCTGTCATAAGAGATATATGGTCTGGGCAAGAGGCCAACTTACCGTCTGGAAGAAGCAGAAGGGCTCCTATCAAAGTAGGGAACAGGGTAAAATGAGCTTTTGACTATTATTTTGTAATTTTGTAAATATTTGTGATTTTGAATTGTTCTGTAAAGTTCCCACTACGCTGTGACATGATGGAAGGGCCTTGTCATCTACGGTCTGTGTGGGGAGAAACCTATTTACAGTGATCTTTGAAACAGCTGCCGTGAGATCTTACACTTCCTGGCATGTCACAGCTTAAAAATTTCTAGGAAATTGCAGCTGCTTTCTTAGCCAGGGAGATAAGATGCCTTTGCAGCAGTGCTTTTAAGCCATTGCTCCATCATAACAGAAAGCTAATGCAATCGTCTCTCCGCCTACTCCAAGTTCACAGCTAAATTCCCATTGCTACCAGGGCCTGACATTGGAGTCAGCTACTAAGAGCCCATTTGTGCAACATTACTGTCACCTAACCATTCATTAGGTCACTGGATACCAGTTGAATCTACAGACCTCAGGCTTTTTCCTGGCATTGATTAGGGACACCCTGCCCCTAAGCAGAAGCAGCAGTGGGGAGCACGGATGTACATGGGATTTGCAGATGGGTGTTCTTGTTAGGAAACTCATAAAACCAAGTATTTTCAGATATAAATGTTTTGGAAATAGTTTCAGATCTGGTTAAAAACTGAAAGAATGTTACTTATAATTACTGGAAAATCTAGTGTAAGTGACAGTTTCCAAGCATCTCTTGTCCTGTAGGGGAATTTGCTAAATATTTATACCAAAACTAGATTTCTGAGCACTCTGGGACATTTTAAGCTGCAAAGAATTCACACTCAGATGAGGGAGGGAAAGAACTGTATAGCCCGTAAAAGAGGCCAGTTACAGAGCGGTCAGAAGGAGTTGCAATGCTGAGTTCAGCCCTGCATCTTGGGTCTGCAGTCTGAAAGTCTGCAGACTGTTCCTCCATCCTCACTTCAGAGTAAATCTACATCTGCTCCATGGTGATAATTGAACCCATGTAAACTTAATTTGCCTTCACCAATGTCAACTTTTATTGCAAAGTGAAGCCACTTAGATGTTGATAATGTTTTGGATTAAATCAAACCAGTAGAAGCTACATTTAAATCTATTTAAGGTCAAATTTTATTTACATTGTACCAGTGTAACTGGATTGATTTTAAAATCAAATTTAACTTTACCAGGGAAATTTTCTTAGAGTACTTTGCTCAGTGAAGGAGCTTGCCTCTGGAGACACCATGTAACATGTTTTTGTTTGTAGTTTTCATTGACTATAATAATGTGGTTGAATAAAAAAACCAAGGCTGGATGTCCATGTGCCACTATAAATCTTTCAGGCCCCTGACAGTAGTTTTGAGAGAGTTACTTGGCTTTCTCAGTTTTCTGAAGAGAAGGAAGAGGTAATACTTAATTATCAGCAATTTTGAAAGTGATTGAAGTTGACAGCCTGAAGCAGAGCAATAGATGAAAGAGAAAAGACGCTGGCAGCTGGAAAGGCCCTTCTTTAGAGAAGGAGGAGGGGCTGGGATGATGGAAGGGGTTAATTCTCTAAGAAAGATAATTTGCATTGCTGCACACTTTATCCTTTTGTTTTTGGTCAAGCTCTCTGTGCTGACTTCTTTGGGGTGTTATTGGCTCTGTGTCTTTGACAGAACAAAGAGCCTTTGTTGTCCATCAAAGACCATTGCAACCCATCCAGATACCCAAGGCCCCAGGAGGGGGAGGTGGACATGGAGGAGCTGCATGTGTTCCTTCCTCCACAAACAACAGCAATAAAATTATTGGAAGCATTTGCAGCATTACTGAAATATTTTCAGGGGAAATGTTCTTCAGCATTTATATCAGTGCAGATAGTGATGTAAAAAATGATTTAGTAATTTCTAAGGACTGGGAGCCTATGTTGTGTTTCTGAAGATCTGGCAAGTGAGTCTAAGCACAGATAATTCAGGATGAAGTTGTTCACAGAGGATTTTGCACCTGACCATTACTGTCTTGTGAGTGGGGGAACTAAAGTGTCTTCCTGTAATGTGTTGTTGCTGGGTCAGAGATGTGAGAACAGGTTGAACCTTTGGTGGACTGAAAGTATAATTTGAAGATAAAAGTCTCAATTTGTTCTACTTAATTGAGGAGAATTTGGAACCTCCTGATGTTGGACCCCTGTCATAGTCCATGGTGAAGGGCAGAGGCATCCCTCTCTGCTTCCAAAAGACGGTGTAGCTGACCTAAACTCTGCATCCTTCCTTTGCTTCTGATGACTGCCCAAAGACTCTAAACTTGGCTTCAAACTTAGCAACAGTCACTGGATCCTGCAAATTGTGTATTATGAATCCAGCCATAAACATCTAGAAGCTTTCTTAAGGTTTTTTAACTACCTGGATGTTATAGAAGCAGCTCATGCATCTGTGTACACATGTCTCTGGATGAAGGAGGATTAACTACACGATTTGGGCCCTGAGGAGCAAAATCAAGCAGCAGGTAACTTTCTTTTACTTTCTTCATTGTCCTACAATTAAAAACCTGCCACGAGAACATAAATTCAATAAAGAAAACTTACCTAAAATTCAGGCAGATAAAACCAACTGAAAAAAGACTCAAAAACCCCCTCAAGAAATAGAATAAATATTCATGAAAATATTCAAAAGCTCAGATGTTTTCATTAGTCACCACAGGAGGGAAATATTAATTTAAAATAATAATAAAAAAACCTTGAAAAGGCTTTAAAAAGAGCAAGGAGAAGAACAGCACACCCTCTGCTCCCACAGCTGATGCTTGGCTGAGCTGTGGCCAAGGGTTTCCCCTCTAGCTCAGCCTCCCCTTTGAGATTTAAACTCTGTGGCTTTAAAATGTACAGACCTGCGTCAAACCTAACAAAATATCCCTTCCCTCTGAATTTTTCCTCTTATTCACACCATAGAAACACAGGAAAATAAAAAGGAGTGCTAATCTATCCTACAGTTTCCCAAGCAAGCACTCTGGGCAGGGGTTTGTGAGTGGATTTGACAGATGTACGAGCAGATGGTGAGGGACACTCCCTGAGAGCAGCCGATTCCCAGGCCTCCATGTCCAAAAAAAAAATCTTTTCAGAGATAATGTGATTTTCAGAGGGAAGAAATACAGAATTCATGTCTCGCACCAGAACTTCTCGGTCATTTCTTGAAAGCACAAGGGTTGTGTGGAAACGTTTGTCTTCAGAAAAGAGCTGGCTGGGGACTGTAAGCCACAGGGCTTGACCTGACCCTCACAAAACCCAAATTTGCAGCCCGACAGCTCCATTTGGCAAGTTCTTCCATGGCTGCATGGCTACAACTGGCAGCTGAATCGAGATCACCTCATGTTTACATTGGGTGTGACATATTGGTCCTGTTTGGCCTCTGCCAGAACGCGCTGTGCAAAATAACACATCCCAGGAATTATCCATTTAACGCACGCATTTCTGTCCAGCCCACACCTCGTGCCAGAGCAGGGCTGGTGCCTCACTAAATGTCAGCGAGTGCCTGCTGAACTCCAATACTGCACCAATGGTGTGAAATGGAGCCTGGCACCTGGCGATTTGACACAAAAAGTTGTTTTTCTGATCAAATGCGGCAGAAGCTAGGAGAGTAAATTTTGTGATTTATGCTACCCCTGCCAGCATGTTTTTAGCTGCAATTAGCAGCAGCTCCTTTTTCTTGTAGGGGGGGTTCCACGTCGGACCCTTGATGCTGCCTTGCTGGAAGCTCTCGGCCTCTCCACGTTACTTTGCCCAGGTGATTTATCCTTCCTACATTTAATTACACCACGGTGGGACAGAACCCTTCAGCCCATGTTGTCGGAGGCCTCGGCCAGGTGGTCTGCGGCGGCACAAAGCTGGGGCCCACCGCAGAAGCCGTGCCCACGGCGTGCAGGGGGTGGATAGGTAAGGGGCTGCACTAACAAGAAAGAGCCCCAAAAGCTTCGGGTCGGGGCAAAGCGAGACAGCGGGTTTGGGGCTCCTGTGGGGGAGCGCCTGAGGCGAAACGTGGCAGGAGCTCGCCCAGAGGGAGAGGGGCGAGAAGAGGAACAAAAGGCGATGGCTTCCCTCAACCCAGCTCCTAGCACAAGCCTCTACGTCCCCCCCGAGAGGCACCGGAGAAGCCGGGGAGGAAATGCCGGTGTCCCCGGGCGTCCTGAGGGGCGAAGGTGCCGCAGGAAGCGCTGCCTCCCCCGGGACGAGCCCGGAGGTTCCGCCGGGGATGCGGGTTGCTGTCGGGCTGCTCCGGCTGCAGTGCGGTTATTAACGAGACCCCAGCCGGGAGAGACCCTCCCGCCCCTGCTTCCCCCGCCCCGCCGGGAGACTGAACGGCGGCAGGGGCGGCTGCAGCCCCAGGGAGGCGGGGAGGCCGCTGTCCCGGGAAGTGGGGGTCGCTGCCCCGGGAAGGGGGTTCGCTGCGGGCGGAGGCCGTCCCGGAGGGACAGCGCTGCCGGGCACCTCCGGAGTGAAGGACGAGCCGTAGAGCGGCAACACGGGGGAAGCTGCACAGGCGGGGGAGGCGGCCGCCACGGGGGTGAGCAACTCGAACGTGGAGCGGGAGGTAATGGAGGCAGGGCCGGAGCGGGGGGTGAGGGCCCGCCCCGGGGTGGGCTGAGGGGGCACGGCGGGAGCCCTTCCCGCCTCCCCGCAGGGCGGAGGCGGCGGTGGCCGCGGGGACCCTGTGCTCGGCCCGGCGCTGGCTCCGGTGCCCCGGCAGGAGGAGGATCCCCCTCCTCGGAGAGCCGTTGGGGATCGCTCCGCCGGAGCCGTGCCTGGGGCGGTGAGTGCCGAGATGCTGGGGGGCCGTGCGGGAGGGATGGAGGCAGCCCGCGGCGTTGGGGGCCGCCTGCGCCCGGGCTCCCCTCTCGGAGGCGTCGCCTCCTCGGCGTGCCCAAGGTCAGCCCTAAGATTGCTGAAAAGCAGCAAGCTCGACGAGGGCACCACATAGCGGTACTGCTGCCTGGGCTCAGTCTCCCCAAGGAGCTGGATGTGCCCCGATGCCCATGGAGAGGACACAGCGGGCAGCGTGTGCGCCCATCTACCGCCGTGGGGATCCTGCGGGGAAACGGGCGCTCGGTGGCTTCAGCTCACCCTGGCTGAGGAAGCGATGCAGCCGCGGGGAGATGAAATGATTTAACCCACTCTCCCATTCCCCCTTTGTGTCCCTCTGCAGGAGCCTGGACTGCCCTACTGATGCTTCGGAGTTGATGGCAGAAGTCGGTCTGTGGGGCACGGCCGGAGGTCCGGAGCACGGTCTGGGGGCTGCAAAGCGCCCGTGATCTGCGCCGGGATGGGGAACAGCGGCTCGGCCGTGAAGGTCTGCACGGATCACCAAGGGGGCATCAACTGGCTGAGCCTGAGCCCCGACGGGCAGCGGCTGCTCACGGGCAGCGAGGACGGCACGGCGCGGCTCTGGAGCACCGCCGACAGCCAGTGCCACGGGCACTTCCAAGGTACGGCAGATGCTTTTCGCCTGGCCTTCGAGTCTGAAGCATGGCACAGGCCACACAGCGTGCTCTGGTCTCTTTCAGTCTCTGCAGGGCAGCCAAAATCATGCTTACTTTGTTTTGGTGTTTATTACAGCAACGTTAAGCAGGAGCTGTTTCAACCCAAACCAGGTTACCAGCACTACCGAATGCACGGATCCTTTTATCTCAGGGTGTGCTGAGTTGTTCAACTTACGTGACTTTCTGGAAACTCTGTTTTACACTGTGAAAAAATACTGACTTTTTGTTATTCTCTCTCTCTCTTTTTCCTTGTCCTTTTAATCATCTCATTTCCAGGTGGGTCTTTATTTAGAATCTCTTGACCCCAAAGTCTGGAAAGGAACTTTGCTAAATAGGTTACTTTTGTTTTCCCTCCTCATTTGATGCACAGAAATGTTAATTGCTGGGCTTTTTCAATTTAAATTAATTTTGCATCTTAAAAAAGTTATTATCCTTAGACTGGCATGTCAGTAATTGAAAAGAGAAAAAAACAACTTTAGACAATGTGGTCATGCAAAAGTCTAGATATGGGGTAAAGAGGTTTATATTTCCACTCATGTTCTTTTCATAGGGAAAAAAAATAAAGCTGTTACATTTGGAATTTCTAATGTGGTTTTTTTCTTCCAAAGAAGAGATCACATTGCTGTGATTTCCTTGTTGTTTGTTTGCTTGCTTGTTTTTCACTATGGAGTATTGTCTTTTTTCCCCCACATCCTGCCATGGTTCTAGCTTCTGGAAAACTCACTGCATTTGCTTTAGACTTCGAAATCCCTTTAAACCACTAATTAACTTTTAACTAGAAAGAGAAATGTATTGGATAGCATTCATTATTGTGGAATCTGCCAGTGCTGCCAGTGTTTGGGGTAAACTCTGAAGAAGGTTGGGCTGGGTGGTTTGTGAACTGTCAGTCGAATCAGATAATTGTATGTATTTTATACTTATGCACGCATGCAGTTGTCGTGTCAATTTTAATTTTACAAGCTGTAATTACTGATAAACCTCTATCTCTAATGCAGTTTCAAGCTCCACCACAGCACAACCAGCAGACTTGTGTGGTGGCTGCTTTTGGCCAGACCAGCACCAGACCTTGTCTGCCACATGGGGTTTTGGCACCCTGTATGTGGGTCGAGTATTACTGATAGTTAAAATCTGTCTGGCAGACTTTGGTACAGTAACCAAGATGCTGTTTTGATCTCAGAGCTGGATTACATGATGCTGTGAGAAAAATCTCAGTGATTGAAACCTGACCCATTCATGCTGCTTTGCAAAAAGTTTCACGAATATGAGAGAATGAGTGCAGTTTTGCTTATAGCTCTGGTGATCTGTTTAATTTTTGGCATCTGATGAGTTTGTTTTAGAGGAAACAAGCCATATGTTTGTAATGTGGATTCTGGTTTGCTTTTGAACTACAACAAGGCTTTTGAACTTCAGGAATTGTAGTGAAATCTGTTTGTTGCAGTCAGTGAAACAGTGTTTTATTGGGCAGTCTGCTTTCCCTCAGTTTTTTTTACCATCTCTTTATTTTACAATATTCTGTTTTCCTGATACCTTTGTCCATCTGTCTCTCTTTAATCACAATTGTCCTTCTTTTTTGTTGTTGTTGTTGTTGTTGTTGTTGTTGTTGTTGTTTTTCTTTCTTTTTTTTTTTTTTCTTCAAAGAATAGTAATTAAGTCACAGTAGGGCCCACCAACTTCAGCCATAATTGTCACTCTTGTAATAGTGACTTAAGTGGAAACAGTTCTGCTCCTGAAACCTTATAGTCTAAATGTTAAAACAAAAGACTGCAAGGTAATAGTAGTCCAACGATTAGATAGGTGACAGCAATTTCACACAAGAGATCTTGGATGAAGCTGGGACGTGATTCCTAAGGTGATTTTTACGTGTGGTGCATTTAATGTTACAATAGAAAAATGACACATCTTGCTAAGCAGCAGCAAAAGCTTGAGGTAGTAATATTGATTCCTCTTTTTTGGTATTGCCTTGTATGTCAGTATGACATTTTTAGAGCTGTGGTTGTGTCTGCTTTTATTGTAACTGTAGAATCCCTGTGTACTCTGAATGTTGTGTAAACAATTGTGCTCTAATCCTTCTCTCCCTTTTCTCTCTTCCTCCCTTTCTTTTCCTTAAATGTATACTGATACTTAGAAAATTGTGGGGTTTAGTCATGTGGGGGAAAGTACTGGCTGACTATTTACCTGGTATGTTTTTTGTTTGCTTTTCATTCTGCCTGGACAATGAAATCAAGCTTGCTGGTAAGTCTCAGGTCATTTTTTTCAGAGTTCCATGCTTTGATTTATGACTGTTTGTGTCCTGACAATCAATGGGCTGGGTTAAAAAGCAGTCTTTTTCTCCCTGCTTTCAGAAGAAGGAAGCAAAAGCATTTTTTTAAATTTAAAAATAAGCTAGATTTTTACTGGTTTCAAACTTCATTAGTCTGAATTTTATTATATTGATACTAGTCTATCTCATTACATTTTTATAATACTGTTTGATTTACCTGATTGGTGGACCTGTACTGTTTTACTCTTTCACTTAATGCTGATATTAGTGAAGTTTTCTGTTATGACTTGAAATGGTTGGGTTTACACAAATGTTTAAACATGAAAAGCATGGTGGTGCATTTAGAACTGGAGTTTTGGTACATTTGTTTGTATTTTTCTTTTGGTTAAGGTGAAGAGCTGGACTAGTCTGTACTCTCTGCTTGCACAGTAACTGATTTCCTTTGTTATTCCTAGGACATGAAAGTTACATCACTTTTTGCCACTTGGAGAACGAGGCTGCCTTCACATGCAGTGCTGACCACACCATTCGGAAGTGGGACGTGGTGACCGGGCAGTGCTTGGCCATTTACCGAGGCCACACATCAATTGTCAACAGGTGGGGCTCTCCCTTCATGTTCCTGTCATCTGTTATCACACACTTTATCATTTCACTGCAGCTCCCCATTACTACCCTCATAAAAGGGGCTGTGTAAACCTCTGAGTTCATGTTCTGTGCTGCAATGATTAGTTTTTCTAGCAACACTGCTGACACAGATAGGAGAGAAATGAAAGGCACACAGCGGGGGAATGGAATCCAGGGCTAGGAATGAAATTCCAGAAGAAATGATCCAATTGATAACAGATGCTTCTGATAAATAGGTTTAAAAACATCCTGTCAAGCTTTTGTGTCAGCAAGAGGGATAAAGTCAGGAATTTTTCTGTAATTATTATTCCTGTTTGGGCAAATGAAGTTTAATAATAAACTTACTGTGTGTGGCTGATTGGCCTTTCCATTTAAACTGCTTATTAATAGTTGGACTGGATTTAATTAATGGCAAATAGAGCAGTCAAAGATTGGTATTTTTTTAACATTTCTTTTCTGGTGGGTGTGTGGGCTTCTTAGTTCCTTTTTAAACTAAAAACACATATGATGTGTAGTGAGATTCTGTAAATAGTTAGGAAGGCTGGTTCTGTGTTTTGGCACAGGCTTGATTTTTGCTTGAATCAGCAAATGGGAAATGTGTTCCCCATTCATATGACTTTGTTGCCTGATTGAAGGGTTCCAGAGGACCAAGCTCAGCTGACAAAAAAGGGAGGTTATGGATGTTTCCTATCTCTGGTTTGGAAATATGAGCTGTAGAGTTTTGACAATTCATTATTTTGAAGGTCCAGGAAGTTGAATTCCTGAGGTGTAATCTTTGGTTTGCTCTTCAGTTATGTAATAAATGGGGTGCTCTTGCTTTACCTTTTTTGAGAACCTGAGCTAAGTGAAATTGAGTGTATTTTTTTTTCTTGCATTCTGCTTATTTAATGATGGAAAGATGGTTATTTTCCACACTGGCAGTTACAGTTCAGATTCCTGGAATGTTGTTTTGTTGCTTTGTTGTTGTTTTGATTCCAAGTTATTGTTAGAGGTCTGTTTTAAAATAATTTTTATAAAGAAATACTAATGAATAATTACCAAGAATTAGCTAACTAATAAAAAAAAACAAACCCAAAAAAACAACCAACCAACAGATGCAAACCAAACAACAAAACAAAATTCTAGGTATTATATATAACTTATGAAAGTTCATATTCCTTGCTGGAAGGAATTTTAGCAAAACAAAACGCATAAAGTTACAATGCTGCAGTGTAAAAATTTCTGCATCAATGTACTTGAATGAGGGATCTCAATTTTAAGAGTAGAAACAGGGAAGTGTTTGCTTTTTAAAAATGCTAAAGATGTTATGTTCATGCTGCTGTTTCATACTTTGGGGTACTTGGCACTGAAATTGTGACAAAAGATGGTTATGTAAAAAGAACAATACTGTTCATATACACAAACTCTATTTTTTGCAGAATCCTGGTTGCTAAAGACTATCTCTTCAGTGGCTCCTATGACAGGACAGCCCGCTGCTGGAGTGTGGACAAGGAGAAACAAATCCAGGAATTCCGGGGCCATCGGAACTGTGTCCTGACTCTAGCTCACTATTCCTCCAGGGATGTGCTGGAAGAAGAGGAGGAGGAAGAGGAGGAGGAGGAGAAAGTGAGCAGGGACCTGCTGGTGACAGGGAGCACGGACTGCACTGTGAAGGTCTGGTGGGTGTCCAGTGGGCGCTGCTACCAGACCCTCCTGGGACACACTGGGGCCGTCTTATGCCTTATACTTGATGCACCAAACAGGGAGCTGTTCTCTGGCAGCACGGATTACACCATCAGGACCTGGAATATTGTCACTGGAGAGCAGCTGAAAGTCTTCAAAGAGCACCAAGGATCAGTAATTTGCCTAGAGGTAAGGGCAGACACCCTCGAGGGCCTTTGGGTGTCTATATCTTAACTCATGTGGGTCTCAGATGTCTTTTCATTTGTAAAGAAGCAGTTCTGACACAGGTTGTAAATGGTGAGGTTAAATATTCATGTAATAACAACATAATATTGCTCTCTGGTCTTGAGACAAATCTTTCTCTAAAGCTCTTCGTGATCTCCTCTTAGCTTCTAGTGGCTGCCCTGGTCTAATTTCTGGCTTAATATATATTTAAGTTCCACTAGGTCATGGAACTCATGAGTAGATGTGCTGAGAGCACTATTCATCTGAGTGGGATTGTGTAGTCAGGCTCACCAGACTTTGAAGAAAATAACCTGAACAAGCAACACAGGGTCAGATAATTTAAAAAGCGAGGGAGGAAAACGCTCAGTAAACCAGATAACTTCAAAAAACCCAAAGCCCAGCACAAAACCGTGGGCAAAGGATAATAGGAAAGTATGAAGCTGAAAGAAGTCCTACATTAAAGACCATACAGACAAGATGTGAGAGAAGAAAGGGAGAAACAGATGGCCAAGGCAAGAAAACAGGCAAGGAAAAATGGGAAAGAGAAGCAGAGCATGGGGGAGAGAAATCAGGAAATGATGGAGGAGAGAAGGGAAAAAATGTAATGTGATCTGAAAAATACACTCTGTTTTCTGTTTGCAGTATTTTTCTGTTGAATGCTGCCAGCTTTGTTAATGTTGCAGGGGAGAGGAGGAGGTCACGCAGATGAAGCAAGAGGGGAACTATGGTACAAACCCTTACCCTGTACGCTCATTATCTACCAGAAAATGTTAATAGTGTATTTAAAGAGAGTACATGATGGTCTGTCACTCAGTTCCAGGTCAGCATAAATGTTTATACATGGATGTGTCTGACTGAAGTTAAGGACAGTAGTTTTTCTCCCTGCTCTCCCTGTTTGTGTTTGTTGTCCGTAAGTGTTTTTCCCTTACAGAGGCTATGGCATGTATCTCTAATAGCTATTTAATAAAAGTTGCCTTTGTTTCTAAATAAGGTAGTTGCAGCTGACACTAGCAGACTGAAAACCTGGGAATACTGAAGGAATTCTGTTTTCCTTCACATTTAGAAAGGACCAAAAAAACCCCACCACAACAAACCACACAGTATCATATTGCCCTGGAGTAATGTTTGTCTTGCTTGGGTAAATTCTCAGTGTTAAATCTTGTTTTTATGATATCGTGGTAATGTACTCTGAGGATGCTGAAGTAAATCTGTTGCTGTCCTTAGTGTCAGGCTATGTTTTGTTGTTTAATTGTAACCCTTTTCCAAGGCACAGATTGGCAACAACAGAGCTTGCCTTGATTTAATTGGGTTCTTGCTAAAATTGTTACACAAAGCTGGCTTGACCCTCTCCCAGAAGCCTGGGAAATTCAATTATGCCCTTTGAATGCTCAGGAATGAGCACTGCCTGTGAGCACAGAGTTAAGCAATGGCTTTAAACAAGCACAACTTCTTGTAGGGGAGAAGAAAAGCAAAACCAATACATCTGTTTGGAAAACCTGAACAATTCAGAGTACACAAGACTACTGCTGTTGCCAAGACTGTGTTGGCAACAGTCCTGGCCAAATCTTCTTGAGTGACTGGTAGCCCCTGGCTTCTCTCATCACCAGTTAATGTTTGGGGCTGGGAGGGTCCAGCTGAGGTACAAACAGCCCCCACAGAGCGCATTTAGTGTCCAGGCCTCTCAAAGTTATCCCAGCTTAAGCAGTCACTGCTGTTGAATAGCTTTAGGCTGTCGATCTTTCCTAATTCCTCCCTCCTTTCTGGGTTCAACATTATCCCTTCCGTTCCACTTGGCTGCCACTCAGCACAGCCCACATGGTATTTTCATTCTTTTAGAAAGGGGTCAATCACCAGAATCCATACAAAGATGTTTCAACAGAAAGGAAACTTCCTCAATAGAGGTGGAGTTTTTATTATTATTTTTGTTTTGTTCTCAAAAAGCTTTTGGGGCCTTTTTTGCCTCAGGCTTCCTAGTGACTATATTGGAATCTGTGGCAGTGAGTTGGGATGGTATTTGTCAAACTCTGGGTAGGAAAGACTGGGAGGTAGTTGTGAGTTGCTCACAGTAGCCACAAGTTTTAATTGTTGACAGTAATTCATTTTCTTCAATGCAGCAGTGAGCTGCTAATTACATCAGATTTTCACTATGCTGTCCTGGAGGAGCTGAGTTGGTACGAGCAATCAAAGACAGTTACCTGTTCTCTGGGTGGTACAATGCTTGTGTGGGGAGAAAAAAGGGAAAGAATAATAAAGACATCTTTTCATTTTATTTATTCAAATGAAGATCCCTAAGGGAGGATGACCTTTCAAAAAGTTTGAGAAATGCTCAGTGTGATTTCTCATCCTGGACACAGATCAGGAAAAATTTGGATATTGAGACCATATTTTCCCCAACTTTAAAAAGCTGTTATTAACGGGAATGCCCTGGGATGTTCTGAACTGCTACAAATTAGGTCCGGCCTGTTCCAGTCATCTCCCATTACTTTCCAGTAAACACCAATAGTGTTGCTGTAGCAGTGAATGGAAATTCCTGGAGCTTCTTAATGGAGTTTTCTGGGTAGATAGCCATAAAGCACACCCATGTTTTCCACCCTGCTTCCTGCAGTGCTGGTGTGTGGAAAACAGAGGGGTGGTGCAATGTTCAGATTTTGAACATTGCCGAGTTGCTCTAAGATCCTTTAAGGTGTTGCTGCCAGGTAGTGTAAGTAGAGGAGCCTGGAAACAACTCTGATCTAGCACAGCAGAACACAAAGCATTGGTGAGCTTTGGCCTTTCCCTTGTTCCCTGTCCTTGGTGGTTCTGGACAGGGGAGTGATGAGGTTGAGCTGTTTGTATTCCCCAGGCTTGTCCTGCTGTGTGGGGGTCAGTCTGATGAAGATGACCAGCTGAACCCACTGTGTGTGCTCTGCAGCTTGTGATAATGCCAGTTTTCTTCTCCTTCCACCACTTAAATGGGGCTGAGAGAGGTTTTGCTGGGTGACTTTCTATCTGCCGTGGGAATTGTGTCCATGTTAGGTGCTTTGGCAGCACTGATTACTTGACTTTCCCAGTCAGGCAAGGTAACTTGCAGTGGAGCAGCCAGAACTCTTCACTCTCCTCCTCCTGCAGCGTGTTGATAGCTTGGCAGACAAAGTACAGCAGCTGTTTTGGGAGCTCCCTCTTCATATAAGAGCCAATAATGAGATTTTATAGGAAGCGATGGGAAAAAGCAAGGGTGGGCTGAGTGTAATTGCATAGCTCGTGCTCATTCTTCCACTTAAAATTTCAGGCCTGGCTAAAGACCAATATTTACAAATAATAATCAAATATGCTTTTTCATTAATGTGACTGCCTGCAATAGACTGAATAACCCTGATTTAAATATTTACTTGTGTGTGTTTTTCTAAATGTCTCTCCTAAGTAGCTTTGCAAACTGTTCACAAGGACTGCTTTGTCCTTTGCTGATTGTTCTGCCTCTGAGTATTTATCAAAATTGTGCTGCCAAAAGCTGGCAGAGAGAAATGATCCAGCTTGGAATTTAGCTTGGATCCTACAGTAAGCATTCTTGCAAGAAAACTCCCTTTTGAAGAACATGAACACGAGTGGGCAAGGACTTGCTTCTGGTTTTCCTGCAAAAGTTCCTTTGTTTGGACCATTCCCTTCAGTTGCCTTTTAAAGGCTAGAAGAAAAGAATGCTTTGAACAAAGCCACTGCCTGAACTCTGTTTATGTGCTTAACTGTTGTGATCACGGGGACAGAAATATTTTCTTGCTCCACCAATTAAATTATGTGCACATATTTTTTGTCATTTGTGTTTGTGTTTGTTGCATCAGAGGTTGAAGATGTGAATGAGCAGAATGTGAAGGTGTACAACACCTGTAAGAATGAAACATGGGGCCATCACTTTGCACTGCAGTAAAAAAGTTGAAAAACCTTCTCTTAACAGCCAACCCAGAGAGCTCATTCTGGATGGATTCTCAGGGAAAAAAAAAAAAAAAAACAAACCCTACAATTTCTTGCCCACAGGGAGTTTGTTAGCTCGTTAAAATGGATGTGGTTTGAATGGGATCCTGAAACTCTTAACTCGGCCCAAGGCTTACATAGTTGTAACTCGAGATTGGTCCAGCCTGGTGATTTTTGACTTAGAAGTGGCTGTGAATGGAAGACCCAAATTCCAGATTGTAGGAATACTCACCCCCCGGAGAAGAATAAGCTGGTGATGGGGAATGTGGTTGCTCATGTGAACTCATCTTGCAGTTCCTGAGGGCCAATCTGAGTGCAGTGACCCTCAGTAAAAGAGTGTGTCCAGATCTCTTTGGAGAATCAATTGCCTGTCCTTGGCTCTCCAAAAATTGTTTCTCATAGCAAAGGTTAATTGGAAGGGGAAAGTCCATTTCTATAAGTTTGAAATACTTGCTAAGCAGCTCTTTTGCAGATTTTTTTTTTTTTTTGCATTCTTACAGATAGAAATAGTTTAAAGCTGCTGCATTTATGCAGTTCAGCCAAGCTTGTGAAGCAATAGGGTTGTGATTGTCTTGAGAGACCAGCTCTGGATGTGATAATTTGTTCTTTATTAAAATTCTGGTGTGTTCATGGGTTACAACCAAGGTTTTTTCTTATTAATGAGACCTGTAACTACTAAAGCGTTTACAACTTGTCTTTTGCTACTTTTATTACTCTGCAACTCACAAGCAGTTTGACTGAACTTTTTCAGGGATAGTTACATCTCCAATACTTTGGCTGGAGGATTAAGGCAAATTTGCTCCATTCACATGTCAGTGTTTCATCTGGTTCAAGACAAAATTTCTCAGAGCCATGAGAGAAATTAACAATCCAGAATTGCAAATATCAATGCAGTCAGTGGGGTTTTTTTCTGCTGTCTGGCTGAGGCTTTAGAACTGGTCATCAAACTGTTGTCAGGTTTGTAATATTTTTGAAGCTACATGGGTTTGAAATGTCCACTCAGCCCATTGGTATCTGAGCTGCAAATCTGTTCTTTGTCATCCACTCTGCTACAGGTGTAGCCTGGCCATGATTTTCTGTGGTCAGGAGCTTTGTTGGGCAGCTGGTCAAAGTGAACCAAGTTCTCAAAAGCCAGCCAAGGAAAATACAGCTTTAGAAATGTCACCTCTTTTCTGGGCAGTCATAGATTGGAATATGTAATTGTGTCTGCTAAACGTTTTGAAACCACAGAGTGTGGGGCCAGCTTGTAAGGTGCTTTTGCTAGGGAAACAGTAAGTTATGATAATTATTATTTTAAATACAGATTAAATGCAGGTATCTGAAACGTTGCAGCTTAGGCTGGAGTTGTAAGGTAGGCTTATCTTTAGTCAAGTGAAGGAGTGATTTCACCTAAATTTTACTGGCTATGGCTGAGAAGGTTGTCCTTGTTGGGTAGGAGAAATAGCAAGGTTTAAGGCATGACCTGTTTCAGATGTGCCTCAGGATGAGAGGAATTGTGCCCAAGGCCAGAGTGACTGTAAGGGGGCTATCCTTAGCTGTGGAGATGTGAACCAGTTTAGATGAGATTATGCCTATCCTATCACTAAAGGCAGATCTGATTTGTGACTTCAGCCGGAGCTGAGAACTCTTGAAGGATTTCTTCACTAACAGCCATTTCATGCTGTTTTATAAAAATGCCATGGGAATGAGGGGCTGTGGGACAGTCAGAGCCTGCCCTGGGTTTTGCTGTTGGCTCTGCTGCAGGCTCAGTCTGTGAAATCTGGTAGATTATTTAGTTGTTACTATTTCCTTTCCCATGCAAGACTGAGAATCCTGTGCTACTATGCTCACCTGCTTAAATTGGTGAGGGGAAGGAAGGTGCATCAAGTGTTTCATGAGGCAGCACAGAAGCTTTGAATTTAGTTGAGATGGTTGGTGTGCTGACCACGTCACCAGATCTCAGATGCTGGAAATCCAACCCTATCCAGGGCTGCAGCAAAACCAGTGTGGGCAACAGGTCAGGGGAGGTGGTTCTTCTCAGTTCTTGTTCTGTGAGACCCCCTCCTGCAGTGCTGCATCCAGCTCTAGAGTTTTCAGCACAGGAAAGACATGGATTTGTTGGAGCATGTCCAGAGGAGGTTGTGAAGATGATCAAGGGGCATGGAGCACCTCTGCTATGGAGATAAGCACAGAGAGTGGGGGTTGTTCAGCCTGGAGAAGAGAAGGCTCTGGGGAGACCTCAGAGGCCCTTCTAGTGCCTAAAGGAGCTCCAAGAGAGCTGGAGAGGACTTCAGACAATTGGAGTGGAGTGATGAGACAAGGGGAAATGGCTTTAAACTAAAAGAGGGTAGATTTAGATTATGAAGAAATTCTTTCCTCTGGGGGTGCTGAGGCACTTGAACAGGTTTCCCAGAGAAGCTGTGGCTGCCCCATTCCTGGGAGTGTTTAAGGCCAGGTTGGAAGGGGCTTGGAGCAACCTGTGATAGTGGAAGGTGTCCCTGCCCATGACGGAGGTTTTGAATGAGATGATCTTTAAGGTCCTTTCCATCATTCCATCATTCTATGATTCTAAGGCTCTTAAAATCCTGATGCTATCAATTACCTGAGTAAGTCTACACAACTTGAAACATTTTTGTATCTAACAAATTAGCAAATCTAGGCAAGCTGTAGCCTTCCTGTTCATTGATACACCTACTTAAATGTATAAATGAAGTGGTATAACCTAATGTACCATTAATGAGAGTGGCATTTACCTGTGGGAGGTTATAATTTAGTGTTTTTCCTTGCTCAATGGGTGGGTTGATGCTGCTAGCAAGATGTCTAAAAAAGAAATGCAACAACTTGGCCATGAACCACGCAGCAGGATCACAACTCAAAGCATCCTCTTCCATTTAGCAGGTGCACATGACAATGTTCTTCATGCCTATTCAGGGAGAGACTGAAATTTAAAAGTCCTTCCTCAGGCTAACTTGTGGTTCTTGGTTTTGTTAGTGCTGCTGGCCATTCGTTCTCTCTCCTCATGGAGATGTAGCATTAATGCTGTTGCTAAAACAGCTTAAAAGTAATAGGAAGTGGCATTTCAAAGTACTGCTGGCTTTTTACAGTGGTTTGTGCTTTACAAGCTCCTGGCATTCAGCTATGAAATCTCTCCCATGGGCCAGATTCTGCTGGGAGGAAGTGTGGCATGTCCTGCTCCAGCTCAGGTGGTGGGAGCTGTGGTCAGGGAGCCTTTTGATCTGCCTGTACACATTTCTTGCATGGGTTATCACAGTTCCATCACTGTAGTGCTTCATATCTTAAAATACCTTTTGTTTCATGTTGTAACACAGCACAATGTTGTGTTCACTTCTAATGCCTTTTGGGAATGGGGTTATTCCTTTTTGGATTGGGAGTGGAGATGGAAAAGCATGAACAACATTCCAACCTTACAGATACAGAGTGTGCACAGAGTGGGGACCAAATATAAGGTGGCAAGAAAACCAACCCTTAAAAGTGCTCTACGAGCAAGACCACAAGAAGTTGATTTGTCATTTGCTGGTTTCCTAGAGATACCGGAGAAGCATCAGGGGTCTGTGCACTGCTGGTCATTCAAACCTTCTGATATGTGTGTCTGGTGGACAAACAGGGTACCATTCTTTACTCCTTGGGCAAATTCCACTTCTTGGTGGGGGGTCAGGGTTCTCCCACCTAACTCCCTATTCCTCTGATAGAGGTTGCTGCAAGTCCGTAAAAGAGGTTGTTGCAAGTCCTCGAGCCACAGCTGGTGTTGGAGTAACTGGCTGCTTTCAGCAGCAGTTGAGCTCTACATGACAATGGCTGTGAAAACCTTCAGTGTGATGTCTTTACACAGACAGAGAATGCCAGATTTTTCTATGCACTATGGAATTTTTCCTTGCAGAGGTTCCAGCTCCCAGGCTTTGTGTAGTTTGTTTTCTTTGAACTGGTTGTCTTTTAGTCTTGCACAGGTCAGTTATTTTTCTCTCTGTCTCTGTTCCCTCGTTGCAAATCCTTCCTTTTGTCATTCTCTGTCTTCTCTATGTGGAACAAACCCCATCCTCCCCACCAGTGAGTTCTCACAATGTCCAAGATGGCTGATGCAATGAGGGGTAACACACAGCAGAAGACAATCTGCTTGAAGATGTTTAAGAACCTGTGTCAGGATAGTTACTTATTTAATCATTCAATAACAGTCTAAAAAGACTTGTGGAAATACAGATACAGAACAGTTTCAAGGAAGAGTTACTGCTTCTGAATACTGACCTTGTGCAGAGTGATCATACTAAACATAAACCCTGGTTTATGTTGTGTAGGATTTTAATATTAATTTACCTTTTAAAAAAAAATTTCTTACTCAGAATTGTTCTGATTCTTTTTGTAATTAAAATGTAACAATCTGGTAAGAGTTCTTGTCAAATATGCTGTGCAGAAACAACACTGCTGGGATTTTTTTTGAGGCTTTAGTAATATAGCTGATGTAGTATAGCTGATATATGGATGTAGAGTTAGCATTGTTCAGCTCCTTGGAATCCTGCCTGCTGGCACAAGCAGATGAGCTAAGATTTTATGTTCTGAAAGCTGAGGGCTGGTTTTAAGACCCATAAGTCAATGGGAGATGTGACTATGAAGAACTCAAGGTTGGTTTGCTCACCACTTCTCTGTTTCAAGGTGCAGCTTGTCGCTCTCTGAATTGGAAAATATGATTTGGGGTGGGTCCCTTCAATTCTTTCATGAAGGTGCCTTGAGAGGCCATTGCTGATGTGTTTTTCTCTCCCCTCAGCTGGTGAATCGTCACCTGTACTCGGGGAGCGCGGACAGGACAGTGAAGTGCTGGTTTGTAGACACTGGGGAGCGGATCCAGACCTACAAGGCTCACAAACACAGCGTTAGCACTTTGAAATACCACGCTGGCATCTGTAAGTTGCCTTTCCTATGTTCTCCAGCCCCCTCCAGTCTGCTTTTCGATGCTTGTCTTTGATTAAAGGTTGTTAATGGAGAATAATTTTGAAAGCTTGTGAAGTTGTCACTTTTTTTCAACTCCAGCATGTTTACGTTCAGTACCAAACTGCTGCACGACTCCATGTGGGAAGCTTAGGCCTTCCCTCCATTTTCCACCTCCCTCTTCTCACAAATGAAGAGGCAGTTGTTTTGTTTCTGTTACCAAGGGAAGTGGCTTAAATCCTGAGCTGTCTGGGGGTTGTTTATGTAGCTGTGGTTTAACCTCACTAGTCTGGTGTCTGTCACCTGCTTCTGCTGCATGCTGGGGACAGCAATTGCTGCTGCTGAACGCATAGCCCTGTGCCTCTCTCTGCTGCTTTGTAGGCTCTGTGCAACACCCTGTCCTACACCAGAACACAACTCAGATGCTCACTGCTCCTTTCTGTTAGGCTTCCCATTCAATGCCTGACCATCTCCTAGACTCATTTTCCACACATTCTTTTCCTGTTATCTGTCATCATTCATGGATTTGTTCCCCAAATATCCCTTTCGTCCAGTAGCCAAGCAGTGCTTGGCTTACTAATGCTCACGACTCAGCTCTCCCACTTTCAGTCCTCCTGTTTACAGTGGTTTCTGTACATCAGTGCCTATTGCTGACATAACAGTATATTCTGATCATAAAACCTACCTCTTGAAATCCCTCTCTGTGCTGTCTTTCCGTCTGCATGTCTGGGTTTGGGTTGCCAGACAGCACCTCTGTTTTTATCAGTGAACAAACCTCTCTCTGTGTCATCCTGGTCTTATCCTGCCTCTGGTGTTTGACTTGATGTACTTTCACTTGCTTCCCAAAAAAAGAACTTCTCTCCTTCTCTCCTCTCCTCTCCTACCCTGAAGGAGATGGCCATGGCTGTCTTAAGCAAACCTAGACACTGACATTGCTTTCCTGATTTTGATTTCTGCACTTCAGCTTTGAAGTGAGCACATCACACTAAATGAGTGGTTGCTATCTGGGCCGTGATCTCTCTTTTGGCAGCTCCTCAGTGTGATGGTGATAAATGGCTGACAGATGCAAGATGGTGCACGTTAGCAGAGTTGTACCTGCACACTTTAGTGGCAGTTGTCTGGCACCATGCTTGCCTGACTACATTTTTAATCCAGTAACTGAACTGATTTCTTAATTATGTTTGGAAACTTAGCATGTAACCAAGCCCAGAGGTAGAATTTTAGTCAGGAAACCTTGTTTTGGTCTTCTTTCAACATGAGTCCCACATCACTGCCTTTCTCCAGTAAAATATTTATTTATAATTTATGGTTATTTCAGCTCTCCTCATCTACATGGCAGAATTACCCCCTTCTCCCCTACCTGCAGATTGTAATTTCTGCTGATTTCAGCTTCCACAGTTGGTTAGAAGGCTGAAATGGAAGAGGAAAGGGTCTGAACCTACACTGAACCTTCAAGTTATTATTGTTCCAAGATGCAGGCAGGTAGACCAAGGGAAATTAACCACAAATTGTAATCTGGAATAATCACTGGTAGACAAAGTACTGATGATTTTGTGTGTGTGTTTCCCCCCTTTTAATTATAAAGACACAAACCAAAACATTGATTTTTGTCAAGACTAGCCAAAGGCGAGCTATCTGTGCTAAGCTGATGTTTGCCTGATCCTGTGATGAACATTCACATCTGGGTGGGAGACAGAGATTGTCTCCTTCATTAATGAGACCTCCAGAACTGCATTCTTTCAGTGTTGATACTACACTTCATGCAACTTGTAGAGACTTGACCAAACTGTAAAGAAAAGAAAGTTTTAGCTCAAACTAAAGTTTCATTATCTGATGCCACCCCCATCAGTTCTGCAGCTTTCTCTCCCTTCCTTCCTATTCTGCCACCCTGTCCCTGCCACACACATACATTATATTTCCACAACACTCTTTTTTTGAATTAAAATGCAGACAATATTGCTGCACTTAGTCAGACCTGTGAAAAAGATCCCGATAGTGTGATAGAAGAGTTCACAGAGTTATTTAAGATCTTGTTTTAAATCAAATGCAAAAATACTAGAAGTGTCAAACAGGGAGTATCAGATTGTTCCGCTTGAAGGGTAGAAAAAAAAAGTTCTGGAAAAATATTAGAAACTGCATTGTATGCAGTGCATTATATGCACTTTAATTAATGAAAGAGGAAATTTCTCCTTAAGAATTAACTTATATACTATGCTTGCATTATTGTGGTGCATTCATCACTTATTTCCACAGTATCTAATAATTTTGTTAGAATTAGAAAGACATGTTAACTGGATACCTGTGTTGGAACTAGTAGCTTAAATTTAGTGTAGCTTAAAATTCCATCTGTTCACCTGGGACAGATCAGAACTGTCTCTCAAAAATATGGAGAAAATTATTTAAGTTATATTTGTTATGGTTTATGTCGCATTTACACTGGTGCAACAACATGAAAAAACATCTCTGCCAAGAAGTGGTAGTCTTCTGTTAGAAGATCTTAATTCTGCTGCTTTCTCTCTGATCAGTGCCCAAAGGCTCATTGCCCCAAAGAGTTTGTGGTCTAAATAAGAAAATAGAGTAGAAGAAAGAGAGGAAGAATACATGTCTGTTTCCAAAATCACTTTATAGTATACAGGGAGTCCAGAAAGATGTGAAAACGAAGCATTAAATCATCAGAATGTGTTTCCAGTGCCTTTCCTCAGTCTGCTTGTGTAATTAATAGCATGGGGAATACTACAGCTGGTTCTCAATCGAATTTATTTAATGATATGTTGATTATTTTTCTCTTAAAGGATGTGCACAGCCGTTTAAAATTTAATGCGGTTTATATTTTTTTCATGTTGCAAAAGCTCCAGGGGAATGTTTCAAAACTGTTCTCCCAAGGGTCTGAAAATTAGGTTTAAAAAAATTATTTTGTTGTTGTTGTTTATTTCACTTTATTTCATAAGTATATATTTAAATGCTAAATCTGGGGATCTTCTTTGAAATTCAGAGGTGGAGAGAGACTTCCTAAATCCAGAGTGACAGTTCAAAAGATATAAAGGATGTCTGTCAAAAGCAAAGTTCTGATAGCAGCAGCTGAAGTAAACTGGCAGCTGCAGAGTGAAAACAGCTCTTAATTAGTTCCTACTCTCTGCATGTCTGTAACAGAATTAAGTGATTTCCATTCACTGGAAGAAAATCTGTACCTGTTTCTGCTTTATTTTGTTGCTGCTGATTTGCAGAGTGGGACACACTGCTTTTTCAGGACTCTGCTAGAAATTGAATTATAGTGGCCCATATAAAATGACATTGATTTTCCACATCCAGATGTTTCTTGGAGGTGCACCCAGGAGGTGCCCAGCTCCCCGCTGTTTCATTTGAATTTAAAAAGCTCATGGCAGTACATAGTCTGTTCTCTCATCTGTTATTGTAGTCCTGAATTTACAACCATAATTTTTCACCTCTTTAGAGATTCAGTTCCTGAGTTCTCCCAAAAGACAAGGAATCTGTTGGCTTCAGGCACTCCAGTTTCGTAAAAATCTTTCCATCCTAGTGGCTTTTACAAAGACGTGAAATGCAGGGAGCAATGAATATATTGCTTTTTGCACCTCTGAAATATTTATCTCTGGATAAACTTGAGGCATTTGGGTTAACTGAAGGAGAGTGTTTATCAAGAGAGTTTGTAACCTTTAAAGCACATGAATGGACTTCTTTTTGGGCATATTGCTAAGTACAAAATCTAAATAGTAACCCTGCCTTACAGTTTCTGGATGCAGCAGTCTGGGGATCTGATGTGAAAATCCTGAAATGTTGAGAAATTGTTCTTTGAACATGTAAGGTACTCTAAGGAAACCTGATGAATAGCCAAAAATTCCTGGTCATGCTCAGTTTAGTTACCCCAGCCCTGCCTCTCTTGTAGCAACAGAGGTGATGGAAACACTGGAGTACTGAATGGAAAGCTATAAATAACTCTGGTAAAACAAATGAAAGGTTGAGTGGAAATCCTTAAAACCAGACTCAAGATAAGTTGCCTGCTTAGAATTATTGAGGCATGTTTTGGCTGGGAAATAGCTGTGGAAGAGAAGAGCAGAAATAGATACTTGAAGCATGTGTAGAATGAAATTCTGGTGTGTGTGTAGGAACTTCAGGTTTAAATCAGTACACTGTTTCAAAAAATACAACTCAAAAGCATGCTGGGGTCAGCAAAATGAAAATTATCTGGTTTGTCTGAGGAGAGAATGTGCTCCCCCTGGGAGCTGGTTTTAGGTACATTTTTGAACTTGTATGAACTGTCCTCATGTGGCTGCTCACATCTGGCTGTGCTGTGTGGTTGTGTCAGTGTTCACAGGAAGTGGTGATGCCTGTGCAAGAGCTTTCAACTCCAGGAGTGGAGTCCTGCAGAAGATCTTCCGAGGACACAAGTTCATCATCAACTGTATCCAGGTAAGAAAGGGGTTTCTTGATGGGGTTTCTTCCTTTTGATTTTTCCCTCATTTGTTTTGTGGGAACTGGTGTGGCTGACTGTTCTGTGTGTCTTGGGCTGGATGTTGTTACAGCATAAGACTTGAATATTCTATATGTAATTTTAGAAAAGCTTGTTAATAATAATAATAAGTGAAATGATGGAATGAGTCCCCAGGGACAGCACTGTGTCTGGGATCAGGGTTTTTTTTAGGTCAGGTTGGATAAGCAACCATGGGAACTGAGAGAGATGAACTGATGCTGTGTGGGGCACAGAATGGACTCCAGCCTCATGAGACCCTTTCCATTACAAGACACTAATCATAAGTGCTTGCAGTGCTCTGAGGGGAAAAGAAGTTCCTGTCTTATGCAGGCAGAATAATTACAGCATCGTCCCCCAAAACACCTCGGGGCATGACATCCCTAAACAGTCTGAAGCAGCTCAGTAGTGATATCTGACCCACATCCTGCCAGGAAAATCAAGGAGTTTCTGCCACTAGCTTAAAACTGAAAGTTAATGTTTGCATATTGTCTAGGCTCAAGTGAGACTGGCATTTAGTAGTTAAAACAGAATGAATTAGTAATCTGTGGTGGCCATGCAAAGACCATGGAATCATAGAGGGCTTTGCTTTGGAAGGGACCTCGTTCCACCCCCACTGCCATGAGCAGGGACACTTTCCACTAGACCAGGTTGCTCAATACCCCTTCCAATCTGGCCTTGAACACTCCCATGGATGGGGCAGCTGCTCCAAGAATCTGCATTTCCCTGTATTGGGAACTCAGTGTAAGCTGTGTGCAGGATGAAGGTTTTCATTAACAATGTGAGACGTTGGTAATTCTGGCAGGCTGACAGTCTAAAGAAAAAGAGAGGAGATACAATTCCTTTTGTGGCTGATCCCGAGCACACAAAATTGTAAATACGATTCTCTCTTGTATATTCTTCTGAATTAGCAAGTGGCTGGATGATCTTAAACTGCAAACTCCTGGTACTGGGCAGTTGTGTAGCAGGTGAGCACCTGGATGTGTTTGGGGAGTACCTGATAGAATCACCCTGGGCAGCCACAAATATTGACAAGACCAAAGCTTGGCTTTGTATTCTTCTTTGTAACTCAATTTCCAACTGTACAGGGGCAAAAAATCCCGGGAAGAGAGAGGACTGAGAAGTGGCAACCTTAAGATGACCTTAAGTATAATAAATGAGGGCTGGATGAGGGGTGTGGTGCTTGTGTGGTACTCCATGTAATCCAGGGAGATGCTCACTGTCACAGCATGGACAGGCAGCCACAGGGCATCCACGGGGTAGACAGACTGATTCAGAACAGGAAGATCATCAAGACTGATGTCTGGCTTCCAGGGCAGGACAAGGACAGTTGGAAACATTACCAATAGCAGCAAATGGTTCATAAAGGAAATGAAACCACAGCAGTGAATCCAGGTCAAATTACTGCAGATTTTGAAGAACAGTGTAGTTTGAAGGAGGAATTGTACCTATACCTTAGTGCAAAGGAAGAAAGGAAGCAAGAAAGCATTCCTGAACCCCCACTGCCAACTAATGATGATTTTGGTGCCTCCTTAAGCTCCACATCAAAACCAGCAGTCTGAAAACAGTGCAGAAATTCCCAGCCACAGGCTGCTCTGACATTGGATTTAGTTCTCCATTGCTGTTCTAGAGGGTCTGGGTTATAAATAACTCTTGCTGTTTATGACCCTGTGAAGTGGCTGAGAAATGAGTCCTGACTTGGTAATGTCTCATCCCACTTCAGCAGTTTTTGTGATAATTTATACTGGCTCTTGCAAGGAGCTCAGGCCTTAACTGTTGGGATCAAGCTGTGTTTGCTCTGATTTTTGACAATTTGATTGTGCTGATTCCGAGCAGCATGGCTCAGTATTAAGTGTGACCCTGTTATTCCAGATCCACAATGAGCTGCTCTACACAGCTTCCCACGATGGCACACTGAGGGTTTGGGACATCCGGGGCATATGCAAGAGAAATAAGCGGCGCTTCAAGAAGGAGAGGTCGGTGCAGGGCAGGAGCTCCCAGAAGGGGAGTTTGTCTCGTCTCTTCAACAATAAAGTTGGCTGTATGGTACAGCAGGAGAACAGGGAACATGAAGCTGTTGAACTGATGTGACTGTCCAGGGCAGGCTTTATGTCAGTGACCAAAGCTGAACCTTTTATTTTCTGCACCACTGTGTCCATGTAAACCAGAACTTGGAAAGAGATGGAAGTGGCTTTGCCTGAACCTCTGTGTGAGTAGCCAGGATTCTCTGTGGCTGTGATGACTCAGCTGAGCAGCTCTGGGATCGGGAGGGGAGGCAGCGTGGTTCAGGTGAGGCACCACTGTGTGTGTGCAATTAGGAGCTTTTCTTAGACTGTCCCCTGGGGCACAGAGGTGTTTCACCTCTGGCTGCCCAGCATCTAATGGGATGTTCTCCTGTTCCTTTCGCCCATTCCCATGACCCCTGTTCAGCCCAGTGTGGCAGTGCAAGGTGTCCTGCAGTGAAAGGTGGCCTTGAATTCCAGTTCACAGCTGACCTTTGGGTCAGCCATTGGCTGACAAGGCCAGCGCAGCAGGGTTTGGCTCTGCAGCAGGAGTTTAAAGCAGATTGGACACCTCTCTGGGAAGCTGGGAGTAGTAGGACAGAAATTAATTTAACTGGGTTTTTTAACAAAACATAAGCCACAGAGCAAGCTAAACCTCAGCCCATTTGTGCCCAGGTCGGCTGTTTGCTGCCCTTGTGTTCTCCTTCCTCTTCCCAAAGCCGTGTCTTGCAGATTTCCAGTAGCATTGGATAAACAGTCAAACTCAAGAGTTTTCCCAGTCTTTTTCCAGGTTCTTCCTTCTCTGATAACCACTGAGCCATGAATTAACAAGGGTTCTGATATTTTTCTATTTGCAGATACAGCTCTTTGTAGAACCAGTACAAAAATATCTAACCACATGTTTTTATTTTTATGCCTTTATTTATTCTGTACTACAGCAAGATAAAAATGCTGTAATCCTTTTTTAGAATGGATTAATAAACATGTGGCATCCTCAGACAACTGACTGTCTAGTTTTTATTTTTATGGGGCAGGGGTGTGGCTTGGCAGCAGAAACACAGTAGTTAAGAATGGATGGAAGAGGGGGGGAAAACCCCCACATACACTTTTGGAAACATTTCTTGCCTTCCTTCAATGCTGGGGTTGGAGTTGGGTGCGCATGGAGCTGTCCCGCCTCCCACCAGGCACCAAAGTATCAAAGCTCAGTTCCCCTATCAGGGGAAGGAGGGACCAGACACAAAAGCACAGACTTGAGGGAAAGCAAGGATGACAAAGAGCTACAAGCCCTGACTCAGCACTGCCCTGAAATGGCAGTGAAATGCCTACCTAGAGACTAATTTGGGAGGTTATCTACATCATGCAAACTTAATTCCACTGTAAACCTCTCAGGCTGGCCGTTGTAGCTCAGTGACACGTGTCTATGAGCTGGTGCTGGCTTGGCATGCAGCTCAGTGTTTGTATTTTGCTTCTGAGGACAACTCTACGTAGGAGGCCTTTAGGAGCTGGATGGAGTTCCCCAGACCCCCTGGGCTCTATTTTGTGTTTAAAACTTCACACGCAGTACGTGAGACACAAGAGTCTATCTGGGCACACAGCAGCTGCACATGCAATCTGCAGAGAGAGAGATCTCAAAAAGTGGAATTAATGAGTCATTACCACTTCTGCCTATTACTAAACATATCACAGTGCCTCCAAATGCACGGTCAAAATTAACTTACAGCTTTCAGCCAATGCCTCCTGCTCGACTGATCACTTACAACTGTGCTGGCAGAGTTACATCATTGATGAATGGCTGCTCTGACAAGCACTGCATGTTATGATGCTAATTTTAAATTCCCCAAGGACAAACCTTCCCTTCTGAAGTTGTCGCTGCCAGTTTGCAGCGCAAGCCACTTCAAAAAGGAGAATTGCTGCATGTGCAGCTCAATGCTGCCTTCAGTGCATGCCCAGGGGCTGGCAGCCAATGCCAGGAGGCTTGGGAAGGGAGGAGTAAATTTGTGCTTCCACCTCCTTCTTGTTAAAACGACATCCATGACTTGTGTGTTTTCAGTTCTAAATTCTTTTCTCTGTTCTGTTTTTGCTTTGCATTTTGTCCAGGGGTTCCTCAGGGCTGGCCTGTAAAGAAACAGGATATAATGGGTGCTGGGGCTGAATTTCCCTCATAAACTCATACTGCTGGCTTTGGAAATCCTTCAGCTTTTCATGGTAGAGATACAAAGCCATTCAATTTTTATAGCACTTGCCTTGATAGAGAAGAATGAAATACAAATAATTCCTTAACAGTATAATCACTGCCTGCTTTTTGCTGTGTTTGGCTGAGGGAATCAGCATAAACCCCAATCCTCTGCTGCAGCCCGTTCAGTCCCCGCGCTGGAGCTGAGCAGTCATTCCGCAGGCCAAGGCCCTGCTCCCTGCAGTGCAAACAGTTCACGCCCTCATTTCCCGGCCGGGAAGTGCCGGCTAAGGAGACGCTGTCACCACACGCAGGGTTGATGTTCTGGCTGGAAGCGGAGAGCGCGGCCGCTTCCCTGCTCCCACTGGCTCCACACGGCGCCCGGGCTCCCTCTACTGAGAGCGTGGAGTCATGGAAAAGGAGCAAACCACGTCCAAGCAAAGCTGCCGGGCAGAGGAATGTCTGTTCCCGGCGCAGAGGAGTGCTTACACAGTAGGAAACTGGATGGTATAAAACCACAGAAGCCCCCAAACGCTTCTTCAGAACTCTGGAGCTGCACACAACTACTGAGACAGCGCCTGAACCAAGCTGTGTTCAACAGCTGACTGCAGAAAATCCTGTAATCCCTTGGAAATCCACCAACCTTAAGTCACACACCTGCAGAGGTTAAACAGCTGCTTGGGGAGAAGTGGCTATTAGTTATAAAAGGAAATTCCAGTACATCACTCCCCCAGTCCCAGGACAGGGCCCTGCCAGGTAGTTCCCACTTTTTTAACAAAGCACAGAGGTCTCTCACCGAAGGCAGAAGCAGCACGGTTACCTTTATTGCCTGTGTAACACCTGGAGGAAGGGACAAGCAGAACACGGTATAAACCCATGCACAACAGATACATTAATGTCTCTTAGAAATCTTTCAGAAGAAAACCTGGAAAGTTGATATACCTCTACAGCCTCATAAACTAAGGTTTCTCATTTACAAACTCATGTTTTTCTTTTAAAGCTGGTATTTTAAAATGGTATAGAAATGCCTCTTTACTAAGTGAGTAAACTTATTTCACAATAAAAATATAGTTTAGTTCTATTAAATTTTCTTCTGAAAATAAATGTTTCTATTTTTCTATGACAATAAATTACAATGTATGACAAATGTAGGCTTTAAGCAGAGTTACAAATAAGCAGGAATTAAGTATTCCAACTATAGTTTAACAGAATTCAAGGCCCTTAGTAAGAGATAAGCTGAAGGTGCATTTATAATTCAAACTCAATTTGACAAGGTAAATACATATAACTGAAGAAGATTTAATGGGATTTAGGGCTGCGGTACTTGTATATAGGATAAGTATTCATGAATTATCTGTTCTTCTTCCTCGAGTGTTAAATCCAGATAATCCTCTTCATGCTCAGGAATATCCTCTAGGATTTCATTGACTGCATCAGTCTCCATGTCTTCATCTGTTGGTGAACTAGAGGAACCTTCCAATAAAAAGCAGCAGCAGTGAATTCACCACTGAAAGAAGTTGATGCTCTCTCCCTGTTTGACCAGCACGGCTGCTCTGCCAGGCCCTTGCTGCACAACCACCTCTTACAATTACTCTGCAAAGGACAGGGCAGGATGGGCATTTTTCCTTATTATTTAAAAGGAAAATACATCCTTTTTTCCCCCCTTTTAATAAACCTTTAAAGGTTTAAAAGGAAAAGGAATGCCTTTAATTATACAGCAGGGATCACTACAGCTCTGACAAGTAACGAGAAAAAAAATATGTGCAAGTTTCTTCTTTGTAAAGTTATTGGTTATGGTTTTATCATGTAAGGGACACAATGAAGGAGAATGGAGGCAGGTCAGCCACCTGCAGAGCACAGATCTGGAATAAACTCCTCAGCCCTGCCCAGGACACCCTGAGTGTCACCTTTTCTCCTGGGCTGCATCCGCCTGCAGCTGGTACCTGTCTCCTCTGGTCCCTTTGTGGCTGTCACTGCAGAGAACAACAGCTGTCTTCCTGTAACTGTGTTCCCAATAAAAACACCCTGGGGCATTACTGGAGCCCTGTGCCACTGTTTCAGCAGAAATTGCTTAACTATTTCCTACTAACGCCAGAAAAGCTTTGCCTTCCCTTCCCACCCTGCTGGATGCAGCATTCTCACCTGCAGACTCTGTGAGCAGGTCCTTGGAAGAAGTGGATTCCTCTGATGGACTGGACCCCTCTGATGACAGCAGCAGTGAAGGGGGAAGAACTCCCCCATAATGAGCAAGGGTTTGGGAAGCCACGTGGATGTTCCCTTTGAAGACCTTTAAAGCTTGCTCTGCCGACTCACGGCTGAAACCCATGTACGTCAACTGCAGGAGGGGGAGAAAGGAATAATACAGGAAATCTGGGGAAATCCAAGCTCATCTGACACCAGGGACTGACAGGAATCTGACTCTGCATCTGACAGTCATCCTCTCACACAGAGAAAAGCGCTGCATGCCAGGAATTCCAGGACACTGACTCTGGTTTACTGGAACAGTTAACAACAGGGCAGTGACCTATTAAAGGCATGGGGATGTTGAGCAGGATCAAGAGCCTCTTGTCTAGTACCAGCCCAATTATTTTTCTGTTTTCAAAAGGAAACTTCAAAGCACTCCAGTGTATCAGGGGGGTGCATGTGCTGTTTACTTTTCATAGGCAATAAAGTTTTCTTGCCTGACATCAATTACACAGCCACTCTAACTCCTGACAAGCTTGTCAGACAGCCTGTCATGAGAAACACACATTCCAACTCTTTCCCTTGTGCACTGCAGAGTTTAGAGACTTGAATAAATTTCTCATTTGCTGTCTTTTTTGGGACAGAGCATTACAGTGCACGCACTTTCCCTCCACATCCATGCATGGCAGGTTGTACACACAAGTTATATGTTAGCCCCAGTGACTTCATCAAGAAGAGTGGATGCCAGACCCTGGAGTGTGACAGTCTGAATGACATGGGTTAAAGAATATTTGTACAGCTTTACTTAAGGAAAATCTGCTGTCTGTGCAAGCACAACTCAGAAACAAGACAACCAACTCACAAGGAAGAAAGTGGTCTAGCTTACTTGCTCAATACTTTCTTTGGAAACCTGAAACTGGTCCATGGCCACAGAATCATCATCATCATCTTCCAAGAGTAACTCAGGATTGTCAAGAATAAACTACAAGAAAACAGAGATCAGAATAGAGCAAGAGAGCTACAATAGCCCTCAACATGGTTGTGTATGTAGCCCAATGGCTGATATAAGCAAATCTCAGCCAACTTAAGTGATATCTGATTTATTGGGTCAGGAAGTGCAAGTTCAGTCATTACAGTTCAGAAAAGGTAGCTATGAACTAAAAAATGTAGACTACAGAAAATAAGAATCTGCTAGACAATTAAAAAAAAAAAACCCAACCAAATTTCTTTCGTACTTCTACTGAAAAATCACTCACCTTAAAGGCTTGGTCCAGGTTTCCTCGTGTTTTCTGAAGAGCCACCTGAGCAGCTCTCTCTGAGTAGCCCATGCTTTTCAGGGTATTGATGTCTTCCAGCCGCCGCCGCCTTTTAGCTCTCTCCTCCCTCCTGATCTGTGCCTTTTCCTGCAAGAGCACACACACTGCAAAGCTCACTGTGCATGGAATGTTTTAACACATAGCCTGTGCATGTAGGGTTTCTTGAATTTTTTTGCTTCAAGTTTGAATCTCTTGAGGAAAAGGCTTTTTTTTTTTTTTTTTGTAAATACAGACTGTGCTGCCAGACACTCGTTCCTAAATAAAGCTGCATTTCCATGAGCCAGCCCTGTCGCCACGCTTCCGCTCTGCAGATCAGATCTGGTGCCATCACAGCTATTCCAGGCCCTGTGTGGTAAGTGACAAACCCGTTTGGCAGATGGGCCCACAGACAAGACTTGCCAAGGACAGACAGTCAGAACTGGGTGGGGAGCCAGGGAGTTCTGTTCAGCCTTCCCTCAGCCAGTTGGCTTTTCTGTCCACACTTCACTGTCTGAAGTCTAGAAGTGCCTCCTCAGCTTACCAAACATCACTTCAGATCTGGACAGCACTGTCTTCACTTACTCTAGCACAAAAAAATCCTTTTTCCCTCTTGAATCTTCCAAGTACAAAGCCACAATAGGGGGCAGCCAAGCCTGGGGGTGACAGCTTGGTCCTGGTGGGTTATTCCCATACAGATCACTGCTGAATAGCAAACACTGGTGCAAAGCCCTCCCATGTGCCTCTGTAGTACAACCACAGGTCTTTGGCACTCTTGTCCCATCTGTTTGGAGACAGAGCTTCTCTTGTTAGTGCATTAAGTTTTGGGTTCAAACTTGTGCCAACATATCCAACTGTCAGCTACACCAACAGCACTGGAGCAGGATAATCCAAGTCCTTAACTTAGCACCACACTGTTCTGGCCACACAACAAACATCTCATGGTGATCTGTGATTTAATGCTTTCACTGCCCTTACCTCTCTCCTGTTGGTGATTAGATTGGCAGCATGCTCCACATTCCCGTGGCATGCTCGCAGGGCAAGGCGAGCTTCCTGTTCTGAGAATCCCAGGAGTGACAGGCGATCAACTTTATCAGGATCTATGGACAGCTCTCCGTACAAAGAAGATGCCTGGATATGGAAAGAACAAAATGACACCAACGTACATACTTTGTATGTTAAAATACAAACAAAAAATGTCTCCCTGTTTCTCTGAGTAAGCAAAGAACAGGTGCAAGATGGAACCCAAACTGATGGGCTGGAGTGAAGGACCCCAGAGTTTTACCTAAAGGGGTCTTACCTTCTGAATGTATTCTGCAGCCTCCTTTTCTCTGCCACTGTGGTAGTGCCAAATCCCTTGAAGGAGGTAAAGCCGTAGAAATAAAACCTTCTCACGACCATAGCTTCCCTAGGAATTGTTTAAAGAAGGAGGGGGACCATGTAGATAGAAGCACGTGGTAGAAAACCAGTTCATTATCAAGAGAACACTCTACACATTTAGAGGAGACACAGCCAGGGCTTTGAGTCAGGGCAGTATGCAGATAAAGCACCACACCTAAACCCCTGATAATGCCTGTGCATATAAACACAGGTTTGCCATGACCTTTTTGCCAGGCCCAATGTTTTCCCTGTGCTGACAATTACAGAACCAGATGAAGGCTAATGATACAGAGGAAAACTTTAAGCTTCTAAAAGCCAGTCTTGCAATACTTGAACAGTAACTGAATACATGTAGAAAAAAATCCCACCATAGTAAGTCAAACCCAGCATACTTTGATGTCAATGAGCCTTTCGTGGTTCTCCCCATAGCACCTCTGGAAGCATCTCTGTGCTGTGGACAGCTTTTTCTCTGCATCATCCAGGCAGTCCAGCTGCTCCAGACGGAAGTAGCACCAAACTATATCCAGCTGCAGCACTGCGTAATTATCAACTGTGTTCAGCAGCTCCGTGCTACACTCACTGGAAAATAAGACAACTGATTTTTTTTTTTCTGGGAGAGAGTTGTTTATTTTGCCCCCCCCCAACTTTTTAACATTCATAAAACAACATCAGAAGTGTGCACACTCATGTCAGAGAAAGCAGAGTCTTCGTATCTGAGGCAGCAGCCAGGGGAACGGGAATCAAATGCTGATCTCCCATTCCATTCACTGACACACAGGACTGCCAATGCTACGTCTTAAAGCATTATAGTAACAAAATGAGCTGTGGCTGCTGTTTAATATGGCATCTCTAAAAGCATAATGGAATTAAACACTGTGTAATCTTTGGAAGGACTGAGAAACTGCCTCAGTGCACACAAATATGCTGAGCACTGTGCCAATCTCCTTGTACACCCACACAGATGAGAAACAGACAGGGACAGCATTACTTCTGGGACCTCAATAGAGCAATTTAGGACTCTGACAGCTGATAGGAAACTAATTTACTTGCAGAAGCCCTGGTATGGTTACTGACCTCAGCTATCTGCTCCACCTTTTACAAGAAATTATTACTTCACAGGAGCAACTGCAAATGAATATCCGTAACTGTCTCTCAAGCTAATGCAATTTATAACCTGGTACATGAATATTGACAGTTTCTGTTTATGTTGTTATGAAAGATTAACTTGCCCAGTGGCAGTATCTGTTTCAGCTGTTCTACATGCAGCCACCTGTCACTGCAAGTCAGAGCTTTATCTGCTGTTTCCCATCTGCAAGAGGGGGTGTGAAGCAACCTCAGGCAAAACTGGCCCTGATTTATATGCACAGGTAGAGGTTGTGCTGTCCCTTTATGGGCTGACAGTAAAGACAGACACAAGGACTCAAAATGTTCTTACCAGAAGTGCTTATCAGCATCCAACAAATATGGCAGTGCTATTTCATATTCTTTCTTCTTCATTAATGCTCTGCCCTTCTCATGGTAACCCATTGCCAGCACAAGCGCCTAGAGAAACAGATTGAGACTTTTGACTGCACCTCCCCAAATCAAAGAGCTAAAAGGAAATATCCAGGTAATCCACCAGAGTCCTTGTTCTTCCTAAAAAATACCACTGTATCAGTTCTGTAAGGCCAGTACTATTTCACACTGCTTCACACTTTTCTCCCATCTGATAATGTCAGATACTGTCTAGTTAAAAGCAATGGATGTTACTGGCACATGAAATGCTGCACCAAGCTTACTTTAAGTATGCAACAAGAGAGATTTTCCATGTTGAGTGATACAAAGCCCAGCATTTTTCTGGGTGCACTTCCTAACAGCATCAAACTAGCTTCATTTTGCTATCACAATTATCTTGCAAAACCCAAAAATTCGCCTCCTGAAAAACCTCAGAACTGAAAATTAAATTTTGGATGTGTCAGGAAAATACTCCTGCAGTGTAACAAATGAAAATGTAATAATAATTCTGGATAGAAACAACTTGCAATATTTCCTCTGATCCTTGATCAATACTGATGAAATCTCATTCACTTGAACACTGGATGCTTTAACTCTTCAGGTGAATTATTACATTCAGCAGTTCATCACAACAGTACTGTGAGAGTGGACAGTGTCATCTCCATCACCCAGAGACTCCAGGTGACACAGAAATCACAGCAGGCCTCAGGAGAGGCTGGAGCAGCAGCTGGAACACACTGGCTCATTTCTTCATATTTTTGTTACTGAGTTTAATTCCAAGTATTTGTAAAAATTTTATTTATCTTCAGAAAATCCAGTAATCCTGAAAGGCAGCACCTATCACTATTCTTCTGCTTCAGTGGCCAACATCAGGTGTGTCACTCCTGTAACTCAATACTTGCACCAATCAAAGATATTTTCAGTTGAGAATGTGGAACTTTCTTGAATGATGAACAAATTCAAGTTTGAAAGGGGATACAGTTTGAAAGGGGATACAAATTTAGAGAAACTCATCAAGTTTCCAAATGGAAATAAGGCCTAAGAATCAAGCTATGTTCATGCCTTTCTAGGACACTCAAAATTCATAATAGGCACTAAGGTCAAGAAAATTAAAGCCTTCTTAAACCCCCAAGTAAGATATGGACCACACAGGGGTCAGTGCAAGATCAGACCTGCAATGAGATCAGGAATCAGAGGATGTCTCCAGATGACCGAAATATTCCCCACTATAGAGTTCTACTTCAATTGTATTTCAAAACTATTTGTATTAAGCAAACATCTAGTGGGCCCAGGATTGCATCCCCAGAAAGTCTGGCTGTATTTCAATCCCATATTTTAAATGTTTCACAGATTAAGCTTTAAAGAGCCATCTTAGTGGCAATGTAAGATGCTTTCACCTACTTTCTTAGCTTGAGGAGGAATCTCAATTGACCTTCCAGTTTGATTAGCTATATCTAGGTATGGGACAGAGTCTGGATCCAAGTACTCTTCTGAAAGATATAAAAAAGTTTAAAATTTAAATACCACCTTCAACAGAGCAACTCTGCTGCCATAACATTATTTTAGTAAGCATGCTGTTATACAAAACAGCAAACAACAACAAAAACAAAAAAAAAATCAGAATTACATATGAAGGCTGCATGTGTGTTTTTATGGACACACCAACCAACAGTGGCTCCAGCCTGGTAAACATGAGGAACTTCTAGAAAGGTCATTGTGGAAAACGCCTTGTGCATGCAGAAATTTAGACACAATATTAGAAGTTCTATGAATTATAAAGAAGGTTTTTTTTGCAGAAGACAAAACACCTACATTTTACACAACATAGCACTTGGAATGATTTATCAACTAAAGCATAGAATATTTATGCTTTAGAATATTTAAAAAATACAACTGAGCACAGCTGATAAAGCTGGAAAAAATACAGCTCATTATTTTCCTCCCCCACATCTCTAATGCTTGTTATTGAACTACCAATTTTGTTTTCACTTCCATTTGATTTACAATGAAAAGATGATTTTCTTGTAGACAAAAGACAGTTAATGAAGAGTTTGCTGAGATTAGAAGTTTCTGCCCTGTGGTTTCTCTCAGGGGAAACAAAGAGATTGTTAAATCCCTTACCACACTTCTCACAGAATCTTCAGCCTGGGAGCCCATTACAGTCTCTGCTCTTTATTCTGGCACTGGCTGTAGCTGACAGTTTACGGCAAAAACCATAAAGAGACCCAACTCAGGATTCAAAATGTAGGATCTAAACCACTCCTCAAGTCCAAAAAAAGCAAACACTTTTGTTATGTGTTCAAAAACTGATACTGTGGTAAGAAACCAGAAGACACCAGCTTTTAAGCTTTATTTGGATTTTTCGGCATTTGACAGGAATTTGTTACCTGCTCAGCTTCACAGTTCCTTGCTTGTGGATTTGTGAAACAATGGAAAGGAGAAGTGATTTAAACTCACCATCAAGCACTGCAATTCACAAACACAACCTCATTTTGAAGAATTATTACTGTTAAATTAACTATATCCCTTTAACTTAATCCACAGCTGACAGGAATCAACATCCAAGGGAATGAGAACACCATAGCCATGTTGCAGATGACAGTGACAAATGAGCTGCTTTGCACAACGAAACCATGGTTACACACAGCCATAGCTAAACTACAAAAAAAAAAGTGTTTAATGACTTGAAACACATTATGACACTGTGCTTTTGTCTACAATAAATCTAAAGCTTCTCACAAGTCATCAGTCCCTTAACTGCCAAGTGCCAATTAAACAATTGATACTTATTACATCCTTCTCAAAGTGCCAAAGTTTTTTGTAACATTTTACTTGTGTAAAAAGGGTGGGAAAAATGTTTTAGCCGACTTAAAATCCAGTTTTCAAGAAGGTAGAAACCTAGAAAAGTGTGAATTGAAATTCAGCCATGGTATAGGCACTCTTCCATGTTGAAAGGCCTATGAGAATGTAATTTTTGATGCACAAAAATTAATGAACACCCACCTCCATCCCCAATCCAACAAGCCCACTTACCTCTCTCTGCTAGAATTTCCAAACCCTTCTTAGTTCTTTGCATCTTATCATTTATCTCTTTTTCTTTCTTACACTGAAGCTCTTCCTCCTGAACTTTTCTTTTGGTTTCCTCATCACTCTGCTCCAGTTGAAGCACCATCACTTTGGCATTGTGTGTGACACCCTGGTCTTCAAGGGTTTTACCTGCAAAATAGAGTGTGATTAATACAATTCAACTACTGGAACTATTGAAATTGCAAGACTTGATAACTCAGTCAAAGCCCCTAAAAATTACTGACTCAGTCAGCAAAATTCAGAATCCAACTTGCGTCTTAAAAGTGTTTTTGAAATTACTTTCCTTGTATGTTTCTTTGCTTTTTTCAAAACATTCCAAAAAATGCCATTATTTCTATTTCAGTTTATTGATCTTAAGGCAAAAAACTGCAGTAAGAACATGTCCAGGATCACACTCCCCAAGAGTACAGGACAGAGGAACTGGGAACTGAATCCAAGTTCCTTCTGTCAGTTCAGTGGTTCTAATTCTGATATATTCCAGGGCCATCAGCAAAGAAAAAGCTGTACCATCACTTCCCACATGTCTGACAGGCTGAGCATGGGCAAAGCATTACCAAAAGTCTTTGAAAGTGCTACTATACAGTAAGGTTTTGGAAGAAATTTAGAGTTTCTCTTAAGTGTGCATTTCCATTGTTTCAACACTAGAAAAGGGGATTTTCTACGTTCATTACAGCATTCCTTTAATTGATCTAATTCTATTTAAGAATTTGGATTATTATAATTTAATACATTTCCTGTAAAGCAGTGCCTGACAAATATAACAGCTGTTTTTTGGAAATTTCTGAACTTAGTAGAGTTGCAAGGCAATTTTTCTTCCGAGAATCAGAAAACTAGAAAATTATCACAGAAGTATCTTTAACTAGAGATACATACCCAGATCAAGCTGCTTCTTATTTATGATTATTTTGACAGCATTTTCTTGTAATGCATATTCCTGTGCTATCCTGTGAAATAAATAATTTCATCCATGAACACAAAGGTTACATAATATTGTTGTTACAATAGCAATAAAACCTAAAATCTAGTTCTTATAAATGGCCTTTTTTTTTTGGGTACAAAAGGCTGCTGGAAGTAAAATAACATCGTCAGAGAGTTTTGTGTACTGTATAGATAAAATCTGGGACACAAAAAGTGGAAAAGCAAAACAGACAGAAAAGAATCTGATTTTTTTCAGCTTAAAAACACAAAAGAAAGAGAAGGTAATGTTCACTGTTCAGAGGATCTGCCTGGTTACAGATCTGGAACACTGGTACTTGCTAGGGATTTACACAGAACTATCTTTTTCCTGTTTTCCATCTGTTAAACCACAGCTGTTCCCACGAAGAACTGCCCTACAGGGACACTGGACATCCTGTTCAGAGAATACATGCTAAGAAAAACCTCAAATCAAACAAAAAAATGGGTTTATTTGCATTTTTTTAAATGCTCTGTGACAGGGTGGTATCTCATGAGAGAAGCACAAAGGGTGATTGCACTTACTGGGATCTGAGCTCTTTGCCTGTGATGAACAGACTGGTTTCCAGTGGGATTTTCCTGCTCTGTAGCAATTACATTGGGTGGGAAAAAGAAAGAGGAAAGGAAAAGCATGATATCAAGATACTCTGGACATTTTCTTAATTAACTTTCTACAATAATGTTTCTTTTCCAAATAACAATCATATTTAGAGAGTTATGGCTTGACATACATAGTAGTAATTTACAGTTCTGCATTTGCTATAGTGCTAAAAATAAGTATTATAACAGCAGAATATTCAGTATTAAATAAATCTAAATTCAGAACCAAACAATTTAAATTACTTTAATTATGCACCTCCAATCTTAACTGTGCTTTGCAATTATGCCACTCACCTGTGACTGGCTAAGTTATGATTAATTCCTATTAGTGTCTCTGGTCCCAGATTAGATAAACTGGAATTTTAAATTAATTCATTCCTTTATTTGCCCAGCAGCACTATAAAGCAGAATTAAGAAACTATGTGGTTGTTTTAACTGCATGGCAATCACTTAAAACTCTCTACCCTTTAGCCCAGGTAATTATTTTTCACTACAGGAGTACTTTACGCATGAAAACGGAAGCTGAAACCTGACTTTAAAAGGTCAAAACTTAATTCAGTTCTCTGCTGGAGAAGCATTTAGGAGCCTGGTCTAGAAGGCTGAGCTTTGGAATGGGCTGCCCAGGGAGGTGGTGCAATCTCCATCCCTGGAAGCATTCAAGAAACAACTGGAAGAGGCACTGAGTGTCATGGTTCAGTTCACAAGGTGGTGGTTGGTAAAGACTGGACTCGGTGATCTTGGGGGTCTTTTCCAACCCCCAATTAATGATTCTGTGATTCTGTAATTCTATGAATCTATGAAGAGAACAGGTGAGTGCCATCACAGCAGAGAATCCTGCTTCTCATTTCCAAGTTCAAGTGACATTAATATGCTGAATCAACTTTAGGTATTCTACAGCTGAAAAAATACATCTGTTCTTTATTGCTAATACAAGCAGTTACATCAGAAGGAATCAAATTGAAATAGACACTTAAATCTAATTTACTTTTCTTAACTGAAAGATATCTGCCATTAAATCCTAAAGGGAAAAAAAATTACTTATTTCCTCAATATTATATTCCTTTGCCATAATATTCCCATATACCTGGGAAACTAAAATATGTAATTGCCCTCTTCCCATTTTTTATATACCTGACACAGATCACTCACACAAAACACCTGAAAAAGTTGTAGTGAAAATATCTGCATAGACACAGATCCAGAACTCAAACCTCAAAGTAAAGCTACTTATGCAGACTTTTCTGCAGTGTTACTCACTTTTCTACGAGGCAGATATATATCAAGCCTTGCAATCCCAGTCACTTTAAAATTCTCATTTCCTGTCCCACGCTCAATTGCTTTACACCGTATTTCTTCAAGCATGTTCTCTGTTTCATTCTCATTGATATTCAGCTTGGATGAATATTTTTGTACAAGCTCCTGAGAAAATGAGAAGAAAAACCGGGAAAATGTACCAGCAGTATGACATGGAAGATGTACGACATCAACTCAGAGAAAATACTTACCTTCATCTCTTCACCAGCTTCTTTTTTCTCATTTGTATATGGTGGTTTCCATAGCTGAATTTTGTCCTCTCTTAGGCAGCTTGTCAGTTTTGCTATCAAATACTTCTTTTGCGCCATTCTTTTAAAAGAAAAGCACAGTTGATAGAGAAAAGAGAGAAAAATAAACAATCCTTTAATATAGCTTTCCTGTAGTAAGATATTCTGCTTTTCAAGAAGTCTAAGTGACATTTTGGAATTCTGCAATAAATGATGAGTATTAAATGCATTCCATGCATTTTGGTGGGGAGAGGAAATTGAGGCCAAACTATGAGAAAAAATGGGGGAAAAATTATTGAAAAGAGGGTGGAATTTGGACTGGAGTAGGGATAACTTACAAGGGCCCTGTCATTTCAAGACATATTAAACCTCTTCCTAACCCCTCACATGAACTGGGATTGCAGAAATTATCAATACATCAAAATTGACAATTCGGTTGTTCTGCCCTGCTCTGGATGCAGCTGCTCAATCCACCACTTCTGATTCAGCTCAAACAAAGCAGGAAACTCTGAGTTTGTCAGCATGTCCCTGGGAAAAAAACCAAACACCCCGAAAAGCGGGGAAGCCACACAGACGGCAAGGAAAGTGGGTGCAGAGGTCTCAACAGAAAACACCAAACTTAGGTGCATAATAAAGCATGGGAGAGTTGTGGCTCTTGAACACTGGGAATCATATGGAAAAAGTGCTTTAAATTATACAGAAAAGCATCTAAAAAGGTGGCATACACGCACTGAGGTGGGCATGAAATTCGATTAATAGTTTCACTTTTCTTTCAGAGTGGTTTCCATCTTTCATTCTTGTTTATTGGCACACAACTCTCAGGAGAAAAGAGAGGAATTCCCCTAGTTGCGAAAACTGCTCCTGGCTCAGAAGAACACTATTTGAGGGGAGGAAAAAAAGTAGACAAATATCCAAGAGGTGCTAAGTTTACCTGTCAGCCTTACCTCAAGCCGAGCTTTATTGAGCTACAAAGAATTCCCTGGAAGCTGCACTGACAAGTCTCCTCTAAACAGGAGTCAGAAGGATGAACTGGGCAAGTGGATGGTTTAACAACCCTTCCAGTTGGTTTGCTGTAATTTGCACAGTGTCTGTCAAAACTAGCAGAGACAACAGACATTCTTTTTCCACTGGGATGCCACTGCTATTATTTTAGAGCCAAGGCAAACAATGGCACTTACAAAGCTAAAAGTGACAAAACCACTCAAATTTCAAAACATTGCACTATAGCTATTAATGTAGCTTTCCCCCTTTCCCAAAACACACCAAGGAATTCTCATGAATAGCCTGGAACCATCATTTCCCCACTTTTAAGTTACGCTGAAGACCCAATTTATGGCTATAATTCTACTTAACATAACAAAAAAAAAGTTACTCATGGTTTTGGGTCACCGAGATAAAATTTAAAATTGCAATCTATGCTTAAGACTAAGAATGATAAATACAGAAGACATTTATAAACTGGTCATTCATCTGTTTATCAATACTATAGCCTGGTAAGTTTGTGAATTTGAATTAAGCGATCAAAGTGGGAAACACCACTGGAGTCTCCAATCAAAAGTATTCTTACAAACCCTCTATTTAAAAAATAAACTTTTGCTTTCACAAACACAAAACCTATGATTTTATATGCAAAATTTTTAACACTTACAATAAATTCCATCACACCATCACTAAATTGCACTAGAACCCATAGCAAAAACATCTGTGAGTTACTCTTCCATCAGCCATGAAAGGCTACTAGCACTCCTGATGCAATTTCACTTTCGGTATGAGTTTAAAGGGACTTTCTCAAAATTCATGCAAGTAAACAACGGGGATTTTTCCCCATAAACACTCTGAATGCAAGACTCAGCTTTTGTAAATAAAATGTCACCCTTTAAGGCCAGTTTGCCTTATACGTGAAATAAAACAAGAGGAAATGTAAGATGCGTGACGTAAGATGCTGCAACCAGGTTCAAAAGACAAACTGCCGATGGAAGGAACAGGGGATTGTCAGAATGGTTGGATAACAAAGCAGGACACATCAACTTTCCCTAAAAAGGAGGCAAGAACAGCCCCGACACATTTCTCCGCGGCTGACGGAGGGGAAGCACTGAAGCAGCGTCATGACCAAACCCACAGGGACGGCAGCCCCATCCTCGCCGGCCCGGGGTGCCCAGGCTTCCTCATCCCTCCCCAGGAGCACATCCAGTGCCTCCCGTGCCCGGGCACCGCCGCTACCGCCAGTCCCCCGCTGTCACCGCGGCGGTGTCAGCACGGCCCCGGCCCCGGGCACCCACCTGCGCCCCGCGGGCTCGGCACAGCCGGCACCGGGGGAAGCTCGGGGGCCGACGCAGCTGCTCCCTGAGCTGCTTCCCGGGAGGGAGGGAGGCGAGGGCCGCTGTCCCTGAGGGAGCGGATCGCGAGCGGCTCCTACGGCAACCCGGAAGGCCCAGGGACACGGGTGTGACGTGAGTGAAGCCGCGCCCCGCCCGCCATGTCCGCGCCCTGCCCTCACCCTGAGGCGTGTCCGCTGCCGGACGCGTGGTGTGTCGGGATTCGTTTGAGTCCGCGTGTTCGGTGGTGTTTGGTCTCTGCGTGCTTTCAAGCCTAGTGAAAAGGAAAGGAATCACAGAATCACAGCGTCAGTTAGGCTGGAAAAGAGCTCTGAGGTAATGGAGTCTGACATGACGGAACACCACCATATCGACCAGACGATGGCACTGAGTGACACGTCTCGTCACTTAGTTTAGTCCTTAAACATCTCCAGGGACGGTAACTCCACCACCTCCCTGGGCTGCCTGTTCCAGTTTCTAATCTTCCTTTCCATGAAGGAATTCTTCCAAATAGCCAACTGAAATTTCTCTGGCACAGCTTAAGGCCGTGTCCTCTTGTCCTGTGGAGATTTATGCCATCAATGTGTCTAAGTACCTAAAGAGGGGTGCCAAGAGCATGGACCAGGCTCTTCTTGGTGGTGCCCAGCAATAGGACAGGGGCCAACGGGCAGAAACTGATGCACAGGAAATTCCATTTGAACACAAGAAAAGACTTCTTTCCTGAGCAGTGACCGAGCCCTGAACAGATCGCCCAGAGAGGCTGTGGAGTCTCCCTCCCTGGAGATATTCCAGAACCATCTGGACACAATCCTGTGCCATGTGCTCTGGGATGACTCTGCTTGAGCAGGGAGGTGGGACCAGATGATCACTGTGGCCCCTTCCAACCTGGTCCATTCTGTGGTTCTGTGAGACATAACCCATGAAACAGCAACTTAAAAGTTCTAAGTGACATCCAGATGTCTGAAAAATAAATTAATTGTTGCTTGAATTGGTGTGTTAAGGTTTAGGGCTTGACATGTTTCAATGATCTCAGACCTTGGGGAAGTTAACAAAGCTTGGGAAGAAGGAGTTGCTACTGATAGTGGAAACAAAGAATGCAGAATTTACAGGCCACAAGGACATTTGGCAGAACTTCCAAGATAAGAAACAAATAAAACCAACTCAATAACTGTGCTGAAATCAGCTCCAACTGGGTAAAAGGTAATTGTGGAAGGGACACATCACAAATACTGACCCAAGAAACCCACAGACTCAAAAGATGAGAAAACGCTTATTAGCATAAGAAGCGAGAGAATCATTAACCAGTACAAGATAGAATACTAATTAGGAAAATAACTATTTAACTTGTAGCAGATGAACGATAATGGCTAAATGACTAAAAAGTATAAATATTAAAAAGTTTTGATAGTGGGTATGCTTGATTTGTGAAAGACCACCAGCACCCAGGCTTGTACAACTCCAAAATAAATAATGTCTCTCTCAAGTGTGTAATTATTGGCTTGTTGCACACCAGTTAGTGAATCCAGTTCTGTGACAACAACAGGAGCTTCTGGATCCAGAGTATCTGATGGCTCATCCCTGGGACGTGGTGGGGGTCCCCAAGGTTGCCTGAGAGACTGTGCCTCTAGGAGATCCTGGGGCTGGGTTGGGGGTGAGTGTTCTGCAGCCACCTCTCACATGCCACTTCTGTGTTTATGAGGCAGAAGTGTGCAGTTTGGGGGTTTTTCTCTGTATTTTTTGGAGGTAGCAGTGATGCAGGTGAGATTTAGAGTTTGTATTTCCCCATCAGTGGGGGTGGGCAGGGTCTTGCCTGGTTGTGGGGCTGTCAGAAATTAACCTGGGGTCAGAGACTGGAAGAATCTATGAGAGGTGTGGAAAACCTGCAGCTAAACACCAGCTGGTGCTCAACACCCTCTCAGTCTGACTGGCTCAGTGTCACTTCTAGACCCCAAAATGTCCTGGAATGGGAGCAGAGGGCAAAGCTTCAGGGATTTGGCTATACAACACAGGCTGCTCCATACTGTGTTTTGTATTTGAGGTTCTCAGGGGGTTGGGGCTTGTTCCTGGAATGCTTTTGGTGCCTGTAAAAGACATAAACTTTTCTTTTAATGGGTAGTACCAGTTACAAGTAACTCATGTGGGCTAATTCTTTCATGTGACCAGCAGCATGCTATCCCAGCAGCAAAGGGATTTCATTCTATTTTACTCTATTTTATTTATGTGTGACTGAAATAATTGCTCAACAGTGTGATTTATTCTAGAATGGATGAACCTGCAGGACTGTCCTAACATTTTCCTTAGGAAGTCAGGCAAACTACTGTGAGGGTCCTGTTTGCAGCTTTGGAGATGGGAACCTCAGAGGGATCATGGTCTCGTGAACAAGACACTGAACTAGAATTTCAGGATTCCAGGTTTCCCCATGTGCATAAATCAGTCAGGCTTGCCTACTGATAAACTCACAGTAAACTTGCTTTATGGCTGTCTTGAGTTCAGTGCTGAAGCTGGTCTACATCTGTGGTAACCGCGATGAAAGCTTCTGCCCATGATGGCCAAACATAAGGAAGTTAACAGGAAAGGTTTTGCAGATCAGGCGCCCGTCTAGACTTCCTAGTATTTGAAGTTTTAGGCTTTTTTCTTATTTTTCTGTTTCATTTTCACTACAACTGCTTTAGGAAAAAAAACCCATAGTTTTCTCTTGAAATGTTAATACAGCAACTTTTCTCATTTCTCCACTAACAAATGAAAACTTACTGAAAATACTCTTCCATAATGTCCTTGGAAATTTAATTGAAAGATTCTCCAAAGGAAAAATGCCTTTTCTAAATTAGTTCCAGTCAGTACAAAGCATAGTAATATGCTAGAGAAGCCTGAGGAAAGGACAAAGTGTTTGTATGAAAGCGTTTACAATGGAGTTAGTTACTTAGTCTATCCATAAACCTGCACTGATTTTAAAGCCAAGGTTTTCAAGGTCCATGTTTAATTAAGATAAGTAAATCAATCAAAGGACAATTAAGTTTTTGAAGTATTTCCTTCCAGGTAATTTCTTGTTTCCTATGAACTAATTGTTATCTAGATTTTTCCCTGTTATACCTATTAGGTATATCTATGCTTTATCTTTTTTTCCTTCCTAATCGTTCTTTAAATACTGAACTACTGTGAAGAAAAAACCCCAGTTACTATGATGTCCCATGGCTACCCATTATGAAATGGGGAGACATTTCCCATCTCCAATTTTTGTGAAGCCAACATTTGAAAAACAGACCTGTCTAAACACTTGTAGCCAGAAGTGGGTGACACAAAGCTCCTGTTTGTGTCATTGAAAAGCACCTGCAAGAGAGGGTCTCCTCCCTCTAAAGATCTTGCAGAAGGGGAGGCCTCATTAGTGTTCTAATGAAACACTGGGAATAGATGGGAACCAAAAATATATTATGATAAAATTTATGTATCAGAAAAGAATTGTATTTATTAAGTGTCATTACAATAATAGAAATGAGCAGAGGTTTTATTAATTGATTTTAAAAATACATCAGAAATTATCTTGAATACCTTGAAAGTGAATGATGAAATTGTATGTTAAAAATTACAAAGATATTGAAGATTATATAGTCAGAATCTTCCATGGCTCATAAAAGTAGTAGACTCTCAGCAGGTTGATCTGTGTAACTAGAAAGATTACTTTGCTATTTTAAGTTTTAATCAAGTTTTTGACTATGTTTTAGGTATTACTAAATATCTTCATTGTGAGACATATAAACCAAGCCTCCTTGCAGCTTCAGAAATTCTGGGCC